>CM031373.1:71852423-72237089 GCA_018208015.1 Medicago ruthenica | reverse complement strand
GCGAGGATTACTTCCTCTCTCGGGCCGATAGAGCTTTGCATTAACTCTAGCATCTGATCCATGTTCCCCTTCATTCCATCAACCTCTTCTCTCAAAGCCGCTTGAGTTTGTTCCAAATTGTCCATGATCCTTTGTTTGTTAGCTCGTGTTCCGTACGAGTGTTGGAGATCTGGTTCTTGGACCGAGGGCTTTCGGGGTTTTCGGGCTATGATTGCTTTGAACTGTTTTTAGGGAAATGAATGAGTTTTTTTTTGAAAAAAATGCATGAAGATGCATGTGGATGTATGTATGCGATGAGTATGCAAAATATGCGTTTTTTTTTTTACTTTGCTTTATGAAGGAATTTAAAGGTGCACAATTAATATTAGCAATTTGAAATATTAAAGACCGGGAAATTGATTATGCTTCAAAATATATTTGATTAGATAACATTTGTTTACAAATTGTAACTAATGTTATTACAAATCAAATAGCCGCTCGCTTCTCGGCTTTGCTCATCTCCTCCCTATAGAAATCTATGGTGTCCTTGCAGAACTTCATAAACTTCTGGATCTCCATAGGGATGGACAAAGTAGGGCATGACCATCTCGGTCTCCGCTAGCCTCTTTGGAAGTTGGGTTGATTACCAAGTTCGAGAATGCAACCAATTTAGTGAAATCCTCACTTAATCGGGTGGCGTCTTGCCATACACACTCAATCACTTCCTTGCGCTGGTCTAGCTTGACTCTTGCACTTCTAATTTCATCGTGTAGTTGTGCAATATGGTTCCCGTGAGCTCTTGCAATCTTGTCGAAGTATTCTTCGAATTTCTTGATGTCCTCTTCGAGACGATTGCACTTTAGCCTCCCTTGATGAGAAAGGCTCTCATGTCTTTGCTGTTAGACGCGTTCGGCTTGAAGATGCTCTTTGTAGTCTTTAACTACTTCTTGGAGCTGTTGATTTTTCTCTTGAAATTTCAACCTCCATTTCCGTTGAGCTTCGATGGCTAGTTCGCCGAATTTCTTGAGCTCTTGGTTGGAATGCAAAATTCTTTCCAACTCTTCGTCCTTGGCCACAAGGTTGGCATCCGCACTAACCAAGCCGCCTCCTATTCAATCTCTCTTCCCTTCGGAGATTCTTAGCCGCTTTTGGCACACTAGGAGAGAATTTGTCACTTCATCTCGATCTCTCTTCGTCCTAGTGATTTCTCCTAAAGCTTGGAGGTGCTTCAATTCTAAGTCTCCATTTTTGTTTTGGAGCTCTTGAATTTTAGCTTTGAGTTCCTCCACTTCTTTGTTGGGAATGGTTGCAATAGGTTTAGGTGTAGGAGGTTTTGGAGGGCATACGACCACAAAGGGTAACTTGATTGCTTTGACCCTCTCCTTCACCCATTGAGTATAAAGGGGTTTGGCGACACAATTCCTCTTGCCAACCCTTCCTTTGTGCACTTGGCTCCATGCTCCCCGGATTCTTTCTAGCAATTCCGGGTCTTGATCGCCTTCCCTTAAGAAGAAAGCTTCCAACAAAAGGTCATTGGGTTTATCTTCCTTTGAAAAACCTAGTTGTCGGAGAGAGAGGACCGGATTGTAGTTAATACATCCCTTAGTGCCAATGAGGGGTACATTAGGGAAGTCCCCGCAACTGAGGATGATTTCCGGGTCCTCTAAATTCGGCGAAAACCAATGGATGTCCTTCTCGGCGAGGGTTGTCATCCGTTGTGACCATTTGAGCTTGGCCCGGTTTTCCACAAAGTCTCGGTTTCTTGGCATGTGGGACATCATCCAAATTTGCACCACGGGGGTACAACAAGAAATTTTGCGTCCCCTTGCTTGTTCATGCCTAGAGTAGAGGGTATGATAAAAATCCGCCAAGATTGTGGGAACCGGATTTTTAGTCATATATACCTCTAAAGCCGGAAAGTCTATGAAATCGTCCATGTTGGGGAATAAGACAATCCTGTAGACTAAGAGGGCTAGGATGGCGTTGAATGCTCTTCCCTCTTTGTTGGCTAACATCTCCCGAGCTTTGGCCTCCAAGAACTTTCATGAAAATCCCTTAAGGTTTCCTCTAACTTCCAAGTTAGATGCTACTTCTTGGGTGTCAAGGTATAAGGATTCGGCGATGGCCTCTAATGTGGGGTCTTTTCCCGGACCGAGATAGAGTTCATGACCCTTCAAGCTACAACCCAAAATCTTCTCAAACTCTTCCAAAGTCGGCGCTAGTTGGAAGTCTTGAAATGTGAAGCACCGTAGAGGTGGGTCGAAGAATTGCGCCAAAGTGGTTAAGGCCGTTGAATCTATTCTCACGGGTAGGAGATCAAGGATTAGCCCATAGCTTGCCTCGAAAATACTCTTGTTGACCGAAGAGAGCCTTTTACTTAGAGCTAACAAACTTTCCACCCTAGGAGCTTTAATCTTGAAGGCGATCGTATTTTTGTTCCCGGAATCCATATTTCTTTTTGCTAATATTTGGTTGTTCTTTTTAAATTCCTATAAAGCAAAATGATGCGAAAATTACTTTCATGAATGCAAATGATATGCAAGGGTATGGTTTATGAAGGTTCAGAACTTCCCCCCATCCTCACGTGTAGGCTCTAAATGGTGAATTTTCCTAAGAAGAGGTCCCTAGAGTCATAGATCTCACATGGAATTAGGGTTGTCTATGGACATACGTCGACATGACTTCAATTAATTCCACGTGAAAATCTCCTCTAAGCGGGGTTGGGCATCCTACCTCACGGACATACGTCAACGCGGGCTTCCGCTCACAACCACCATTCTAACTTTGTTTTTTCTCGAGCTCGGGTAGAGAGCCTCACACGTCCGGCATTAACCCGAACAATGTGGAGTAACATCGCTCAAGTAACCCCCGCATTTGATATATATATGATATGAATATAAAGCAAAATAAAGCAAATATAAACATAAAGCATAGATATGACATAAATGAATAAAATAAAAGCATGGCGCGCAAAATAAAATAAAAACAATTGGCTTAAAAGCCAAACAGGTTAGGCTTGACTCGCTAGTGGGAAAAGGGTCCCCAGTGAAGTCGCCAGCTGTGCGCACCTCGTTTAAAAAACGCGCAATCCTCCGAGGACGTCCGTGAACGCTCGGAGGGCCTTGTGAAGTCGCCACCAAAGTTTTTGTGTAAAGGGAACGTTGATAAACCCTTAAGTTTTTTGTTTGAAGGGAAACGATAATAAAACCCTTGACGATGAGGAAAAGGACTGGTCATCGCAACCATTGTCGGGTTCGGGAGTCGATTACACAAGGGGAAGGTATTAGCACCCCTCACGTCCGTTGTACTCAACGGGAACCTTCTATTTGGCTAAAGCTTAAATTGTTTTTAAATGTTTTGCGCGCATGCTTATCTATGTCAAAAGGAAATATAATAAAAAGGGGGAAAAAGAGATGAAAACAAACGAAAGGGAAAAAGAAAGTTTTTATTATTGCGCTTGACAAGATGTCGATCTTGCTCCTACGTATCTCCCGGTAGTCGGAGAATTCAAAGTGTACGTAGTTCTTTGGTAGAAAAACGTACATATGTTGGTTAATTTTAAATGGACGATGTTTTAACCGAATTCTTGCGATTAAACGTAGCTTGTATGCTCGCGTATGGGAGACTTAAGCGTATAGCTTGTATGCTCGCGCATGGGAGACTTAAGCGTTTGTTTACGAATCGCGCTTAGAATAGGTAAAACATGTCCGTTGGGTAAGAGGGTTCGATTTGGTCGCGTTGGGACCAAAAGTGGTGGAATGGACTCAATTGAGTCGATCATTGACCGGGGTGACTCAAACGAGTCGGGGGATTGAATCTAATGATCACGGGGGACCAAAAGGTTCGGATTGACCACAAGGGGCCAAGATTTGGTTGAATTTCTTTAGAAATCCCAAAGTATATCAAAACATTTGGTTTGAAACCCAAAATGAAGAGGTTTTGACAATTTTGTTAGAAAACACACAAGTTCGGCTCATTTTGCGAACAATTTTGAAAAGCGAACAAATTCGGCGTATGTTCACGTTTGGGTTTTGAAAATCATGAACAATGTTTATTGTTCAAGTTTGGATTTGAAAATGATGAACAAAGTGAAGGGAAATCGACATAGAAAGTGCAGCGTAAGTTTAAAAATTTTGATTTCCTTTCCTTGGATCATTACGAATATCACATGAATCAGTGATAGAATTGTTACCTCTTTGTAATGCAGAAACTGTTTCTTTGATCACAGGTAGGCAAGTAAGCGAAGCCTCTACTCGTCCACACGAACAGCTTCCTCTGGTTCCCGGTGCTAGCCAAGCGATCAGAGGTTAGGGAGAGAATAAGGGTTACGGTTTTGCTCTAGGGTTAAACGAAAAGCACTAGCTGATTTCAGCACTAAAGCTTCTATTTATAGAACTCCTTGCTGCACAAAATCAGCTTGAGCTTCAAAAGCCCATTAGCCCATCAGCTTCCGCTAACTAATTAGCGCCTATTGCTAAACGTACCCCATCATATAAGTACTACTTATATTTCTCCTTTTTACCGTTCTTTTGTGTGTGACCCTATAGGTTCTTGTAACGTTGGCAATAATATTTAATCCTATATTTAATATTATAAACAGTGAGCGGTATCTAGCAACACATCACTGCTACCCAAGTGACAAGAATGTCAAGTGATCTGACGAAACCTTTTCCATAATAATATCAATGTGTACGATTACTCCTTTGTCCTGATATCTTTATTGAACACAAGGCATAGATTACGTCACCCTTGCTTAGCTCAATATTTGTATTTCTTGATCCCGAAATATACTGAATAACGAATAAGTCCAATATCTCATATTGACTTAATTCGGCATGGCCATGCATTTTTCCAGTCATATTTCATAAAGAGGCCTAAAGATATATCTCCTGTTATGAGGAGGGACAAATCCCATCTAGGACACTCATGTCCCTCAGCATGATTCGTCGAGTACCCATTAACCAACGTTATAGTTATCTTGTTACAGATAACGTTTGAATGGCAATAAAGCACTTGAGTCCACATCTAGGGATCACAGTGGTTTCAGGTCTAAGAGTGATATACACTATTATCATTGTGAGAATAACTTATGACGATTTCATAACATACTATGTAGTATTCTCACGATGGGTCAATCCAGTATAAATATTACTCCTAATATTTATACCTATGTATAGACTTAATATCTCATATTCATGACCCATGAGATATGGTCATCAGTCTACATACATAATAGTCTCCATGCTTTATTATTATCCCAATTCATATCAAAGCTCGACTACGGATACCTTTAAGAATAGTGTTCTTTCGTTGATGTAATCTCATGATTAAGTCACACTTAATATTCCATCACATGAACCAACTATTCTAGGGACTTTATTTATCTTATAACAAGTGTAATAAAGAACGCCATATCTTATTCAATAATAAAAGTCATGATACATATAGAAGTTTAACATAAACTATTGGCCTCTAGGGCTTACACCAACAATCTCCCACTAGCACTAGAGCCAATCAGGCATATACCTAATACCCATAGATCTAGTATGACCATCATGCTTCTGCTGAGTTAGAGCTTTAGTAAGTGGATCAGCAACATTGTCTGATGTTGGTACTCTGCATATTTTCACATCTCCTCTATCGATGATTTCTCGAATGAGATGATAGCGCCTAAGTATGTGTTTGGATCTTTGGTGAGATCTAGGTTCTTTAGCTTGTGCGATTGCTCCATTGTTATCACATAACAATTCAATGGGATCCACAATGCTTGGAACTATACCAAGATCAGAGATGAATTTCTTGATCCAAACAGCCTCTTTTGCGGCATTAGATGCAGCAATATACTCGGCCTCAGTTGTAGAATCAGCGACTGTTTCCTGCTTTGAACTTTTCCAGCTAACAGCACCGCCATTTAAGCAAAACACGTATCCAGATTGCGATTTGAAATCATCATGATCTGTCTGAAAACTTGCATCTGTGTAACCAATTACAGAGAGCTCTTCTTGACCTCCATAGATCAAGAAAGTATCCTTAGTTCTTCTCAAGTACTTAAGGATGTTCTTAACAGCAACCCAATGATTGTTACCTGGATTAGACTGGTATCTGCTCGTAGCACTTAAAGCATACGAGACATCTGGTCGAGTACAACATAGCATACATGATAGATCCAATTGCCGATGCATATGAAACATTGATCATTCGATCCCTTTCTTCAACAGTTGAAGGGGATTGTGCTTTTGACAAACTTATACCTGATGACATAGGTACAAGTCCTTTCTTGGACTCATACATATTGAAACGTCTCAAGACTTTGTCAATGTATGTACCCTGACTTAAGCCAAGAAATCTTTGTGATCTATCTCTATAGATCCTGATTCCTAATATGTAGGAAGCTTCACCTAAGTCTTTCATAGAAAAGCATTTCCCTAACCAAGATTTAATTTCTTGTAGTGTAGGGATGTCATTTCCGATAAGCAATATGTCATCCACATATAATACCAGAAATGAGACTATGCTCCCACTAACCTTCTTGTAAACACAAGGTTCATCTTCATTTTTAATGAATCCATACTGTTGTACAGTTTCATCAAAACGAAGATTCCAACTTCTGGAAGCTTGCTTCAATCCATAGATTGATCGCTGCAATTTGCATACCTTTTGGATGTTATTAGGAATGCCAAATCCTTCAGGTTGTGTCATGTACACATCCTCAAGGAGATTTCCATTAAGGAAAGCAGTCTTGACATCCATCTGCCAGATTTCATAATCATGGTATGCAGCGATAGCAAGTAAGATCCGAATGGATTTAATCATTGCCACTGGTGAAAAGGTTTCATCATAGTCTACACCATGAATTTGTTTGAAGCCTTTAGCAACCAATCGTGCTTTGTAGGTGTTTACCTTTCCGTCCATGTCAGTTTTCTTTTTGAAAACCCACTTGCATCCTATAGGATTAATTCCTTTAGGTGCTTCAACCAAGTTCCAAACTTGATTTGTGTACATGGAATCCATTTCAGATTTCATGGCTTCAAGCCACTTCTCAGATTCAGGACCAGTAATGGCCTCTTGATAAGTCATAGGCTCATCTTGATCCATGAGCAATACGTCACATTCTTCTGATATGAGATACCCATATCTCTCAGGTTCTTGACGTATCCTATTTGACCTACGTGGTTCTTGTGTTATTGGAGTAGGATTTTCTGTCACAACAGCTTGTGTATCCTGCTCTTGTTCCTCCATTGGCGTACTACTTTGTGGGTCTTGAACTTCTTCAAGATCTACCTTTTTGCCATTAATTTCTTTGGAAACAAATTCCTTCTCAAGGAATACTCCATCTCTAGCGACAAACACTTTGCCCTCAGATGGTTTGTAAAAGTAGTTTCCTTTAGTTTCTTTAGGATATCCCACAAAGAAACATTTGTTAGATCTTTGTTCAAGTTTAGTGGACATTAGTCGTTTCACATAAACTTCACAACCCCAAATCTTTAAATGTTTCACATTGGGTTTTCGACCACTCCATATCTCATATGGTGTCTTTTCAATCGCTTTGGATGGAAGTTGGTTAAGTGTGTAAGCTGCAGTTAATAAGGCGTGTCCCCAAAAGGAGTTTGGAAGATCAGTGTGACTCATCATAGATCGGACCATGTCTAACAAGGTTCGATTTCTCCTTTCGGAAACACCATTCCATTGTGGTGTTCCAGGAGGTGTGAGCTGGGATAAGATCCCACACTCTTTTAGATGATCGTCAAACTCTTGGCTCAAATATTCGCCACCTCGATCAGATCGAAGCATTTTGATTTTCTTGCCAAGTTGGTTTTCTACTTCATTTTGAAATTCTTTGAAGAAAGTAAATGATTCAGATTTATGTTTCATTAGATACACATATCCAAATCTACTAAAGTCATCAGTGAATGTAATGAAGTAATAAAACCCTCCTCTAGCAGGTGTGTTTAGTGGTCCACATACATCAGTATGTATGAGTCCCAAAAGATCACTAGACCTTTCACCTGTTCCGGTGAATGGGGTCTTTGTCATCTTTCCCAATAAACAAGATCGACATGTCTCATATGATTCTAAATCAAAGGAGTCCAAAATTCCATCTTTATGGAGTTTGGAAATGCGATTTTCGTTTATATGGCCTAAACGACAATGCCAAAGATAAGTTGGATTCAACTCATTAGGTTTCATCCTTTTCGTATTTATGTTATAGATTGGCATATCAAGATCAAGAATATAAAGTCCATTACTCATAATGGCATTAGCATAGTGAATATTATTCAAATAAATAGAACAACATTTGTCTTTTATTGTAAAACAAAAACCGGACTTGTCCAAACAAGAAACGGAAATAATATTCCTGCTAATTGCAGGTACAAAATAACAGTTCTCTAACTGTATTAAAAGACCACTAGGTAAAGTCAATTCATAAGTTCCAACAGCTAAAGCAGCAACCTTTGCGTCATTGCCAACTCGTAGATCGACCTCCCCTTTAGCCAATGTTCTACTCGTTCTCAACCCCTGCACATCAGTACAAATATGAGAACCACATCCAGTATCTAATACCCATGATGTAGAAGTAGACATGTTAATTTCTATAACAAAAATACCTGAAGAAGTGGAAGCAACTGTTCCATTCTTTTTGTCTTCCAGATATTTTGGGCAGTTGCGCTTCCAGTGCCCGGTCTTACCGCAGTAGAAGCACTTGCCCTCCTTAGCCACACCTCCAGTAGGCTTCAAAGCTTTGGTTGATGGCTTAGCAACTGCTTTGCCTTTGCCATTTCCCTTAGACATTTTAGGCTTCTTATTATGCTTTTTGACCTTTCCATTGTTAACCATCAAGATGGTCTTTCCCTTTCCCTTCATGTTCTTTTCAGCAGTTCTTAACATTGCTGCAAGTTGTGGAAGAGTTTTGTCCATGTCATTCATGAGGAAATTCATGACAAAGTGGCTAAAGCTTTCCGGCAACGATTGCAAGATAAGATCAATAGCAAGTTCCTGCTCAAGGGGTAAACCCAATCGCGCGAGGTTCTCAACGTACCCAATCATCTTGAGTACATGAGGTCCTACAGGACTTCCTTCTAACAGCTTAGTTCCAAAAAGGGCCTTGGAGACATCATACCTTTCATGCCTAGCTTGCTCTTCATAAAGAGTCTTAAGGTGTTCGATCATATCGAACGCAGCCATGTTCTCGTGTTGCTTCTGAAGCTCAGAGGTCATAGTTGCAAGCATGATGCAAGCGACTTCCACGGCATCATTGACATGCTTACTATAAGCATCTCTCTCAGCCCTGGGAGCATTTGCAGCTGGTGCCTCTTCAGGAACAGGTTCATCAAGCACATACAGCTTTTTCTCATGTGTGAGGACAATCCTCAAGTTACGGTGCCAGTCTAAAAAATTTGTTTCATTCAGCTTATCCTTATCAAGGATTGATCGCAAAATGTTGTTTGAAGTGTTATTTGCCATCTACAATTTAAAATATGCAAAATAAGTATCATGAAAATAACATATTTAATTTGGCCTTTAATTAAATACGCTCCCACTATTTTATTCAAATCAAATGACCTTCAAAACATTTAATTCGGAAAATCCCGTTGGAAGATTTTCTAGCGGGTTGAAATCCTTATTTCACCTTGTTTTGAGTCAGCTAGGGCTGATCACCCAAAACTCAGCTATTTAGGTAGGAACACTTCCAATTGTATCTCATACAACTCTCAAATCAATTGGGCGAGTAACTCTTACTCTGATCTATCGTATAGATATTTCCCAATTCTTGCTTCTAAATTTATTCTAATCATATTAAAATTAATTTAGTTAAGTTAAACCCAATAGAATAACAATCGGGTAAATGATATTACCGCACCGCGACTTACAAACATAGAACATGTGCTTCGCTAGGGCAGAACCCACACATTCGATATTAGTCTTGAAGGGTGTTATTCTTTTGGAAAGCATTAAACTTAATATATCACTTTGAAGGATTTTATTTAGTTTGATCTCACCTCACCACGGCTTATATATCATATATATTCGCACTCCAATCATTCAAGCATGCATAACAATTATACAAAATAAAAGTGACATGATTATGGCCTCCTAACGCTATGATTCTCTCAAGCCAATGAAAGAATCTAAACTAATCCTAGAAACGACCTTGCTTCTCCAAGCTAGACTTCTAGGGCTAATCCAACGTCAATGGTCCTATTACCTCCTTGTATTCTAATTACATTACATATAAAGAAACTCGTTTTACATACGAGGGATTGGATGAGAAGAGAATGTACATATAGAATTCAAGAGAGAGGCACGACACGCAGGCCGTATTTCAAAATCCAAAATAAAAGAAATAATAAGACTAAGGCCATAATCATTCACACAACAACAATAAAACATCTTTTATTATTATTAACACCTCATAATTAAATAAATTAAATTAAAACTCGGCGATTGATCACCTCAATATGAACGATTCACTTTGAATTCTGGTGCTGAAAAAATCGTGTCACGATTCTGGCATCGTGTCACGATTTTATAGGCAGAAGCAAACAATTTTCTGGGCACAAAATCGTGTCACGATTCTGGAATCGTGTCACGATTTTATAGGCAGAAGCAAACGATTTGCTGGGCACAAAATCGTGTCACGATTCTGCTAATCGTGTCACGATTCTGAACCAGGTTTCAGCCTTTTCGTAACCCTAATCATGACGGCACAACACTTGCGGCGTTATGAATCCCGTTGTAACAGTATGATCACACCAATCAAAGTACTCTGATTGTTTATCCAATATGGTGATCGAACTTAGAATGCTTCACCTGATACGGTTCCGAAGCTCCAGTTTACAATCATCCAATATGAACAAATATCATCTGACTCAATTAGTGAACGATCATCTTGAGTATATCACATATACTTCTGTTACACAGAATTTATCAATCATATTTCTGTCGATATGGATAATCGAAAATATTGATGCTTCACCAGAAAACGGTTCCGAAGCTTCAAACAATTCGAAAAGCCATGCACAGAAAAATGATACGATTCAATTATGTGCGTATGTGATCGAGCAACACATCTCCGTCGATATGGACAATCGATATATTGATGCTTCACCTGATACGGTTCCGAAGCTTCAAACAAACCGAAAATCCATGCACGGAAACGTGATGCCTTGCCAATTTTAATTCGTCTTTATTATTTAATTGTATTCGATTATGTTTAATCCAACTAAAACATAAAGCAGTAAACAAAACAATCCGATTCATGGTTTCGTAATTGGCTCTGATACCACTGAAGGGAAATCGACATAGAAAGTGCAGCGGAAGTTTAAAAATTTTGATTTCCTTTCCTTGGATCATTACGAATATCACATGAATCAGTGATAGAATTGTTACCTCTTTGTAATGCAGAAACTGTTTCTTTGATCACAGCTAGGCAAGTAAGCGAAGCCTCTACTCGTCCACACGAACAGCTTCCTCTGGTTCCCGGTGCTAGCCAAGCGATCAGAGGTTAGGGAGAGAATAAGGGTTACGGTTTTGCTCTAGGGTTAAACGAAAAGCACTAGCTGATTTCAGCACTAGAGCTTCTATTTATAGAACTCCTTGCTGCACAAAATCAGCTTGAGCTTCAAAAGCCCATTAGCCCATCAGCTTCCGCTAACTAATTAGGGCCTATTGCTAAACGTACCCCATCATATAAGTACTACTTATATTTCTCCTTTTTACCGTTCTTTTGTGTGTGACCCTATAGGTTCTTGTAACGTTGGCAATAATATTTAATCCTATATTTAATATTATAAACAGTGAGCGGTATCTAGCAACACATCACTGCTACCCAAGTGACAAGAATGTCAAGTGATCTGACGAAACCTTTTCCATAATAATATCAATGTGTACGATTACTCTTTTGTCCTGATATCTTTATTGAACACAAGGCATAGATTACGTCACCCTTGCTTAGCTCAATATTTGTATTTCTTGATCCCGAAATATACTGAATAACGAATAAGTCCAATATCTCATATTGACTTAATTCGGCATGGCCATGCATTTTTCCAGTCATATTTCATAAAGAGGCCTAAAGATATATCTCCTGTTATGAGGAGGGACAAATCCCATCTAGGACACTCATGTCCCTCAGCATGATTCGTCGAGTACCCATTAACCAACGTTATAGTTATCTTGTTACAGATAACGTTTGAATGGCAATAAAGCACTTGAGTCCATATCTAGGGATCACAGTGGTTTCAGGTCTAAGAGTGATATACACTATTATCATTGTGAGAATAACTTATGACGATTTCATAACATACTATGTAGTATTCTCACGATGGGTCAATCCAGTATAAATATTACTCCTAATATTTATACCTATGTATAGACTTAATATCTCATATTCATGATCCATGAGATATGGTCATCAGTCTACATACATAATAGTCTCCATGCTTTATTATTATCCCAATTCATATTAAAGCTCGACTACGGATACCTTTAAGAATAGTGTTCTTTCGTTGATGTAATCTCATGATTAAGTCATACTTAATATTCCATCACATGAACCAACTATTATAGGGACTTTATTTATCTTATAACAAGTGTAATAAAGAACGCCATATCTTATTCAATAATAAAAGTCATGATACATATAGAAGTTTAACATAAACTATTGGCCTCTAGGGCTTACACCATCACATAGCTTGTTTGCTCTAGTTGTTTTGAAAGATTGGGAACATAACTTGTCTTGCAAGTTATCCAAAAAGTGTTACCCGAACTTGCGAATTTTCCAAAATTATGCAAAATCCTTGACATGGTTTGGATAAAATGAATTTTAAAACTCCTAGGTTCTGATCTCTTGGGCTAGAACCTCAAAAATTGGCCATTTGGGAGCCTAAACTCAGATTCTGAGTTCTGTCATGGTCGCTCTGCGACCATGACTTCGCACTGCGAACAATGCGAATTATTGAGTTCAGAAGCTGTTTCTGAACTGTTGTTCAGAAACAACTTCTGAACACACTCAAGACCTTTTAGGAGAGTGAAAAGCTTTGAGTTTTTGCAATGAAAAGGGCTGGACAAACCAGTTTTGATGTTTTGAAAACCTTGGGATTTCTTTTGAAATTCAAAAGGGGTTTTTAGAACAAAAAGGTTTTGGACCAAAATTGCTATGCAAGCACAATTGAAAATGCAAGACAAAGGCTTAGAAACTTACAGAGATCCTTAGCAAAGCTCCAGCTGCAATGAACTTGAATTGGTTGAAGGTTCTTGCAAAGGTTTTTTTGAATATTGGTGATGGTTTTTGAACTTTGTAATGCTTTGTGTTTGATTTGTTTTTTGCTAGTGCTTTGGCTGGTTTTCTCTGGTTGTTTGAGTAGTGTTTCTTTGTGTGTAATTGCTCTTTGAATGCTGTATTTTGCTTAATTCATGTTGTATTTCCTCTTGCCTTGCATCTCTATTTATAGGCCAAAATGCAATCTCAAGTAATGATGAAAATCCATAGGACCTAGCTGATTTGTGGGCTAAATTCAGGCTATTTGGCTTTGCATTTAATGCTAATGGATAGAGGCAACCTTGCCTTGTGCCAAGGGTTAAAGGTTTGACTGATTTCAGCGACAAATTCAATGCTCTTTGGATAGAAATGATGAGAAACATGGCTGGATTGCAATTGGCCAAGCTTGGGGATCAATCCTTGCAATCTCAATGGTTGATCAATAAAAACGTGCACTGTGATGTGCAGAGATTGGGGGATGTAAAAGGCTACATATGGCTGGTGTGAGAGGTGAAAAGCTGTTGCAAAAACAGGGTAGGCAATCATGGTTTTTTCAAGTACAAAACCAGCTGGGTTTGACTGGTTTTGGGGGAGCAAGCAGGAAGAAAGTCTTCAAGCAGGTGGCTGGCAACCTTGGGGTGGTTAACAGGTCACTTGGGAGGGACAAGAGCTGCCCAAGGGCAAGCCCACTTGCTTGTCACATGCTAGGTTGGAAGAAAAAGCTTCCTACCTTGGCATTAATGGCAAGTCTCTCAATTCTGGTTTTGCTTGGCCCAATTAGCCATGAATGCTAATTAAAATAAATATGCAAATGATGTGTAACAAAAACTGGAATTAAATCAAAGAAACCAAAAATCTGCAGAAAAATCACAGACTTCGCAGTGCGAAGTGACCTTCGCAGTGCGAAGTCGTTATTTTTGAAATGTTGACTTTTTTTGTTGACTTTGGTTGACTTTGACTTTTTTCCTCTCTTTGATCTTTTTTGATTTTTTTTGTTTTAAAAGGCTTAGGACAAAATTGGGGTACTACAGCTTAGTAGTAGGGATAACATGGAGATTTTGGAGGGTGTTTGACCCAACTGGTCAATGATCTTATACTCGCTCTTTTAGATTATTCTTAAGAACTCCTCGGCCTCCTTTTGTGGGGCTGCTTTTTGAGAGGGTCCCGTTTGGTTCTCATCATCTTCCACGCTCTTTTCTTTGAGCGGCTCTCTTGGTAGTTCAGCTGGTGCCTTCCCGAGTTCTTTCGGAGCGAAGACTCTACCACTTCTTGTCATTCCTCCAACACCGGTAATGTTAGTGATGCTGGATTCAATTCTTGCTAGTGGTTTTCCTTCCACATAGGCCACAGGTTGGTAGTTCCATGGTACCCTCTTTGTGCTTTCAAAAGAGAAGGGTGCCGGCACATGGAATGTTATGGGCTGTATAGGTATTGGTACCTCTCTCCTTTGGTATGGGATTTCGAGAGGTTTTGGGTCATGAGACTCCAAGGTAGCAACGTTTGTGCTCTCTTTTATATAGCCCATTTGGATCCAACCTTGGTCCATTAGCTCTTGAAGACAACTCTTCAATTTTCCGCACTTGTCCGGGTTGATTTTGCAGGCTTCGCAGTCGGCGTGTATCTCCTCAAACAAACCAAAACCGGTCAATCTCTCCCTTATGACTGACAGTGGAGTCTTTACATTGGCTACCTCCTTGATTGGGCCAAAGTCTTCCTGCTCTTCCACCGCGTTTACAGAGGGACCCGCATGCCCCGGTAATGGGTTGCTTTTTACATTGGGATTCTCCTCCTTGAAGGATAGCAACTTCCGGTTGATAAGGTCCTGGACCTTGTGCTTGAAAGCTTTACAACCCTCGACGTTGTGCCTCGGGGCTCCCGTGTGGTATTCGCATCTTGCGTTTGCATCATACCAATGTGGATATGGTGGCAACAAAGGTGGTAGTGGTCTTAGCTCGACCATTCCCTTTTGGATTAAATATGGCAGGATTTAACCATAAGGCATAGGTACAGGATCAAACTGCACATTGTGATAGTTATTCCTCGGGCCCGTTTGGTTCCTTGGTGGGTACCCGCCTTGTTGTTGCTGCCGATTTTGTTGAGGCAACACTGCTGGTTGTCGAGGTGGAGTCGTGGGAATCACTTGAGGTGAGTAATGCCCTTGAGCTGCTGCCGCTGCCACATAAGGATAATGGTAGCGAGGCGTTTGATTTGTTGGTGGGCGAGATGGTCCCACTAAAACAGCATTCGTCTCCCCCTCTTTCTTTTTATGAAAGTTACTGGGAGGTCTCCTGGCTCCACCTTGAGTTTCTGGAGGGCCTTAGATCTTTCCCCTCTTTACTCCGTCCTCTATTCTTTCACCAATTATGACTAGATCGGAAAAGCTGGAAGATGTCCTTCCAATCATTTTGTCATAATATGGGCCTTGTAGTGTGCCCATGAAGGTATCGACAAGCTCCCTTTCCAACAATGGTGGTTGTACGCGAGAAGCTAGTTCCCTCCACCTTTGAGCATACTCCTTGAAGGACTCATTGCTTCTTTGCACAAGGTTCTACAACTGCATCCTATTTGGAGCCATGTCCAAATTGTACTTGTATTGCTTTAAGAAAGCATCGGCTAAGTCCTTCCAAGTTTGGACGTGGGTACGCTCAAGTTGCATGTACCAATCCAATGACGCTCCGCTCAAACTATCTTGAAACACATGAACCATGAGTTTCTCGTTCGTTGCGTAGGCCGTCATCTTCCTACAGAACATCCGTAGATGGTTCCTAGGGCATTGAATTCCCTTGTACCTCTCGAAGTCCGATACTTTGAATTTTGGAGGGATTATCACATCGGGCACCAAGCACATGTCCAAAGCATTGTAGGCACCATATGAGCTGGATCCTTCGAACGCTTTTAACCTTTCTTCCAAAACGCGATACATTTGGGCGGTATCGTTGTCTTGGTGG
Source organism: Medicago ruthenica (assembly GCA_018208015.1). Classification (NCBI taxonomy): domain Eukaryota; kingdom Viridiplantae; phylum Streptophyta; class Magnoliopsida; order Fabales; family Fabaceae; genus Medicago; species Medicago ruthenica. The sequence continues at coordinate 72,220,904 of CM031373.1, read as the reverse complement.
GTAATGTCGGGAGCAGAATGTCTAGGTTGATTGTCTTCCACATTATGAGAAATATTCTCATGATGAGTAGTGGAATTCCCTTGAGGACGATGCTCTTCGTTCCTAACGGGGATTGTAAGTTGTGGTTGTGGAGGTGGCACATGGCCCTCATTTTCAAGTGGTGGGGTATATCCTGGAGGTAGACCATAAGGAGGCCATACCACATTGGCTGCATCCACGGTTGGACGGGGGTTGCTTTCTCGGGCAGATAGAGCTTGCATTAGCTCTAACATTTGATCCATCTTCCCTTTCATCTCATCAACCTCTCCTCTCAAAGCCGCTTGATTTTGTTCCAAATTATCCATGATCCTTTGCTTGTTGGCTCGTGTTTCGTACGAGTGTTGGAGATCTGGCTCTTAGACCGATGGCTTTTTGGGTTTTCTGGCTATGATTGCTTCAAACTGTTTTTAGGGAAATGAATAAGTGTTTTTTTTTTTGAAAAATGCATGAAGATGCATGTGAATGTATGTATGCGATGAGTATGCAAAAACATGCGTTTTTTTTATTATTTTGCTTTACGAGGAAATTTAAAGGCGCACAGTTAATATTAACAATTAGAAATATTAAAGGCCGGGAAATTGATATTGCTTTAAAATATTATTTGATTAGATAACATTTAGATTACAAGGTGTAACTAATGCTAAATACAAATCAAATAGCCGCTCGCTTTTCGGCTTTGTCCATTTCTTCCCTATAGAAGTCTATGGTGTCTTTGCAGAACTCCATGAATTTCTGGATCTCCTTAGGGATGACAAAGTAGGGCATGACCATCTCGGCCTTTGCTAGCTTCTTTGGAAGTTGGGTGATGACCAAGTTTGAGAATGCGACCAATTTAGTGAAGTCCTCACTTAATCGGGTGGCGTCTTGCCATACAAACTCAATCACTTCCTTGCGTTGATCTAGCTTGACATTTGCACTTCTAATCTCATCGTGTAGCTGTGCAATATGGTCCCCATGTGCTCTTGCAATCTTGTCAAAATATTCTTCATATTTCTTGATGTCCGCTTCGAGACGATTGCATTTTAGCTTCCCTTGGTGAGAAAGGCTCTCATATCTTTGCCGTTGGACGCGTTCGGCTTGCAGCTGCTCTTTATAGTCCTTGACGACTTCTTGGAGTTGTTGATTTTTCTCTTGAAATTTCAACCTCCACTTTCTTTGAGCTTCGATGGCTAGCTCCCCGAACTTTTTGAGCTCTTGGTTGGAATGCAAGACTCTTTCCAACTCTTCATCCTTGGCTACAAGGTTGGCATCCGCACTAATCAAGCCACCTCCGATCCAATCTCTCTTCCCCTCGGAGATTTTTAGCCGCTTTTGGCACACTAGGAGAGAATTTGTCACTTCATCCCAATCTCTCTTTGTCCTAGTGATTTCTCCTAAAGCTTGAAGGTGCTTTAATTCTAACTCCCCATTTTTGTTTTGGAGTTCTCGAATTTTAGCTTTGAGTTCCTCCGCTTCTTTGTTGGGAATGGTTGCAATGGGCTTAGGTGTAGGAGGTTTTGGAGGGCATATGACCACAAAGGGTAGCTTGATTGTTTTAACCCTTTCCTTCACCCATTGAGTATAAAGAGGTTTGGCCATGCAATTCCTCTTGCCAACCTTTCCTTTGCGCACTTGGCTCCAAGCTCCTTGGATTCTTTCTAGCAATGCCGGGTCTTGATCTCCTTCCCTTAGGAATAAAGCTTCCAACAAAAGGTCATTGGGTTTGTCTTCCATTGAATAACCTAGTTGTCGGAGAGAGAGGACCGGATTGTAATTGATGCATCCCTTAGTACCAATGAGGGGTACATTAGGGAAATCCCCGCAACTAAGGATGATTTCCGGATCCTCTAAATTTGGAGAAAACCAATGGATATCCTTCTCGGCGAGAGTTGTCATCCGTTGTGACCACTTGAGTTTGGCCCGGTTTTCCACAAAGTCTCGGCTTCTTGGCATGTGGGACATCAACCAAGTTTGCACCAAAGGAGTACAACAAGAAATTGTGCGTCCTCTCCCTTGTTCATGCCTAGAATAGAGGGAATGATAAAAATCCGCCAAAAGTGTGGGAACCGGATTTTTAGTCATGAACACCTCTAAAGCCGAAATATCTACGAAGTCCTCCATGTTGGGGAATAGAACTATCCCGTAGACCTAAAGGGCTAGAATTGCGTTGAATGTTTTTCCCTCTTTGCTAGCTAACAAATCCCGAGCTTTGGTCTCCAAGAACCTTCTTGTGAACCCCTTAATGTTTCCTCTAGTTTCCAAGTTAGATGTTATTTCTTGGACATTAAGGTATAAGGACTCGGCGATGGCCTCTAAAGTGGGGTCTTTTCCCGAACCGAGATAAAGCCCATGGTCTTTCATGCTACATCCCAAAATCTTCGCAAATTCTTCCAAGGTCGGAGCTAATTGGAAGTCTTGAAAGGTAAAGCACCAGAGAGGTGGGTCAAAGAATTGAGCCAAAGTGGTTAAAGCCGCTGAATCTATCTTCACGGGCAGGAGGTCGAGTATTAGTCCATAACTTGCTTCGAAAATACTCTTGTCGACCGAAGAGAGCCTTTTACTCAAAGCTAACAAGCTTTCCACTTTAGGAGCCTTGATCTTGAAAGCGAGCGTATTTCTATTTCCGGAATCCATATTTCTCTTTGCTAATATTTGGTTGTTCTTTTTAATTTCCTATAAAGCAAAATGATATGCGAAAATTATTTTCATGAATGCAAATGGATGGTATGCAAAGGTACGGTATATGAAGGTTCGAAACTTCCCCCCATCCTCATGTGTAGGCTCTAGAGATGACATTTTCTAAAAAGGTCCCTAGAATCACGGATCCCTCATGCAATTAAGGTCGTCGTTTGCGAACTTCGCAAGACTTCAATACATTCCAAGTGAAAATCTCCTCTAGGCGGGGTTTGGCATCCTACCTCACGGACATACGTCAACGCGGGCTTCCGCTACACAACCCCATCCTAACTTAATTTTTTCTCAAGCTCGGGTAGAGAGCCTCACACGTCCGGCATTAACCCGAACAATGTGGAGTAACATCGCTCAAGTAACATCCCCACAATTGATATATATAATATGAATATAAAGCAATATAAAGCATTTATAAACATAAAGCAAAAGAATGATATAGACAATGAAATAAGAGCATGCAAGCAAAAAGATAAAAACATTTAGCTTAAAAGCTAACTAGGATAGGCTTGACTCGCTAGAGATCCATATGTCCCCATTGAAGTCGCCAGCTGTGGGCTCTCGTTAAAAAAACGCAAACTTCTGAGCGTATGCGAACGCTCGAAAAGCTGTGTGAAGTCGCCACCAAAGTTTTTGTTTAAAGGGAACGTTGATAAACCCTTGAGTTTTTTGTTTTGAAGGGAAACGATAATAAAACCCTTGACGATGAGGAAAGGATGGTCATCGCAACCATTATCGGGTTCGGGAGTCGATTACGCAAGGGGAAGGTATTAGCACCCCTCACGTCCGTTGTACTCAACGGGAACCTCCATGTTAGATAAGGCTTAGAATGTTTTTAAATGTTTTGCTTGCATGCTTGAATATAAATAAAGATAATAAAGATGAAAGGGGAAAAAGTTTGTTTTTTATTATTGTGCTTGACAAGATGATGATCTTGCTCCTACGTATCTCCCGGTGCGATGGAGAATTCAAAGCTACGTAGTTCATTGGTAGAAAAACGTATATGTTGGTTATTTTTAAAGAACGATGTTTTAACTGTATTCTTACGATCAAACGTAGCTTGTATGCTCACGCGTGGGAGGCTTAAGCGTTTGTTTAAAATCGCGCTAGAAATGTTAAAAGCATGTCTGTTGGGAAAAAAGGTTTGAATTGGTCGCGAGAGGACCAAAAAGATTAAAATGACTCAACCGAGTCGAGAAAGGTTCGATTGATCCAACGGGATCAAGAAAGAGGTTCAATGGACTCAACCGAGTCGAACATTGACCAAAGTGACTCAAACGAGTCGAGAAAGGGTTCGATTGATCCAACGGGATCAAGAAAGGTGCAATGGACTCAACCGAGTCGAGATTGAATCAAATGGTCACGGGGGACCAAAGGGTTCAAATTGACCAGAAAGGGCCAAGAATTGGTTTGGTGTGGTTGGATGCTTTGAAAAAATAGAATGACGATTGTCCGAACGACGAGACATACGTCACACATTCGTTCAATCGGGGAAATAGAGAGACATACGTCAAACCATCCCTTTTTCATTCAAGTTTTGTTCGAATTTTAAGAAATCCCAAAGTTTATCAAAACACTTGGTTTAAAACTCATATGAAAAGGTTTTAATGTTCAAATTAGTTGTTGCAACCTAATGAACAAGTTTGCCTTGTTTATGTGTGAAAATGAGCAAGTTTTGCACCAATTTGTGAAAAACGCACAAGTTCGGCTCAAGTTTGAAAAAGGTTTTGAAAAGTGAACAAGTTCGGCTTAAGTTCACGTTTGATTTGAAATCATGAACAAGGTTTTTGTTCAAGTTTAGTTTTGAAAATGATGAACTTAGCTCATTGCTCGAGTTTGATTTTGAAAGTTTATGGACGTAACTTTTTTCGCAAGTTATTCAAAAAGTGTTGCTCAAACTTGTGAATCCTTCAATATTATGCAAAATTCTTGTTATGGTTTGAATAAAATGAGTTTCAATCCTCTTAGGTTCTGAGTTCTTGGGCTAGAACCTCAACAATTGGCTTTTTAGGAGCCTAAACTCAGATTCTGAGTTCTGTCATGGTCGCACTGCGACCAAAGCTTCGCACTGCGAACACTGCGAAATTTTGAGTTCTGAAGCTGCTTCTGAACTGCTGTTCAGAAGCAACTTCTGAACAATCTCAGAACCTTTAGGGGATTAAAAAGCTTTGAAAATTGGCAATAAAAGGAGCTGAACAAACCAGTTTAAATGTTTTGCAACTTTGGGATTCCATTTTAGGTTCAAAAGGGGTTTTTTGTGCAAAATGAAATTGAACAAAATTAAAGATGCAAATAGCAATGCAAAATGAAAGATAAAGGATTCAGAACACTTACAGAACTCCTAGCCAAAGCTTGTATTGCAGGAGAATGAAGAAGCCTTGAATGTTTATGGTTTTTTGCAAAAGTTGGAATGTTGATGAATAAGAGCAATGAGTTTGTGTAATTGCTCTGTGTTTGAACTGGCTTTTGCTATGTTTTTGTGCTGTGTTTTTGCTCTCAAATATCTGTTTTTTCAATTCTTAAATTGCCGTATTTTTTTTATATGTGATGGTTATGCATTGCATCCCTTTTATAGGCCAAAACCAAATCTAATGTCATGATGGAAAATCCCTAGAATCCAGCTGTTTTGTGGGCTAAAACCAGGCTATCTTGCTTTGCATTTAATGCAAAAGTGAAGAGGTGACCTTGCCTTGCTGCAATGGTCAAGACTTAGCCAAATCCAGCCATTAATGCAACTGATTTTGGATAGATATGATGATGAAAAAGGAGAAAAAACAGGGCTGGTTTGCAATTGGATGTCCCTTGGGATTGGTCCTTGCAATCTTGAGGGTTAAGCAAGAAAAACGTGCACTGTGATGTGCAAAGATTGGGGGAAACAAAAGGGAACATGTGGGCTGGTGTGAGGAGGAAGAAAAGCTGCTGAAAACAGGGCAGCAAAACAAGCCTTTGGACAAGTGAAAACCAGCTGGGTTTGACTGGTTTTGGGGGAGAAAGCAGGAAGAAAATCAAACAAGCTGGTGGCTGGCAAGCTTAGGGTCAGTAGCAGGTCCATTGGGAGGGACAAGAGCTGCCCAAGGGCAAGCCAACTTGCTTGGCACACTTGGTTGGAAGAAAAAGCTTCTCACCTTGGCTTTAATGGCACATGCTCCAATTCTTGCTTTGCTGAACCCAATTAGCCACAATTGATGATAATAACAATAATAATAATAATAGGTAATAATAATAATAACAAAATGAAAATAAATCAAAGAGATTAAAAAATCTGCAAAAAATTCACAGACTTCGCAGAGCGAAGGGGACTTTGCTCTGCGAAGTCTTCATTTCTGAAATGTTGACTTTTTTTTGTTGATTTTTGTTGACTTTGACTTTTCTCTTCTTTTTTTTTTTTTGTTTTTTTTTTAAAAAAGGCTTGGGACAAAATTAGGGTACAACACCATGGTGGGAAAGGAATACCCTATCCCATGTGAAATGCCAACAGTATTGTCTTAGTCTTTTTTTATTTATCGGGAAGGTAGGAGTTTAAATTTTGTTTTTTTATATATTAATTCATTTTTTTAGAAGATATATTAATTCCTTTTGCTTAAAAAAAAAATGTGTATATTATCATTATGTTGTTCAAAGGGAAACTTTACCAAGATTCAAGAGATAAATCATAAAAGGGTCTTTGTTAACGAGTGCCTCCAGAGCACTCTTTAAGGATCTCAAATTTCGTAGTTATTCTTTCAAAAATTCAACTGTTAGAATTTCCAATGCATCAAGTACACATCTTTTCATAAAAAAAAGGCTTAATTGCAGTTTTAATCCCCCTATTTTCACCATTTTGTGAAATTGGTCCCCCTATTTTAAAATTTGATAATTTTGGTCCCTATATCTAATATTTTGTCTAAAATATGGTAATATAACATGTTTTAAATAAAGTTTTTAAGGGAATTTTTTTACGATTTCATCGATGTTGATATTTTATCATCTTTCGATCATATACCACGACATTTAAAACCTATCACATCACCTTTTTTAGTCAAAAAATATTATGGAGAGACCAAAACTGGCGAACTTTAAAATAGAGGGACCAATTTCACAAAAAGAAGAAAATAGGGGGACCAAAACTGCAATTAAACCTAAAAACAACTTGGCTTAATTGCACTTTTGCCCCCTATCTTTTTCCAATTGTGTGATTTTGCACCCCATACTTTTTTTTGAGCGATTTTGCACCCTATCATTTACCCCCTTTCTGATTTTGTAGCCCCTCATGTGTTATTTTGCTGATGTGTTGAAATTTGCTGACATGTCTTCATTAAATGCTTGCCATGTGTGTAATTTGTATTTTTTTAAAAATAAAAATTGAAATAATTTTTATTTTTAAAAAAATCAAAATTAAAAAAAACTAAGGGGTAATTTGGTCCAACATAGTCAGCACCACCACCACCACTAGCCCACCCACCACCGTCACCCGCCATCCTCAACCTCAAATCTCACTACCACCACCGTCGTCACCACTGTCTGCTTTCCAATCACTGTTCCTCAGCAGTCTTTCTGTCAGCAAGTTGAACAAAACCACATCCTTTACCGACTGGAATTTTCACAGAGATAACATAGCCAAATTGCAAAAATGGTTGTCTGAGATCCTCATCACTAAGGTCAGAGTCAAGTCCTCCAACAAATATAGTTGTGTTGTTAGAATCCCCTTCAGATTGGGAACCTTGGGCCACGGCACCATTGGAGTGTCCACCACCACCAGCCAACACTACAGCTTGCGAAGAATATTGTTGTGGATTGCCATAAGTTTTTTTGGGTGTTGCAACACCTACTCCACCTTCACCGAAATCCTCAACCTTACGAGGAACGAAACCAGATCGTTTCAGATACGGTGGTACAATTTTTGGTGCCCTTGCAGCGGATTTTTGCTCTTCGGTCGTAGTGAACAGTTGCGTAAACCAAGGATCGTTGCTACGGTCATAGTATGTTGTTGTGGATGATTTTGGTTCCGGAAGGAGTTCCTTTCAGAGCCTCCATGGTTTTATGAACAGTGGAGGACGGTGGGGTGAGGCACGACGGCGCGGGAGGAAGGGGATGAATAATTGAATAATTCAATTTTGATTTTTTATGTAATATCTCCTAATTCAATTATTCAATTTTGTATTTTTAAAAAAATACAAATTACACACACGACGAGCATTTAATGAAGACATGTCAGCAAAATTCAACACATCAGCAAAAAAAACACATGAGGGGCTACAATATCAGAAAGGGAGTAAATGATAGGGTGCAAAATCGCTCAAAAAAGATATGGGGTGCAAAATCGCACAATTGGAAAAAGATAGGGGCAAAAGTGCAATTAAGCCAAAAAACTTACCATTTAAAGTGCTTAAAGAATGCCCCGGAGATACTCGTTAACATTTCTCATCATAAAATTATTATGGTTGCCACTAAACCGTATGATCAAATAATTTATAGGCAGTACGAAACAGTGTCCCTTTAATTTGTTTTAGCAACCAATTGATCCTAAAAGTAATCTTTCCCGTTGTAAGCCTACACTTACAATTCTAGTTTCTTCTCCTTCAATCACTTAAAAAAAGTGATTTATGATAAAAAAAAATTTACTCAAAATCATCCATTTAAATCGTTTTTCTCCTCACCTTTTATTTAGAAAAGTGTTTTTCATATATATTTAGCTTTTTGTTTCGTGCTTTCGACGTTGTTTTGTTTTTTATATTTATGCGGCTTTGTTTTGCTTATCTGTCTCGTTATGGTGTTTGTTCGGTTCAGATTGTCAGATTATTTTCATTTAAATGCAGATGCAACCAATGACATATATTGTATCGATATATTTTATAAATTAAAATGATCCATTATTTCTATTTAAAAAAACAACTACTTGATTCCATTCCCACCAACCACATGATTATATTATATACATTATTTCATTACTCATCCGCATGTCGATAATCTAAATATAAATAATAAAAAATACATACATATAATATAATAATCTTCCCATTTGACCCAATCTTTCCCATTAATAGTCTACTACGTATTATTTCAAACAACCACAAAAATGTTTACCACAACTTTAAAATTGTAGTATATAGGGATATGAGCTTTATAGGACCTCATCATCTTCATTCTTGATCTTTTTTAACACAATTCTATATATTTTAAATTGATTATTTTTTTATTTATAACAGGAGGAAATTAAAGATATATAAAAAGTAGATGACCGCAAGCTACAGTACATTTAATTCTGGCTCTCATAATTTCTTCATCGCTTTCAGTTTTTCTTCGTTTGACCACCGAATGGGTTACGTAGAATGCGGATCAAACACTCTGCTACTATAGTTTATATATGTCGCATTTACATACTTTGACCTTAGACTAAAATGTACACCAAAAATCTCACTCTCTCCCTATAATAATTAAAAAAAAATACAGAGTAAACTACTGTAATTTGGTTAGAATGTATGAGATGTTGTCATTATAATCATTCAATACGTTGAGATATCTCCAATCAACGTGAAGATCTCTTTTGTGGATAATGTGTTATCTCTGAAGTGTTCTTTGAGTTTTGAGACTCGTTCTTGATAAGTCTTAGAGTACGACCCGCTCAAAGTGTTTTCTATAAAAATAATTAGATACATGGAAATTACAAATAGATTCATGGTGTCTTTTTCGTGAACAATTTTATGGAGTAGATTGATAAATGAAAAATCACATTGGAGAACTAAATTAATTAATTGTAAACAGAGTCAAGATCCAAAAGGACTAATAAAAGATACTCCCTCTATTCAAAAATATCAACAAAAATGAGTCAATAAAACTGATGTATTTGGTCTACATTTTGGACTAAATACATAAACTTTTGTTTATTAATTTTGCTTATATTTTGGGAAGGAGAGAGTATACTTATGGATGCATATGTAATTTGGGCACTTTTTTATAAGAAAAGGGGGATGAGCTGCAACATAAGGACATCCAATGATGTCATCTACTCTCACCCAAACACGCTTGATTATAAAATTTTGATTGAATCTAGTATATTAATGCTGATATGAAACTCACTTGAATTGGTTTGATGATATTGACTTGACATCTTGAAATGTGCTCCTCTCCAATGTCTCATGTTTGATTTTTTTCCAGTGTCAATTCTGGTGGACCAATTTAGTTTCTTAAAAAAATTAATGTTGATATAATTGCATTGTCATTTTAACACTTTAGACTATGTGTCATATTATCTCAAAAAAAAAAAAAAACTGTGTCATATTAGTAATTAATAGCCGCGTTCCTATACCAAATTTTCAAATATATACACTATTGACAATTTTCCAATTCATAGACCATAGACACACATTAGACCATAGGTAGACACACATAAACTTGATATAAAAACTTGCACATTTTTCTTGTTCAAATTATTCCATTTCACATGGATGAAATCGAAGTTCCACAATATTTCATTTGCCCAATATCACTCCAAATAATGAAAGATCCTGTTACTGCCATAACAGGAATAACATATGATCGAGACAGCATTGAACATTGGTTATTCACAAACAAGAACACAACATGTCCTGTCACAAAACAACCTCTTCCATTAGATTCTGATTTAACACCAAATCACACACTTCGTCGTTTGATTCAATCTTGGTGCACACAAAATGCTTCACTTGGTATTGATAGAATTCCAACACCAAAACCACCACTCACAAAAATTCAAGTTCAAAAACTTCTCATAGGAGTCAAAGATCCTAAGGTTCAGCTCAAGAGTTTAATGCAATTGGAATTGCTAGCTGCAGAGAAAGAGAGCAATAGAAAGATTTTGTTGGAAAATGGTGTGCCGAAAGCGATGATTATGTTCATAGTTGATTGTTACAAAAAAGGAGAAATTTATGAAGGTATTGAAGAAGCTCTTGGTTTTTTACAATTTGTTAAGGTTCCTACTGAAGAAGTGAAGAATCTTTTATTTGAAAATAATCAAATATTGGATTCTTTAACATGGATTTTAGTTTCCGAGATGAAAAACTCAGTTACTGTGAAATCTCACGCGGTTTTAGTGCTTAAAAAATTCATAAACAAATGTGATTCAATCGTTTTAGAGAGATTGAAACCTGAATTCTTTGAAAGAATTGTGAAAGTTCTAAGAAATGGTGTAATAACACAACAAGGTTTGTGTTCTGCTTTACATGTTTTATTATGTTGTTGTCCTTTGGGAAGAAACAGGTTAATGATGGTTGAAGCTGGTGCAGTTTATGAACTGATAGAGATTGAATTAATGGCAGTACATGAGAAGAGAATCACAGAACTCACTTTTGGTATTTTGTTTCATTTGTGTTCTTGTGCAAATGGAAGATTTCAGTTTTTGAGTCATCAAGGTTCAATTGCAGTGTTGACTGAGAGAATCGTGAAGGTTTCAATGACAGTGGATGAGAGAGCTGTTTTTATACTCTCATTGATATCTAAATTTTCTGCTACAAAGATGGTTTTGGATGAGATGTTAAAGGTTGGAACTGTTGCAAAGCTTTTTGTTTTGCTTCAAGCTGATCATGCCAAGTATTTGAAAGATAAAGTGATGGAAATATTTAAGGCTCATTCTGAGGTTTGGAAGAATTCTCCTTGCTTTCCTCAAACATCTTTCTATGCTAGCTTTCATAGGTGAAATTAATAGGAATTATGCAATAACATAATCTTCATTACTTTAATTAACTGTTAAGATCTTTGAAGAAGCACTATCCAAAATAGTTTTTGTATTGTATTTGTGGTACATGTCACTCAACTGTGAGATACTATAGTAGTAGTATATTTTAAGATAACAATCAATCTTATCTTATACTATAAATTATGATCTCATTCTTTTTTTTTCTTTCATTTGTTTGATTTTACATTTATTCAGTTTTTTGTTTTTCTGGATCCATTGCTTTTTTTAGTCTTAAATCCTCCTATTCTTAGGAGAAGAAACTTTAATAATTCAAAATTCGATTGAAAAATAAGGAAAGTCTAACTAAGGATTATTTCAGCTATAATCCATTGAATATTCTATATTGAATTGGATCGGTTTATAGATACACCATTAGGCACTACATTATAGTTATATAAAGTAGTACATCTTTGGTTGTAAAATCATCATATCATGTGGCTAGTCGATTCATCTATTTTTGCTTGAAAAAGATGATGTTTACCACAAAGTGAATCAATTTCAAATAAATCTAAAGTTTGATGGAGGTTATCATCCATCTTTCATTTGCTTTGTTTCGAAAACAAAGAACTGTGTACAAACAATTGTTTTTTTTTGGCATTACAAACAATTTGTGAAGGAGAGACATCTTCTTCTAGATGGTCCCTAATATTAAATGTAACCAAAGATAGGTGATGATTGTGGAAAAATAAGCCTTGTACTATCTTCGAAGTTGGACTTTGAAATAGATCTTGACTCATTCAATCGAAAAACTATTTGGACTATATGATGAATATATCAATCTTTATCTTTATAAATTTTGTAAAAATATTTATCTTATAATAATAATAATAATAATAATAATAATAATAATAATAATAATAATAATAATAATAATAATAATAATCTTATATATAAAAGTTATTTCAAAAAAATAATCTTATTATTTATATATAAAAGTTCTTATGTTGTCTTCACAAAATTTTGGAGTCAAAAAGTTGTTGCAAATTTCCTAATTTAATGCCTTTTTTTTTAAGAAATTATCTCATATCTTATCATATATATAAAAGTTCTTAAGTTGTGTTAAGCTAATTTTGGAGCCAAAAAACTGATTTCAATTTTCATAATTTGTTGCCTTTTTTTTTTTTTTGAAGAAATGATCTCTTATCTTATCTTATACTACCTCTATTATTATCTTATACTACCTCTATTCCTTTTTAAGTGTCATTTGAGTGTAGATTTAGCGTTCCTATTTAACTGTCGTTTTAGTATTTGAAGGATACGAGTTGTCAATTATACTCTCTGTCAATTACTCTTATCTGTTTCAATAAAACTAATTAATGTTATATATTTGGAAAACTAAAGTTTGTTTTTTTTTAAAAGTTTGTTTGTTTTTTTTTTAAAACAAAGTTTATTTCTTTTTATCTTATAATTGACAATTGTTTGTTAGGAGAGAGAAAAAGTGTGCAAAAAAATAGAAATTTGTTGGAGAAAAAGATAGTAACTAACAATTGTTTGTTACGATAGAAATTTAACATATTAAACTTATTGGAAAGAGAAAGTGTGCAAAAAAAATAGGAATAAATTGGTGGATTAAAATAAGGGTAAAATAGGAAGTAAAGGTGCAAAAATACACTTCGCTATTTTGGTTTTAATATTCCAAAACGACACTTAAAAAGGAACGGAGAGAGTATATAAAAGTTTTTAAGTTGTCTTAAGCAAATTTTGAAGTCAAAAAAGTTGTTGCAAATCTTCTATGTAAAAGTTCTTAAGTTGTTTTAGGCAAATTTTGGAGTCAAAAAAGTTGTTGCAAATTTCTTTCCTAATTTTTTGTTTTTTGTAAATGATCTCTTATCTTATATATAAAAGTTCTTAAGTTGTCTTGGGCGAATTTTGAAGCCAAAAAAGTTGTTGCAAATTTCTTTCCTAATTTTTTGTGTTTTTGTAAATGATCTCTTATTTTGTACATAAAAGTTCTTAAGTCTTTTAGAAAACTAGCTTAGAAGGTTGTTGTCAATTTCTTTGCTAATTTTTTGCTTTTATGTAAATGATCTCTTATCTTATATATAAAAGTTCTTAAGTTGTTTTAGGCGAATTTTGGAGCCAAAAAAAGTTTTTGCAAATTTCTTTCCTAATTTTTTGTTTTTTTTTGTAAATGAACTCTTATTTTATTTTATACATAAAAGTTCTTAAGTCTTTTAGAAAACTAGTTAAGAAAGTTGTTGCCAATTTTCTTTCCTAATTTTTTTCTTTTTTGTAAATGATATCTTATCTTATATATAAAAGTTCTTAAGTTGTCTTAGGCGAATTTTGGAGCCAAAAAAGTTTATTCAAATTTCTTTCCTAATTTTTTGATTTTTTGTAAATGATCTCTTATTTTATACATAAAAGTTCTTAAGTCTTTTAGAAAACTAGTTAAAAAAGTTGTTGCAAATTTCTTTTCTAATTTTTTGCTTTTTTGTAAATCATCTCTTATCTTAAATATAAAAGTTCTTAACTCTCTTAGACAACTTTTTGGAGGCAAAAAAAAAGTTGTTGCAAATTTCTTTCCTAATTTTTTGCGTTTTTTTAAATTATCTCTTATCTTATTTATTAAGTTCTTAAGTCTTTTAAACAACTTTTTGGATTCAAAAATGTTGTTGCAATTTTCCTTCCTAATTTTTTTCTTTTTTTTTAAATGATCTCATATCTTATATATAAAGGTTCTTAAGTCTTTTAGACAACTTCGATGATTTTATTATTTGTATTTTGGATGCATTGTCAGTGATTTTTTCATAACAAGGATAGGACCAAGGGTCAACCGTACTCCTTTATCTTTTTACATTAGTTTCCGATGTACTTATGAAATACACCCAACAGCTAACGTCGAGATGTATGCGTTTTGGAGATGATGTATGTAACACCCATACTAATTTTAACTAGTATATTAGCATGTGCGTTAAACTGATACTGGATACATTTAAAAATTTCAATAATAATAATCATACATCACAAATGAATGAATACATGTTACTCGTTGTACAAATAATCCAATACTATAACAATACTTATACAATATCCATTACGCTCCTGAGCTGATACACAACGAGCGACTGTACTCCATCCAGCATCTCTATGAAGAACTTCATCACGAACCTCTGACTTACCTATAAACCTGCACCAGAAGGAAAGGGATGAGACATAATGTCTCAGTGAGCTCTAGCCCAACCTACTGTTGGCGACCACGGGGAACCTAGGGTCGCCATGCCTACCTTGGCAATCTCGGGGATTTCCTAGGATCGCCAAGTCTTTAACTGCCTATGACTATAAATCCTCCTGTAACTATAACTTAAACTGCCTATAACCTCTTATGGTAACTGTCTATAACCATAACTGTAATCTGCCTATAACTTTAACTTAGTGATCGAGGGGAAACCTAGGACCACTTTCTGATAACTGTCTATAACTATAACTATAACTATGAGTTTCCTATGACTATAATTGTGACTGTAACTTTGAATATAACTGTAAAACGTAAAACATATAAACAGTTCGATAGCAGTTTTATGTTAGCTGTTAGCGTTGAACAAACAATTATCTGAGTTCATTTTACGGAGGGCACCCCGGGTGGAGCAACCCCGAGATACGTCTCCCTATAAACCGGTGAAATTCCTATCATATCAGGCTAACACCGGACTCCCTATGAAACGTGTGGACAACCCTCTCGGAGAAGTCCCATCCGGTGAATCCCGGAGTCTGATGAACACGCCCTATGACTGTAACTGTAAAACGTGCAAGCACGCCAATATCTTTAATCTTTAATTCTTTAACTTTAACGTATGAACATATAACCTGTTACTGTAATTCTATAACAATCATGTAACGTATAAACTATAATCTATGATTCTTGGCTTATCGTTCTCATAAGCCACCTATAACCGTTGAAGAATCAACACTATAACTTACCTATAACTTTGATTGCCGAAGCATTCCTATTATTCTCGTATTTTAAAATGAATACATCTATAAGCATGTTTACCTAAAATAGGTTCCAACTTGATTATTATCTCATTCTTGGATTCGTGTAAACTGAAACGAGTCCGTAACATGACCGGGTAAGGGTTAAACCCTAAACTAGGTCCTTAGCATCACTATAATAGCTTATGGATTAAGATAATCCTCTCTTGACCATTGTACCTATCCTCATCTATAATTCATCCATACATTCTCTAAAGGATAGGGCTTTCTATGCTTGTTAACGACGCTTAGTCACTACAAATCGTTATTGAATCCGAGGTAGCGTTGGTTAGCCGGAATGGTGCGAGAAATGATGAAAAAACATAACATGGGCTGCCCTGTCACATCGTGTCACGATTTGGAAATCGTGACACGATTTCCTACTCAGAAAATGGGTTTGTTCCTGCCTGTGAAATCGTGACACGATTGGAAAATCGTGACACGATTTTACCTGCAGTTAGACAGCATTTGGCAAGTTTTAAACGTGATTTTTCACCATTTCAGCTTATCCAACATACCCAGACATCATAACATCCTTAAGGCTCAATTTCTAAAGCATATAGCCAATATACATCATGAATAATCAAGGATTAACATGGAAAGGCAAAAAGGGCATTAAACCATAAACTAGGTCATAAAACTATAAACTTTTGAACTTGAACAAAATGGGTTATAAACCCTAAGGAGCTCACCTCAAATCATCTTATCAAAGCTTGCCAAGCTTCCAAATCCCTAATCCTAGCTTGATTCTCCTCAAACCCTAGCTTCCCATCCTTTCCTTTTCTTGCTTTTCTTTAGCTTTACTCTTGCTCCATCTTTCCCAAAAGCCATACTTGCTTGAAGTACAAGATTATAAGATGAAGTTTGATGAATTATGGCAAGGAGGGGGAGGCGTGTGAGTGGAAGAAGAGAGGGGGAGAAAACCGGTTTGGAGAGGGAAGGGAAAAAGGAAAGAATGACAAGAAAATATCTTGTTTTCCTTTTTAAAACAATTCTTCTTAATTCAAATAATTACACAAATGCCATTGCCACATATTACTACTTTGCCATTGCTTCCATTTAAACTATCTCTGATGCATCGCCTCAATACTGATAAATATCCAAGTACAAGCGGGATATTACACTCTACCCCCCTTAAAGAAATTTCGTCCTCGAAATTTAGAAAATCCTTTGAAGATCCTGAAAAGTTAAATCTTTCCTTCCGAAAGATCTGGTGCATGTTACATAACTATCACTTACTAAGACGTATGGTTATCTGAACCAACATATCCATATTATCAGACTATGTCCTCTATTCGACATATTCTTTGTAAATCCAAAGTAAAATCATTAAACCTTTGATTTCCTTTACTGAACTCTATCAGTTCTTCTTTCACTGACCATCCATATTACCCTGAAGACGTCGAATCAAACTGTTTTTCCTCATTTATCTCCAATCTCTGAGGAATCTATTACATTGTTTTCAGTTCAAAAGAATTCTTGTCTATAACTTTCGCCTCGCAAGACGACCTTTTACTATCACATTCGTATCATTCTCCACATAAATTTATTCTTACATTGGAAGATATCTGATCTTGGGTATCCTCAGACGGAAATGAAATCTATTACAACTACCTCCACGATTCAAATTCCAAGTGGTGGCTAAACTTATGGTACAAGTTCCTTTCTTTCTGAAATTCTGGTGTAACTATTACCACAACCTTAGGCATTGCTCACCTTCCCACTGCGGAAATTCTTTAAGTTCGAGAATTCACATAAGTCAGTTATGCTCCAATTAATAAATCAACAATAACACGTAACCAAAGGTCTTAGAACCTTCTTCTTTACCAATACTTTCAAACTTATGAAAAACCAGTACAAATGACGTGTGGCATAAGCCGTCTCACATATCATCATTGTCCATAGCACATAGCCTCTATACATGATCGAGTACGTGCACACTCCTATCGGGTACACAGCACACCGCATTATCATTGTCCAACTACGGGACATCATACTTAATCAAAATATACTTGAGACAAAGTCACGCTATCTAAGGTCACTCTTCTTTCTCTTAACTCATGTTTGCACTCCTTGAGTAATTACAACCCCATAAGTAACTATGATTACGTCCCATAGACGTTATAACTTATTTCGTTCAAGAACATTCTCCGTTTCCTAAAAGAAAACTCTATTCTGTTCGCTATTCAAAATATCATTCTTAAACTCTGAATCCTTTAATTCATGACTTGAATTCACGTAGCCTTTTACTATAAACTATGAGTACTCTTCTGTTCGGTGTAAAACATTTCCTTCCTTTAACTGTTAACATTAAGTTCAAGAATTTCTGAACTTCTCAACTGAGACCTTCCTACTAAAACATTACCGTCTGCGTACCACGGTTACCGACACATGTCACACGACTATAAAATATGTTACACTACTATCTAAGTAGCATAAACTCTACCTGATCAGTATACATAATACTAATCATAACCTATTACCTGCCTGTTACATGCGACATGCTAACATAACGTGGATACGATGCGGAATAACTGCATACCACGGCAAAGTTCCTCTTCGGTTAAACTTACCATTCAAGTTAACTTAAAGTTACTGAGCTAAACAGCTAGATCACCGTATAAAATGTAGCCTCCTTTGCTATGTACTTATTTTGCTGTAAACACATCCTTTTAAATTATCAAACTACTTCGATTCTCTTATCCCATGAGTTTCGAGATCTGAAACATCCCTCGACTATTCTATTAAATTTCCATAGAACTGATGATAAGTTCAAGTCATCATTACTTACAATCATTCTGTAACTTGAAAATTAATCTCTGAATACCTTTCCTGTAATTCATCTGGCAAGGACTTCACAAACATCCCTTTTTCTAAACTTCAGTTTTGGTTTGTCTGTTAACTCATAATTGGATTACTTCTCCGCTGCGCAACTCTGATTTTAACAATTCACCTTGAGATAGAAATAATACACCACTATTACCATATAAAATCTCCTTGGCCAATCCTTTGACTTTATAACTTTGTAGTTACCATACGTAACCGTCTTACATTATAATTTCTCTTATGGTTTAAACCACCTGTTAAACTTACTGATTGCTCGACGCTTGACTTTGCTTTTCCTTTCGAACATAAACGAAGTTCTTACTTTCACGAAACACGCCGAAACCTGTAAACAGTCCTTAACAATAAATGCGAGCCCAACGATGCTCCTGTTAAAACAACTTAAGTTCATACATTATTTACTTGTGGTAACTTCTAGAAACATTCTATGACTTCCGGAAATTCTCGTCTTTCATATACTTAATCGATTAATGAATCGAGTCTCATCCTATAATCATCCGTAAGGATTTCACATCCACGACCTTTTTCCAAGGCACTTAGGTCCACATAACTCTAACATAACTCTTGGTTACTCCTCGGGTTTTCCAGAAATAATCCGTCTGGATAAAACTCGACTTTTACCAGCTCTCCTATAAGTCCAAACACATACTACACCTCTTCGAGTATCCGATTAATAAATTTGTAAGCTTCAATACTTAACATTTTCCATTGGATCCTTCCTATAACTTATTACTGTATCCACAATTCCATTCTAATCTTGTTATCTAAACAATAGTCCATATGTCTTCTCGACCGTTGGCCTCTTCGTGGTTTCGAACAAATCAAGGTATGTATTTTCTACCATCTTAACACATACCAACATAATGCGATCTTTGTCGGCTTACCCGAATACGTGTATAAGGAGCCCATCTAAAAAGAATATAGACATCCTTAACATCAACCATAGCCTTAACTATAACTTGTACGTTGATGACAATCTTCCTGTTTAGTCTTCGAAATCGGTCTACTATAATCTGACGACATAAGATTCAACCTTTTATTTCATACCCTTACAGGGGGTTTACTTCGCTTATCGCTAAGCTTGCGTTTCCTCATACCAAGCATCTCGATGTCCCATAATAAAGGAAGGTAGTCTATTTCATCCGGTCGAGTGCGCAAGTCCTTCCATCCTTACACTCTTTATCCTTACTGGAAGTCCAAAGCTTCCAATCGTTAACTGGTCATTCCTTATTCCAAGTCGCTGGGTTATGTATCACAATCCTTTGCATCTGCAGCCGGAATTAAAACTCTAATTTACATTTCACTTTAACTTTCCAAATTATGGTTCCCGTTAGGATTCCAAATCAATTCTTAGTGTATTCCATGATTCTTTACGCTACACATCTCCTCGGAGAAGGCTTCGCTCAATGATGCGTCCAACTAGTCAAGGTACTTGACCTTACTCTTAAATACCTCTTGTATTCCTGAAACTTTACAAATTCGTCTTAGAGTCTGACGTCTTAACCTTCATCCTTTGAACACTTCTTTCCTCCTTGGTCACATTCAGCTCTCGGATATTTGTCCTAACTGTCATATACTAGACTGAGTTGATCAGGCTCAACTAGACATGACATTTAGAACAACATCTGGAACCCAATGATTCCACTACTTTTATTGAATCTTAAATGACCCATGGCACGGTCTGAATCGACCTACTCTGATACCAATTGTAACACCCATACTAATTTTAACTAGTATATTAGCATGTGCGTTAAACTGATACTGGATACATTTAAAAATTTCAATAATAATAATCATACATCACAAATGAATGAATACATGTTACTCGTTGTACAAATAATCCAATACTATAACAATACTTATACAATATCCATTACGCTCCTGAGCTGATACACAACGAGCGACTGTACTCCATCCAGCATCTCTATGAAGAACTTCATCACGAACCTCTGACTTACCTATAAACCTGCACCAGAAGGAAAGGGATGAGACATAATGTCTCAGTGAGCTCTAGCCCAACCTACTGTTGGCGACCACGGGGAACCTAGGGTCGCCATGCCTACCTTGGCAATCTCGGGGATTTCCTAGGATCGCCAAGTCTTTAACTGCCTATGACTATAAATCCTCCTGTAACTATAACTTAAACTGCCTATAACCTCTTATGGTAACTGTCTATAACCATAACTGTAATCTGCCTATAACTTTAACTTAGTGATCGAGGGGAAACCTAGGACCACTTTCTGATAACTGTCTATAACTATAACTATAACTATGAGTTTCCTATGACTATAATTGTGACTGTAACTTTGAATATAACTGTAAAACGTAAAACATATAAACAGTTCGATAGCAGTTTTATGTTAGCTGTTAGCGTTGAACAAACAATTATCTGAGTTCATTTTACGGAGGGCACCCCGGGTGGAGCAACCCCGAGATACGTCTCCCTATAAACCGGTGAAATTCCTATCATATCAGGCTAACACCGGACTCCCTATGAAACGTGTGGACAACCCTCTCGGAGAAGTCCCATCCGGTGAATCCCGGAGTCTGATGAACACGCCCTATGACTGTAACTGTAAAACGTGCAAGCACGCCAATATCTTTAATCTTTAATTCTTTAACTTTAACGTATGAACATATAACCTGTTACTGTAATTCTATAACAATCATGTAACGTATAAACTATAATCTATGATTCTTGGCTTATCGTTCTCATAAGCCACCTATAACCGTTGAAGAATCAACACTATAACTTACCTATAACTTTGATTGCCGAAGCATTCCTATTATTCTCGTATTTTAAAATGAATACATCTATAAGCATGTTTACCTAAAATAGGTTCCAACTTGATTATTATCTCATTCTTGGATTCGTGTAAACTGAAACGAGTCCGTAACATGACCGGGTAAGGGTTAAACCCTAAACTAGGTCCTTAGCATCACTATAATAGCTTATGGATTAAGATAATCCTCTCTTGACCATTGTACCTATCCTCATCTATAATTCATCCATACATTCTCTAAAGGATAGGGCTTTCTATGCTTGTTAACGACGCTTAGTCACTACAAATCGTTATTGAATCCGAGGTAGCGTTGGTTAGCCGGAATGGTGCGAGAAATGATGAAAAAACATAACATGGGCTGCCCTGTCACATCGTGTCACGATTTGGAAATCGTGACACGATTTCCTACTCAGAAAATGGGTTTGTTCCTGCCTGTGAAATCGTGACACGATTGGAAAATCGTGACACGATTTTACCTGCAGTTAGACAGCATTTGGCAAGTTTTAAACGTGATTTTTCACCATTTCAGCTTATCCAACATACCCAGACATCATAACATCCTTAAGGCTCAATTTCTAAAGCATATAGCCAGTATACATCATGAATAATCAAGGATTAACATGGAAAGGCAAAAAGGGCATTAAACCATAAACTAGGTCATAAAACTATAAACTTTTGAACTTGAACAAAATGGGTTATAAACCCTAAGGAGCTCACCTCAAATCATCTTATCAAAGCTTGCCAAGCTTCCAAATCCCTAATCCTAGCTTGATTCTCCTCAAACCCTAGCTTCCCACCCTTTCCTTTTCTTGCTTTTCTTTAGCTTTACTCTTGCTCCATCTTTCCCAAAAGCCATACTTGCTTAAAGTACAAGATTATAAGATGAAGTTTGATGAATTATGGCAAGGAGGGGGAGGCGTGTGAGTGGAAGAAGAGAGGGGGAGAAAACCGGTTTGGAGAGGGAAGGGAAAAAGGAAAGAATGACAAGAAAATATCTTGTTTTCCTTTTTAAAACAATTCTTCTTAATTCAAATAATTACACAAATGCCATTGCCACATATTACTACTTTGCCATTGCTTCCATTTAAACTATCTCTGATGCATCGCCTCAATACTGATAAATATCCAAGTACAAGCGGGATATTACAATGTAGTCTTAATTGGAGAGTCGAGGGAAGAATTGAATGGGATGTTAGAGACTTGGAGACAAGTCTTAGAAGCATATGAATTTCGTCTGTGTAAAAGCATGACATAGTATATATAATGTAGTTTCAGCAAAAGGTGAAGTAGGTCTACCTCAGAGGTGAAAGTTGGAGATCATGTCATACAAGTTACACAGTTTAAATATCTTGGGTTCATAGTACAAAATGACGGAGAAATAGAAGCAGATCTAAATCATCGTATTCAAGTTTGATAGTTGAAATGGAGAAGAACATCATGTGATTTATGTGATACAAACGTACCGTTTAAGTTGAAGTGAAAAAATATCAGACAGTTGTCAGACCAGCGATGTTTTATGGAACAGAGTATTGGGCGGTTAAGAACCAGCATGAGAATGAAAAGGGTGCGGAGATGGGGATGTTGTGTTGGATGTGTGACAAGACTAGATGAGATAAGATTAGAAATGACAATATCGTAGAGATGGTTGGGATAACACCTATAGTATAAATATTGTGGAAAATAGATTTAGGTAGTTTGGACGTGTAGAGAGAAAACCTTTAGATTATGTAGTAAGAAGACTAGATCAAATAGAGGATAGTCATATTACAAGAGGTATAGGAAAACCTAGAAAAATTATAAGAGAAACTATTAGAAAAGATTTACAAATTAATGAGTTGGATCTAAATATGGTTTATGATATAACAATATGACGTATTTTGGTCCATGTAGTCGACCCCACTTAGTGGGATAATCTTGGGTTGTTGTTATTGTCGTCTTTTGAAGCATTAACCCATGATCAACAAAAACTATCATTTCATTTCATGATCAACTACCACATTTATTAGTCAATGAGATCATCGACTTCCCGTGCATCGCACGGGTCCAAGTACTAGTCTTATATATAAAAGTTCTTAAGTTGTCTTAGGCGAATTTTGGAGCCAAAAAAGTTGTTGCAAATTTCTTTCCTAATTTTTTGCTTTTTTGTAAATGATCTCTTATCTTATCTTAAATATAAAAGTTCTTAAGTTGTCTTAGGCAAATTTTGGAGCCAAAAAAGTTTTTGCAAATTTTTTTTCTAGTTTTTTCTTTTGTAAATGATCTCTTATTTTATATATAAAAGTTTCTAAGTCTTTTAGAAAACTAGCTAAAAAAGTTGTTGCAAATTTCTTTCTTAATTTTTTGCATTCTTTTAAATGAACTATTA
Source organism: Medicago ruthenica (assembly GCA_018208015.1). Lineage (NCBI taxonomy): Eukaryota > Viridiplantae > Streptophyta > Magnoliopsida > Fabales > Fabaceae > Medicago > Medicago ruthenica. The sequence continues at coordinate 72,197,545 of CM031373.1, read as the reverse complement.
TCTTATATGAAAAGGTTTTTAAGTCTTTTAGACAATTTTTGAGAGCCAAAAAAGTTGTTGCAATGTTCCTTCCTAATTTTTTGTTTTTTTAAATGATCTCATATCTTATATATAAAAGTTAAGTTCCATAAACAACTTTTGGAGCCAAAAATAACGTTAATTTGAAAATTGTTCTTTAAGAGGTAATTACATTTGTTGATGTATTTGTTTATTTGTTTATCTCTTATTTTGGATATATTATATTGTAATGGAGTATGCAAGACATTTTAAATAATTCTTATCAACAATCTCTTTGATGTGATGATATGAAGTATAAATTATTTCGGGAGTTTTATTATTTGTCTTCTGGAATCATTATCAATTATTTGTTCATTACAAGGATTGGCTCAAGGGTCAACCCTAATCCCTTATATTTTTACTTTAGTTCTAGATGTACTTACGAAACACATCCAATAGCAAGCACTGAGATGTATATGTTTTACAGATGATGTAGTCTTAATTGGAGAGTCGAGGGAGGAATCAAATAGGTTGTTGGAGACTTGGAGATAAGTCTTAGAAGGGTATGACTTTCGTCTAAGTAGAGGCAAGTCATAGTATATGTAATGTAATTTCAGCAAAACGCGAAGTAGTTCTACCTTAGAGGTGAAAGTTGGATATCATATCATTCAAGTTACAAAGTTTAAATATCTTGGGTTCATAGTACAATATGACAGAGAAATAAGAGTAGATGTAAATCATCGTATTCAAGTTGGATGGTTGAAATGGAGAAGAGCCTTGTCTATTTTATGTGATACAAACATACCATTTAAGTTTAAGTGAACAAGTTGTTGGAACAAGAAGGGTCTTGTACAATTCCTCTAAAGTTTTGATAATAACAAAGTATTGAAGAACAATTTGAATATTAATATATGTTCAAGTGTGCAGAATCAAAAATAGAATCTATCATTAAAGGATGAACATATGAAGAGCATCAGAAAGACCAAGAGAAGCTCAAAAGACTATGGTAGAAGATCTGAAGAAAGGTCAACCACAAGTCAACATCCTAAGCAGAAGGATGCCACACAGAAGCTGGAGAGCTACCTCAACAAACTCTGTGAAGGTCATTAGACTCAGAAGCAGACTACAGACATGGATGACCCCTCAGATTTGAGAAAATCCTGAGGGACCTAGAATCCATGTAGATTTTGTCTTCTTCTGTGAACTGTCCCTATCAAGGATATGATAAGTATAGTTCTTTTGTCTTCTTTTGTCTACGTGCACAAACAGACAAATGACCTCAAGAACAAAAGGAATGCAACAGATAATTCTACTTTCAGCAAAGGAAATTCAAAAGACTATTCAACATAATTATCCATATCAGGCAAAGGGCCAACGTTCTTGATTGAAGCTTCTCAACGACTCTATTTGCGCTGACACTCTTCTCCAACATCTCTCAAATGACTGCCTATATAAAGGAGTTGAAGACTTGAAGAAGATCAACAAGACTCTGCTATTTTATTGTGTCATTACTCTGTCAAATCTAATAGCGCAAAACACTTAGGATTTTTGTAGCAAAGTTCATATCTTAAAAATCCTAGAGTTATAAAGAGTCTATTCATTTGTTCAGTTTACACTAACATTGTTATATCAAGTGTAAGAACAAATTAGAAGTCTCTCGCTTGTGAAGTTTGAGCGTATAAGTCTCCTGGTGAAAGGGAAGTCTTTAGGTAGTGTCCTAGAGCAAGGAAGTCTTGAGCAGGTGTGCTTGAGCAAGGAAGTCTTTAGGTAGTGTCCTAGAGCAAGAAAGTCTTGAGCAAGTGTGCTTGAGCAAGGAAGTCTCTTGGAAGAATCCTTGAGCAATTTGTAATCATGAGTGATTATAGTGAAATCCCTTGGAAGTGCAAGGGGACTTGACTACTCCTGTGTTGTGGGAGGAACCAATATAAAATTGCTTTGTGTTTGCTTTTTTTTTCTTTCTCTCTCTCTGTCTTTATCTTTGTGTTTCTGTACTTAATTTACTGCACTCAGACTCTGTATACCTCATATTCTGATCAACTTTTTAACACACAGAAAAAGAACCAGAAAAAGCCAACACATTTCAACCCCACCACCCTTCTTGTGTTTTTCTCACCTTCAGAAATATCACACAGTTGTCAGACCAACGATCCTTTATGGAACAAAGTGTTGGACGATTAAGAACCAACACGAGAATAAAGTAAGTGTGTAGAGATGTGGATGTTGCGTTGGATATTTGGTTAGACTAGATGAGATAAGATTAGAAAATACAACATTGTAGAGATAGTTGAGGTAGCACTTATAGTATAAATATTGTAGAAAATAAGTTTAAGTGGTTTGGACATGTAAGAAGAGTATATCAAATAAAGAATAGTCGTATTACAAAAGATATAGGAAGACCTAAAAAAACAATAAGAGAAACTATTAGGAAAGAATTATAGATTAATGATTGGATCTAAATATGTTTATGATAAAGCAATATGACGTATTTCGGTCCATGTAGTCGATCTCACTTAACGAGATAATGTTTGGTTGTTGTTGTTGTTGTTGTTGTTTCCATCGTTTGGAAACATTAACTGTTGGAACACATGGAGTGTTATAGTGTGAATTAAAAAAATTCTCATGTCAACTTTCTCAATTATTGCTTATTTATTTGGTGAGGTCAAACCATTAATTTTGTAACGATCAAATGATTTTAGCCGTTGGATCTGAAACTCGTCTTTGGCTCCTCACCTATATATAGAGCTCTCATTCCTCACTTCTACTCACCCCAAAAGTTCTTTTGAGTTGTCAAAGAACTTTTCTCTCTTCTCCCTCCTTTAGCTTGTGTTGACGAGCTATTCTTTTCTTCTCCCTCTTTTTCCGTCCCTTCGAATTGAAAGAGTGTTCTTAAGGCCATAGTCTCTTCGGTTTATAATGTCCCTTCAGAATCAAGAATGGTCTTAAGAACATAGTCCCTTCGTTAAATTTCCCCTTCCAAAAATAAGAGTATTATTAAGATCATAGTCCATATCGATAAATATTGTCCCTTCGAAAATAAAAAATGATCTTAATAATATAACCTCTTTCAATGTGTTATGCCATTGGAAAAGGTAGAAGTTAGAATGGTGAAAACACCATATTAGAGTGGTCAGAGCACCATATTAGAATGGTCCTAGTACCGTATTAGAGTGGTCTCAGTACCGTAATAGAGTGGTATCAAAACCATATTCGAGTGGTCTTAGCACCATATTTGAAACTGTATTTCTAGAACGGATCCTACAGTACAGTAGGACTCCGATACAGTTATAGCTGGGCTGTTTTATCCTGGGGGTGTCGTGGTTGATAGTTTGCTTTCACAATTTTGGGCAGTGCCACGAAACGTCTTAAAGAGAGCGACCTAGTCCGTGACTCAGTCTAGTAATCTCTTCGGTGACAAAAAATAATTTTAGCTAATTTTGACTATTGTTCCAATAATTTTAAGATGTTTTCTTCTGCCATGTCTACCGAAGAAATTACTAGCTCTTGTTTATTGTCTCTACCTACAACAAGGATAAAAAGGCTATAGAAATACTCCTGTTAAAAGAACACGATAAAGTATAAGAATAGGTCAAGCGCTGCTTTGCAGGCTTTACCTGACTGGATAGTAATTCATTGTTATGAATACTAAGATCAACCCTTTGGTGGATCGAGTTAGTGACTTTTTTTTTGTCTAAGAAATTTCTATTTGGTGGATCGAGTTAGTGACTTTTTTTTGACTAAGAAATTTCTATGAAGGAAATTAATTTGTGCAAAAAGTTTTTTTGTAGGAATTAAAATTTCTGCTAAGAAATGGTTGAAAAAAAAGGTGTCTTTACTACATGTTTTAATGTTAATTATTTATGTTCAATGTTGTATGTAAATTGTTTTCAAATTTTTGACAATACAACATGACATTAAAGCATTTGATTTATAGAATTTAATGTCATATATAAGTGACATGAATTGATTTCAAAGCATTGATATATTTGAATTTTTTTGAAATTCAATGCCTTGAATAAACATGATTTGATTTCATTAATTGATATATTTTTGGTTGACATTTAAGATATGAAACAAATATCATGCGTTGAGCCGTCTAATAAATATAAAATAATCACATGATATTTTTTTTTCACATTGCAATTCATATTTGTCATATTCAAGATTATATCGTAGAATGAGATATGTTGTATTTTTTAAAAGAAAAAAATATGACTTTTTGTAGTCAAGTTTAAAATAACAAAGCAGTCACATAAATCAATATTTAGATTTAATTCAATATGATGTATGCGATCTTGATGGTAACTTGATTATATATGAAAAGATATTTTATCATTTTTATCGATGACAATTAAATTTTTATCTTCTTATTCCGAGTTTAGCTCACATGATATGAATATTACATAATATATGTAAGAATATGGGTTTGAACTCCATATATCCTACTTATTCACTTTAAAAGATGAATTTATAGCCACTATATTATTTGACCAATTTTTTTTTATCATCTTTACACTTTGTTCAATTGATGAAGGAATGATAAAGGAAAGAAAAAAGTGAAAAGAAGAATAAAAAAAATAATAAGATTCTTATGGAGTAGTTTGGTATTAGAAAGCACGTGTCTATAAAATGAGATAGATATCCTTAAACAAAAATAAATAAGATAAAGAGGATTAATATAAATCATTTCCAATAAAAAAAATCAAAATAAAATATTTTATTAAATTCAACGAAAATTAAAATATATATATATATATATATATAAATACAAACAATAAAAATATAAGATATATTTTGTACAAATTAAAAAAATCCATTATTGGATAATAATAATTATTTTATTAATGAAAAATAAAGAAAACTTAGAAAAATTTGTATCTATTTATATATGAGTAAAACAATTGTAAAAAACTTATGTTAAAAAAATAAAAGTAATATAAAAAAATATCAATCACGTATTATATAATTATTTAACTATTATTGAATACATTTATAGATTTACATGATATATTTGAAGACAAAAAGTTTTATTTTTATTTTTTCATGTACCAAATTAAATATCACAATTTTTTGGAGATTAAAATGAGTCTTCATTCTAAAAACTAATTCTCTCAAATTGGAAAGAAAACAAAGAAATAAATGATAAATAATCAAAAAGATAATAATAACATTCATTTAATAATCCCTTAAAAACATTTATTCCATAATAGTTAATTAATAATATAATATATGATTGGTATTTTTGTATCTTTTGTTTAACTATAAACATTATTTTTATTTACAATTTATTATTCATAGTATGTAATGTAAAGGCATAAAATACTTCGGTTTTTATTTTTATTAATAAGACTGTATTTATAATTTATTAATTTAAAAAAATTACGGAAAATATTTATATTTTTATTGCAATGAAATAGTTTTTTTTGTTGACCCTCCTGTTTCAAGGGGATGAAGCTTCTGGTAATCCGGAGTTCGATTATAAGGTATGTATAGCCTGATAAAGAATTGTTGCATCCAAAAATCAAACTCGAATTCTTCCAAACAATTCGTCCTTTGGTGAAGCAATGAAAGAATTATTTTTATTATAGCTACTCTTTCCTGTAATTTATAAATACTCATGTCTTCTCTATCGTTATTTTCTACCATTTTCTCTCATACTAAACTTCTAAATAATCATCTTGTTTTATCGTATGTCTACTTTCTTTTCTTTCCTCTATCTTTTCTACATCAACCAAACAAAATGTAAAATAAGTAGGGACTAAATTGTCCCTATTCATTTTTCTCAACAGCTAAAAGTGACTTTTATTTTTCTCAAGGATTAAATCAGGTCTTGCGATTTTTTTCGTAGACTAAAATGAGTTGTCACTGTTTTTATTTTTATTTCTTCTCCTTTTATCTTTCACTCTATTTCTCTCTCTCTCTTACATATGTACACTATCTTTTCATGTCCGTCTTAAACAATTTGGAGGCCCTATTCTAATCTTAAAAACTCAGTCCTTAATAAAAATAATCATCAAAAACTCAAAATGAGTCATCCTTTATTTCAATTATAAATAACATAAAATTGTTTTTAAATGTACTAATCATTTAATTAATTAATTAATTAATTAAGGTAATATATAAATTCAACAAGTTTGGCATTTTGAACCCAACCTGTGGTGTGTATTTTTGTATTTATTTTTAAATTTTTGAGTAGATTAAAACATACTCAATTAATCGTAAACAAACCTATGGATCTCTTTGATGATCAAGATAGGTTAGAGACATGATAAGATATAATTTTAAATTAACATATGATACAAATATGACATGATAAAGATGTATTATATTATGCGTTTGATAGAAACATAATAATTAAATGTATGATAATATAAAGATGTATTATATTATGTGTTTGATACAAACATAATAAGATATAGTTTAAATTATGACTCTTGTTCTTTTGTGTGTACTTTTTGTGATAGTTTTGTTGAAACAATTGATAATTTATTCATGGAGTGTGAATGGGCAAGATCATTTTGGTTTGTGATACTTTAGGAGGCGTTTTTAATAGTGTAAATCAAACCCCAAGTTAAATAGACCGTGTAGAGTAATTCATATGAGGTGATTCATATGTTGATGGCTTTTTGTGAAATATGGTGTGTGTGCAATTAAAGGAACTTTGATTGGCAGAAGTTTCCTAGTGTGGGAGTTTTGGCGCAGTATGTCCATGCCTCAACTAGTACATTTGTATGCTCACTTTATGCAAATAACATTGATGATATGCTCATCGATGGTCAAAGACGACAATGGTGTGGTGATGGCAGTTTGCTGCAAAAAAATCAAATGCATAACAACCGAGACCAAGATGAAGCAATGGCTTTGAGGACCGAGCTAGAATTTGCAAATGATATATTCTCTTCTTAAACTTAATGTATAATCTGACTCAACGAATGAAATCAACGCCATTGCAATTAATAAGAAAATTCACTCTTAAACCAGTTCCATTGTTGAATATTATCTTAACTTAGTTTTGAGCTTTCAAAGAATTTAATATTTTTTTTTCATATGAGGTGTGACTTCCTAAACCCTAAATCTAAATAAATAAGAATATACTAAGATTTGATAAATAACACAATGGTTCAAAATTTCACCTAAAACGATGTGTGACGGCCCAACTAGAGATATCAGGTTGAAAATCTCACCTCACCCCGTTTTCTGGCAGACTAGTGAGTTGACGAGCTACGTAATCAATTGAATAAATAAAAATTTATCAATTAAAAAATATGCAAAAAATGTAAAACTTATTAAATTAAAGATAATTTTATGCAATCAAAATATATAACCAATGAATCTATTAAAAATATAAAAATTATCATTTAAAAGTTCATGATTTATCATTAATAAATATAGAACAAACCTTTAAGACAATAATAATAATAATAATTAATTAATGAGTTCATGGATTAAAAAATTTATTCGAAATAAGGGGCTAAAATCATAAAATCAAATTGATCTAGTTAGATTAGTTTTTTTCCCCTCTACTCTATGAGCTAGATATAGGAGAAAGTTAGAAAATTGATTGTCATATAAATAAAGAGTAGTGAATTGATTATTATTAGACCGGAACCAATCCAACACGTCATCATCCCGTTGTTTTAGTAGTTTAGGCGGGATAGACCAACTAGAAATGACATATTCAAAATCTCAAGTTGCCCCATAAAATAAAACAAGCTAATAGGACGGACCAAATTGGCCTAACCCGTTTTGTCGTCCCTATCTTTTTTTTTAATTTAAAACAACAGTATGTTTTGCCACGTGTATCAACTAACTCAGATCCTAGTCAATTCAATCGCCCAATACTCCATGCTACATCCGATTCTGATTTTTTTAATTTAAAACAATAGTATGTTTTGTCACGTATATCAACTAACTCATATCTTAGTCAATTCAATCGTCCAAGACTCCATGCTACATCATTCTGGTAATGAGAGTTAACAACAAGGAATAAATTTAGGAACCAAAAAGTTTAGGGGATCATTATTGGATGAAAATTCTTGGATGAACTAAAAGTGAAAATCAATATATTTTGAGGGATGAAAAATATATTCAACCCTAAAATCAACTACAATATATTTTTAGCGTTTGTTTGGTTATACGTTAGAGAACTTCAAACACGAGTTGAACATATGAAACACGAGTTCATTGATAAAACAAATGTCTAGCCGTCATCTTCTCAAATCGATCTTGACTTTAAACAGAGTTATGTTCGAAGTTGATCATTGTAGCTTCTATAACCATGGAAATCGATCGACAAATTACATTAATTTAGTTTTAATAAAAATCAATTTTATTGAATTCATTCAAAATCAATATTTTTTTAAATCAATATTTCTTATCGCCCAATGAAACACTTTTTTTTTTTTTTAATTTACCAATTAATTATTTCTTACAATAAATACATTGTTCTATTGTCACATCTCATTTTTCATTGAAACGCTGACACTTCCTCCGTTTCTTCACTCATTCCCGGCGCCGCTACTACCCGCCACCGTCCGCCACCGTTCCTTCTCCTCTCACGGTGAGTCAAACTAAACTTCAACCCGAAATTTCAACCCTTTTCCCTCTACGCACTTCATTTCTCCCACTTATACTTTTACTTCATCGGTTCGCTTCAGTTACGACTCAATCGATGCATGTTTTCTTCCTTTACTCTGATTATGCTTGCTTCTTACTTCTGCAAATCGTTTTGTTTTCTTTCAATTGAGTTTCCACTTGTCGTAGGAGATAGTTTTGCACTGCTTCTAGGGTTTTTTAATTTGACTGAAGATGATTATTATTATTTTATTTGTATTTTTTTTAATTGGTGATTAGTGCGATAGTTAATTAGTGATACATTTTTTAATTGAGATTTTGGTTGGGTTATTATTTATATTGTGTGTTTGTTGATGAGGTTGGATGTTGCTCATAGTGTAATTTAAATGTTCATAATCATACATTGTTTCTTGGTTTTAGGAACCTGTTTGGATAAACAACTTATTTGCATCTTATAGCACAAAGCACAAAAGCTTGCGCTTATTATGATAAGCGCTTGTGTATAGGCTTACATAAACTATTTCTATAGCAGATGATAAAATAAAGTTTAATTGTTTTTGTATATGCCATAAGCTGTTTTCATAAGCTGTCTTGGAGAACATGTGAAAATAAGTTGAAAAAAGCTTATGAAAAATGTCATAAGCTATTTCATAAATTCTCCCAAACAGCCTCACAAAACTTAGTATGTGTTTAGTTTAGCATTTTGCTGCCGCTGTCTCACATTTGGATGCCTTTTTGATGTGATTTGGAGAAGCTACTATTTGTAGCTTCACTAGAAACGTGAATTTTGCCGTGGTTTTGGCCAGATGTGAAAAAGGTGCTGTAAAGCCAAACATAGGCTTATACTTCTAGATAAGATCAAATAACCCAATCCAACGGCTTTTGTTTGGTAAAGCTCAATACCTCATGCTTCTGTTGGATCACAATGAGAACTCTTCAGGGTATGTTTGGAAGGACATGTTTTGGAGGAAAAGGGTGATTGAGATGTTATATAACAATCTATCACATCATTCTTTCCAATTTTCTCAAAATTTCAAATTATATTAAGAAATAGACTATCCCTCCAAAACCCAACTTCCAAACATACCCTAAAAATATTAAGAAATGCTGTCTGGGTTGAGGGTTATTGTGCTCACTTTTATTCAATTTAAGTGTTGGAATTTTATGTGTTTGGAATGTTCAAGTACTACAAGTGTGTTCATTGAATTTCACTTTTTCTAGAATTAAAATGCCATTTATTCTGCAAACCCGGTCCAACCTGTTCATGAGTGAGTTGGTTCGGTTTTAGTGTTAAAAGTACAGGTTGGTCACCCAACCTGAACCAAAGAAAGTTGATTGGTTTGGGTATTGAGTTTGGTCAAATTCAACCCAACCCAATCTGTGAACACCCTTGGTAAATTCCTGAATCCCTACTTTATTTCATTCTCTACTCTCCTCATGTAGAGAAGAGAAGGGTTTAGCGGAATCCAACCTCCACATACCGATCACAAGCACGCTCCTCAGTAACTTCGGTTCTGAAAATAACATTTGTTTCTTCGCATGATCTTGTTGCATCTTAGTTTATAGCGGATTACGGCAACCTTTTGATTTGTCTTTGGTTTATACTTGACCCCCTTTACCTAATTTTTAAGTTTCAGTGAGGTGAACTGCTACAATGGTGGAGTCACTCCTTGAAGATATCTTTAGGGTTGAGAAAGTCAACCCAGATGACAAAAAATTATTTGAAAAAGGTATTATTATTCGATTCTTTTAGTGGGATTATTTGCTCTTGTCAGTGACATGCAACTTTATTCTAACACATTTATTTTTGTGCTGGTTAAGTGACACGCATTGAAGCAAGAAGTGAAAAGTTTGACATGTTTATGCAACTAGACATAAATTCTGAGCTATATCCCTTAAAGGTGGGACAGAAATTTTCTCTTGCGCTGGTTCCAACACTCAATCCTGATGGCACCCCAGATACGGGCTACTATAATCCGGTATTACATCCATTTAATTGTTGCATAACTTGGGATCTCTTTGGATTCATTTATTTGAGCTTATCTACCGATATAAACACTTGTTAAACTATTTATTGAGATTATGAATAAACATCTTCCGTATGTCCACAAGATATTTGAACTTATTTTCATGACATGTCCATAAGCTGTTTTGAACTTATTTTCATGAGCTCTCTAGGATAGTTTATGAGAACAGCTTATAGCATATATGAAAATAGCTTGACTTTGTTACAGAATTAGCTTATACATAAGTACTTATATAATAATCGTTTAATAAGAACAGATTTAAATTAAATTGTATGACATATAATAGTAATGTGCTGTTGAAAAAAATCCCTCAGTGCCTTTCCATGCGAACGTGTTTTTGTAACAATGTCAAAGGGAACGAATACAGTGATGATTATCCAGGTGTTTGAGCCTCTATCTGTACTAAATTTGGTTAGACTCCAACTGATATTTTTTTTAAAAATTCCCATTGCTCTTAAAAAACCAAGTAGTGCAAAATAAAATTGTTACTACTGCAAAGATGGCATCTTTTCTTTTTATGGTTACTATTTCTTTCTTTTGATTGTTGTCTTCCAAATCAGTAATCTTGGATCTGCTTAACGGAAAGCTGCTACTGTTTTCTTTTTATGGTTGCTGTTTCTTTCTTTTGATTGTTGTCTTCCAAATCAGTAATCTTAGATCTGCTTAACAGCAAACTGCTACTATTTTATTCTCCAGGGTAATCGGCAATCAATTGCTGATAACTATGAATATGTCATGTATGGAAAGCTTTACCGAGTAACAGAGGGTTCAGGAGGGCGTGAAAAAGCGTAAGTCTTTTACCTGCTCTGAGTATCAGTTTACAGAGAAAGGAATTACTGTTTTACTTTGCATATAGTCTTGTTGATTGGTCATTTAGAAGCTAGTTTCTGGGACTGGGAGTTATGAACTGGCCGATGCATGTTGTTTTCAAGTGGCTCAGCTCACTAGTTAAAAATGTTGTTTTTGCGAAGATTTAGTACTGTAGTGTTAATCAATGGATGTTTTTCTGAAACAACTTCCCAGTTAGAGTTTTTTTTTGAAGAAGACTTCCCAGTTAGAGTTGAAAGCGATCTTTTGATTGGGATACAAGGTTGTACTATGATTGATTTGTGGTTTTTGTTCTTAATATATTACTTTTGGCAGGGAGTTGAATATTTCTTTTGGTGGGCTTCTGATGATGCTGAAGGGAGATCACTCTCATTGCAACAAGTTTGAGCTTGATCAAAGGTTGTATCTTCTGATGAGGAAAGTCTGAAGATCAAGTTAAAACCGAGGGTGAAGAAAGCTTGTTTCTAACATCAATGTATGGCAGACTTATTTACCGTTTGTAATTCTAATGTGGGTCTTCACTACCTGATGATGATATAAAACAAATATTTGGTATCCTTGAAGTAACTTCCGGCAGAAATTATCTACAAAAATTGTAATTTGGCTGATATCAGACCATCTCGATTGTAGCATGACTATCTAGTTTGTGGATTTGTTTCTAGTAAATAAATTTTAGTTAAAATAAATATCTGATATGCTATCATTCTTTTCATGCATGTTTACATCATAAATAACTCATCCTTGAACTTTTTCCCATTCTCTCCTCTCTTTTGCCTTGCATGTCAAGGGATCTGGCACTTGAAAGCATTGCTTGCAATTGGGGCACTGTGGAAGTGATTGCCTGCTTTCTGTAAACAGGTTCCCTTGTTATCCTTCAAAAAATTTGTTGTAATTGACTCAAAATTTGATGGATGAAGGAGTGCCAAAATCGTGGCCCGATTTGGCAAAATTGTGGCACGATTTTGGCCCACTTTTGAGACTTTTGTCTCGTAAAAAATTGGGGCACGATTTTTGAATAACGTTCATATAGTACTGTACTATTGGGAAAATCGTGGCACGATGTGCAGAAATTGGGGCACGATTTTCTCGGAATCTAGACTTTATATAAGACTTCATTATTCATGTTTTGTGTGGCTTAGAGAGAGAAGCTTGGGAAAACCAAAGCAGGGAACTTTAGGGTTGAGAGTCTCGAGAGTTTATTTCTTGGGTTGGGAAACATTTGTAAACACCTTGGGTAGTGAGATTTCACCATTGGAAGGATCAAAAAGCTTCTTTAGCGTTTTCTCTTAGGATTCATTGTGAGTTGAAAAATGGGTAGAAATTAGGTTTTGTTCTGTGAGCTTTTCAACTATTTTCCTGTAACCTCTTTGTGTCACTTTCATCATAGTGGATTGGAGAGCTGCTTTCTCCCCCAGAGTGGGTCATATTGGACTGAATTGGATTAACAATATTGATGTGTTTGTTTTCTTCTCTTCTTTCTTATCTTTGTTGCTTTGAATATGATTGTGGTGTTGCTCTACACTTAGATTTAGGTTTATTTGTTGTTGTTGTTGCTTGAAGCTACTTTACTCATTGATTACTACTTCCTTTGCTCCACATATCATAGTTTTATTGGTGTGATTTTGTTAGAATTCACAACAATTGGCGCCCACCGAGGGGCTAAGGCGTAAATTCGTAAAGTGTGTATCATGGGTTCAAAGTGGGACATCGAGAAGTTCACCGGAAGTGATGATTTCAGATTATGGAAAGTTAAGATGCAAGCGGTTTTGACACAACAAAAGTGTGTAGAGGCATTAAAGAGGAAAGCAGCTATGCCGTCTAATTTGACACAAGCGGAGAAGCGTGAGATGATAGACAGGGCAAAGAGTGTCATTGTTTTATGTCTTGGAGATAAGGTTTTAAGGGATGTCGCGAGGGAAGCTACTGCGGCATCAATGTGGGCTAAGTTGGTGTCATTGTACATGACGAAATCGCTAGCTCATAGGCAACTCTTGAATCAACAACTCTACTCATTCAAGATGGTGGAGTCTAAATCAATCACGGGAGCAATTGACAGAATTTAACAAAATTCTTGATGATTTGGCCAACATTGAAGTCAATATGGAAGATGGAGATAAGGCTTTGTTGTTACTATGTTCGTTACCGAAGTCTTTTGAGCATTTTAAGGATATCATCCTTTATGGAAAGGAGGGCACCACTACTTTGAAGGAGGTCCAAGCGGCTTTGAGAACCAATGAATTGACCAAGTTCAAGGACTTCAAGGTTGATGAGGGCGGTGAAGTCCTAAATGTTGCAAGGGGAAGAAGTGGGCATAGAGGAAAAGGCAAGGGGAAGTCGAAGTCTAAGTCTAAGTCCAAGGGGTTTGACAAATAAAAATTTTGATGCTTTATTTGTCATAATCCCAGTCACTTCAAGAAGGATTGTCCGGACAAGGGCGGCAATGGTAGTTCTTCCGTTCAAGTTGTGGTGGCGTCTGATGAAGATGGTTATGAGAGTACGGGTGCATTAGTGGTCACAAGTTGAGAATCAGAGAAGAGTTGGGTTTTGGACTCAGAGTGCTCTTATCACTTGTGTCCTAGGAAGGAATATTTTGAGACTTTGGCTCTAAAAGAAGGAGGAGTTGTTGGACTCGGAAATAACAAAGCTTGCAAAGTCCAAGGCATGGGTACCGTTCGTCTAAAGATGTTTGATGGCCGTTAATTCCTTCTAAGGGATGTGAGGTTTGTTCCTGAACTTAAGCGAAATTTAATTTCCTTAAAGATGTTTGATAGTCTAGGTTATTGCACTAGAATTGAGCACGGGGTTTGTAAAATTTCGCATAGTGCATTAATTACTGTTAAAGGGTCTAAGATGAATGGTTTATACATTTTAGATGGTTCTGTTGTAATTGGTCATGCATCGGTAGCTAGTGTATCACCTCATAATAATTCTGAATTGTAACATTTAAGATTATGGCATGTTAGTGAAAGAGGTTTAGTTGAACTAGCTAAACAAGGTTTGCTAGGAAAAGATAAATTGGACAAACTAGAATTTTGTAAGCATTGCATACTAGGCAAACAACATAGAGTGAAGTTTGGAAGTGGCATGCATCATTCTAGTAGACTTTTTGAGTATGTGCAGTCAGACCTTTTGGGTCCTTCTAAGACAATTACTCATGGGGGATGTTCCTATTTCTTATCCATCATTGATGATTATTCTAGGGGAGAATGTGTCTTTGTTTTGAAAAACAAAAGTGACACCTTTGAAAAGTTTAAGGGCATACTCTCATAGAAATCAAATGGGAACTAAACTCAAAGGTTTAAGGACTGACAATGGCCTATAGTTTGTTTCAGAGAAGTTTAATGAGTTTTGCAGATTAAAAGTAATTAAAAGGCATGTGGCCGTACCAAGAACACCGCAACAAAATGGTTTTGTGAATGTATGAATAAGACCCTTTTGGAGCGGGTGAGGTGTATGCTTCTAGGAGCTGGGTTACCAAAGAGTTTATGGGGTGAAGCTATGACAATTGCAACATATTTGATCAACATATGTCCATCAACAGGAATAGACTTCAAGACTACTCAACTTTGGAGTGAGAAATCGACAGACTACTCAACTTTGAAGGTTTTCGGGGCTTTGTCATATGCGCATACCAAGCAAGACAAGCTTGAGGCTAGGTTTGTGAAATGTGTCTTCATTGGTTATCCAGAGGGTGTGAAGGGTTACAAGTTGTGGAAATTGGAATCTAGTGGAGGATCAAGAGTCATGATAAGCAAGGATGTTACTTTTAATGAGACCCGTATGAGGATGAAGTGTAAAGACCTAGAGACTTTCGTACCAGAAACAAGTGTAGAGGAAACTCAGTTTGAGGTGGAGCTTCCAAATGAAGAGAAAGAAGATGTGGAGGATCAAACTCCGGCATCAGATCCAAGTGGAAGTTAACCGGTAGTGGATCCTGATTATCAGTTGGCAAGAGATAGACAAAGGAGGACCATTACGACACCTAGAAGATACAATTATGCAGACTTGGTGTGTTATGCTCTAAATGCGGCTGAAGAATTGAAAGACTTGGAACCAAAGAACTTCAAGGAGGTATCTGAGAGTAAAGAAAGCAAGCATTGGTTGAAGGCAGTGAATGAGGAAATGGATTTGTTGGAGAAAAACCAAACTTGGAAACTTGTGAAGCTACCTAAAAACCAAAGGGTAGTTGGATGCAAGTGGATCTTCAAGAAAAAGGAAGGTATTTCAGGAGTTAAAGATCCTAGGTACAAAGCAAGACTTGTGGCTAAGGGTTTCACTCAAGTTGAGGGGATTGACTACAATGAGATCTTCTCACCGGTGGTGAAACATTGTTCCATAAGGATACTTATGGCTATCATGAATCAACATAATCTTGAGTTATAACAAATGGATGTGAAGACCGTTTTCTTACATGGTGACCTTGAAGACTATCTACATGGAACAACCGAAAGGTTTTATGGAGGATAAGTCTAAGGTGTGTCTTTTGAAGAAATCTTTGTATGGGTTGAAGCAAAGCCCAAGGCAATGGTATCGTCGGTTTGATGAGTTTCTTTTGAAGACCAGTTTTGTTAGAAGTGGGTATGATTCTTGTGTGTACATGTTACAGAAGGATGAGAAAGTCATTCTCTACCTTCTTCTATATGTTGATGATATCTTGATGGCAAGCTCTAGCAAGGATGAGATTATGAAGCTCAAAGAAAAGTTAAATGGTGAATTTGTGATGAAAGATCTTGGTCTGGCAAAAAGAGTTCTTGGTATTGATATCTTGAGGAATTGTGACAAAGGCGAACTTTTCTTATCTCAATTGAGTTATTTGAAGAAGGTGGTGGAGCGTTTTAGAATGTCAAACTCTAAAACTGTTAGCACTCCTTTAGACCACCACACAAAGTTGTCTATAAAACAATATCCTCAAATTGAGGATGAGAAGTAGATGATGGTGAGTACTCCCTATGCAAGTGGGGTTGGAAGCATCATGTATGGAATGGTATGTAGTAGACCGGACTTAGCTTATGCGGTTAGCATTGTGAGTCGGTTTATGGCAAATCTGGGTATTGTGCATTGGCAAGCTTTGAAGTGGGTGTTGAGGTATTTGAATGGGTCTTTGAAGGGCGGTTTAAAGTACACAAGAGCAGCTCAAGAGGAAGACGCTTTGGAAGGGTATGTAGATGCGGACTATGCGGGCAATGTGGACACAAGAAATTTTTTTATCAGGTTTTGTGTTTACTCTTTATGGCACGACTATTAGTTGGAAGGAAAATCAATAAGCTGTGGTGGCTCTATCTACAACTCAAGCGGAGTACACTGCCCTTGTTGAAGGGGTGAAAGAGGCCATATGGTTGAAAGGTATGATTGGTGAGTTAGGAATTACTCAAGAATGTGTGAAGATACATTGTGATAACCAAAGTGTCATCCACTTGGCGAATCATCAAGTGTATCATGAAAGGACAAAACACATTGACATTCGCTTGCACTTTGTTAGAGACATGATTGAATCAAAATAGATTATGGTGGAGAAAGTTGCATCGGAAGAGAATCCGGCAGATGTGTTCACTAAGTCATTACCTAGATCAAGGTTCAAGCACTGCTTGGACTTGATCAATTTTGTTGAAGAGTAATTCCCTATTGAAGAGAGCAGCAAGGTGGTTGATGGTTATATTGACATCACCTCCAATTTAGAGTAAAGATGGAGAAACGTTGAAATTGACTCAAAATTTGATGGATGAAGGAGTGCCAAAATCATGGTCCAATTTGGCAAAATCGTGGCATGATTTTGGGCCAGTTTTGAGACTTTTGTCTCGTAAAAAATTGGCGCACGATGGTTAAAAATCGGGGCACGATTTTTGGATAATGTTCAGATAGTACTGTACTATTGGGAAAATCGGGGCACGATTTTCTCGGAATCTAGCCTCTATATAAAGCTTCATTCTTCATGCTTTGTGTGTGGCTTAGCGAGAGAAACTTGGGAAAACCAAAGGAGGGAACTTTAGGTTCGAGAGTCTTTGGTGAGAGTTTATTTCTTGGGTTGGGAAACATTTGTAAACACTTTGGGTAGTGAAATTTCACCATTGGAAGGATCAAAAAGCATCCTTTAGTGTTTTCTCTTAGGATTCATTGTGAGTGTGGGTGACTTGAAAAATGGGTAAAAATTAGGTTTTGTTCTTTGTGAGCTTTTAAACTATTTTCTTGTAACCCCTTTGTATCACTTTCATCATAGTGGATTAGAGAGATGCTCTCTCCCGCAGAGTAGGTCATATTGGACCGAACTGGGTTAACAATATTGGTGTGTTTGTTTTCTTCTCTTCTTTTTTATCTTTGTTGCTTTGAATATGCTTGTGGTGCTGCTCTACACTTAGATTTATGTCTATTTGTTCTTGTTGTTGTTGTTGTTGTTGTTTGAGACTACTTTACTCATTGATTATTACTTCCTTTGCTCCACACATCATAGTTTTATTGGTATGATTTTGTTAGAATT
Organism: Medicago ruthenica; assembly: GCA_018208015.1. Taxonomy (NCBI): domain Eukaryota; kingdom Viridiplantae; phylum Streptophyta; class Magnoliopsida; order Fabales; family Fabaceae; genus Medicago; species Medicago ruthenica. The sequence continues at coordinate 72,179,650 of CM031373.1, read as the reverse complement.
CACAACAAAATTCATAAAACCCCCTATATTATTTTTTTATAAAACAGCAAAGAATTTTAAATAAACATTTATTTTATTTCATACAATAATGTATGTTGCAGCTCTATTGCAAGAGGCAAAGAGACTGAAACAACTTTATGTTTCTTGCTACATTTTCATTAGAAAGTCTTTGTTATTGACACATAAGATGCTAGTGTGATATTTCAGGTCTTTCTGACAAATAAGATTTTAGAGCATATTGAATACTTTGTACTTAGTTGTCCTAAATTTTAAAACTTATAAGAACATGTTTACAGCATTGGAGTGAAACTCTTACATATTGGTTCTTGAAGCAAATGTGTGTAGAAGAGAGAAAAAAGAGAGGAAATGGAGTCAGAATAGTGTTGTATAAACTCAAATGGAGTCAGATATATTTGAAAAACCATCAATTTATTTTATTTTCATTTTTATGAATATCACTGTAATGCCAGTGTTTGACAAAGCTCTAAATCCAGGGGGTACTTGGGTTTGGAACCCTCTTCCCACAACAATATGCACCAGCCACCAGATAACTCTAGAGCCTCTCTTCCATCCATGGGTTTAGCAACTATGTTAAGATCCTCAATCTAACTTCTTAAATAGGCTAAAATTGAGGGGTTAGAATTGTTCAAAATAAATTAGGAGTCAAAATTGCACAATTGAGCAACTATGGGGATGAAAGTGCAATTAAATTTTAATATTATGTTAGACTTTTAAGTATTTTTTATTACAACTAGCAAAAAGACAAACACTAACGTGTTTGTATCTCTGTATGTCTACTTCTCTACTGTGTTTAATTATGTGTTTGTGTGTGTATATATATATTGGCACAGGGACAATTACATATTGATGCTTCATGCTTATATAAATTCTTTTTTGTTGAGGAGTTCATGCTTATATAGATGTCTAGTGCATTATTTTTAATCCCGTTTATAATTCATCTAATAAGATATCGTATTGGTTGAACTAAAGGTGAGCTAAATATTAAAGGTTGTAAAAGTAAATTAATTAACTAAGCTACATGGCTTGTTGGTTGTAACGAGAAATGATACTTTTCGTTCAAGACATCTTATCTCTCTCGCAATAAATAAAAGAAAATAGTATGCTAATTAATATAGATATGAAATGATAACTTTTTAGTGAATATATGAAATGCTAAGGGATTAAAAAAATTGAGGAGTTAAAAGTTTAGAGTTAAAGTTTTAACAAAGTAAACATACTAACATATTAACTTTTGTCATTTAAAACATTAGTACAAAAAAATACTTTTTAGAATCTTGCTTAAGTCGGTTCGCGCTGCCACCCGTCTTAACAAGTGATGCGGTGGCCTCCCACTTGTTTTTCCCTCTTATTATTTTAAGTGAAATAAACGCTCCTCTCTCTCAAACCCTTGTCTCTCATCCTGTTTACGTGAACCTCTCTCATTGCAGAACCTCTCCCTCTCTCCAAATCCCCATCGCCTCTCACTCTTTGCTACTCTTCCCACATCAGAACTCTTCGTCGCGCTCTCACCTTCTTCATGCTCTCAATCTCTGTCGCCGCCTCATTCAGTTCTCTGAATCTTGCTCGCTATAAATTTGTTGAGAAAGGTTAGTGAATCACAATACTCATCTTTTTATATTGATTTTTATGCTGCTAAGTTGTGATTAGACAATGCTTCCACTTCGGCACAACAAAATGCTATAGTTATTAGTTCCCTCTCCTATATGGACTTTAGCTTGCAACTTTCAGCATACTCCGTGAATGAATTTTAAGATACACCTATATAATGAGATTATTAAAGAAAGATATTGGATTGCCGTTGCCCACATGATTTGTATGGCCTAAATGGTACGATGTAATACGGTCTCACTCACGTATCTTAGAATTTATCTTTAATTTGTGCCATCATAACAAACTTTTGTCTCAGGTTAGGTAATTATTGTCCCTATTTGGCATCTGTTGTCCCTCCACATATGAAGTGCTGCTCTTATTTACTGAGCTTTATCGTTTCTTTAACCAAATATGTAAGACCGCACCTACCCTTATAACTATGAGAACTTCTGTTATGAATCAACATGGTCAAATTGATCATGTTCTACAGACAAAATGAATACACAGTGTCGATCTTGTTGCATCGATAATCTTCATTTTTCAGAACATGCATGACTGATTTATACAGAATAGGTTGTTTCAACTGTTCCCTCATATGAAACTAGCTACATTAAATTTCCCTGTTCTAGCTCCATAATCAGAACATTTTTCCCTTTAAATTATTTATCATATGCTTCAGTGTATATAGCACAATAAAAGTATGCACAGTAACAACATACACTATCAATCCTTTCTCATTGATAAAGATGTCACTTCCGAAAAAACCTTGAAAGCATTCATTCAATCACATGACACATTCCAAAAATTGCAAGTTAATACTAACATAGTCCAACAATTACATGTGTCAACACTAACAAGCATGGTAGTCAGAATTACGTTGAGTCGTAAAGTCGTACGGTTTTACAATTAAGCAACCCCTCAACAATTATGATAACACTTTAAATCTTGGTTGCCTACTTGAAAACTAACACAGTCTAAAAGTTTCAAGTTTTGAACCTAAACCCAAAGTTGCCTATTAGAATCTCAATAAAAGTGTAGGTGAATAGTAGGAAAGGTGATTTTCATAGGTTTTTTTTGTTAGCCGTGTGGCAGTTGGCTTTTTGTGCTTTTGGACACTGTCATGCTAGCTGTTTGGGGCTTTTTTAAGACATACATGTTGGATTTGGTTTGGTGTAGTAAATGTGTCACACAATTTGTGATCTCATTCATATCAAATTAACCGTTTTAAACTGATTTTGCTATTGTTTAATATGAACCCTCCGTTCTCAAATTAATAGGAAAGATCGAAAACTGCATGTAACAGCCGCGGGCATTACCCATTGTAGGGAATCCGTATCCATATTAATGTAGAGATAGGGGAATGGGAGAAATATGAAATTATAGGACAGATAAAGTTTCATGTGACAAGGTCATGCAAAATTTTGACAGCAGGGGATTCATACCCTACTAAATGTTATCATATCAAGTTTATTATCACACCAAGTTTCTTATATCACTTGAATTTTCAATGATATAACAACAACATATCATTGCTTTTAAAGAAAAGTTTATTATCACTTGAATTTTCACTTGAATTTGCACCACATGATCTCAAAGATACTACTACTCTTGCTTTTAAACTTTTTCCTTTTCCAACACTGTCATGCAAGCATGGTAGCCGTGTGATTTCATATATTCCTTGAGGGCTCCTATGTTCCTATCCCTGACATGAGGTATTAATGTCATCCTATGTTCTTATCCCTGAATTATGTTAAATTTGTGAATCTCACTATGAGTTTCCACTCTCTTGGGGCTAAGACATCTATTTTTATCCTACAGATGTTGTGATTACCCCGTTTGAACACACAAGGATTTTGTTATGCATACATATGGAATGAAAATGGTTTTATTTACTTCATTTCACCTGGTTGCCATTATATGAAATCTCTCTTTGTTTAGTGAATTTTATAGATAACATTAATGGAAAAAGTGAGAGCTAGTAAGAAATTGAATAAGTGCCACAAGTTTACTGAAGGTTTAGCTAGTCAAAATTTCTGGTGAATACGTTGCAAACTTTTCAGATATAGCGGTACAACAAGAACTTTCATGTAAGCATATGTTAACATATTAACTTTGATTCTTATAATCAAAATTATTAAATTAACCAAAATTAAAATTAGTCTTCTAAAAAAATTATCATTTGCAAAGGCTGTTTTAGTCTGATCAAATTTTCTACAACTTAATTGTAGGTAGCTTTTTCCTGTTTATGTTTCTATTGCAACAAGTGGCCCTTTGATTTTGTCTCTTCTAAGACCTTACTTGCTTAATTAAGTACCTACTTACTCTTATTAAAGAAAATTAGATTAATTTGCATTATTAGGTGTACCTAAAAGTACGGTCTTTCCTTCAAGTACTTAATTTTATTAATAATGTAATTTTCATTTTTTTCACTATCTTAGGTATCTACACCGTCGTTGTGTTGAATTGGGCAAAAGTGGCATGTACGGATTTCTTGATCCATATTACACTCTTAGTCAAAATGACCAAGTTAGTGTGCAAACCTACATTCAAAACACGATGGACCATAATAAAAAGGATTTGTACCTAGCTCATTACTTTAACAAGTAATTTTTTTTCTCTTTATATCCAATCACTTGTAACAGAGAGATTTGAATTTTACAAATAATTTAATTGTTTATTGCCCTTGTAGTCATCACTGGCAGTTGCTCATAATTAATCCCAAGAAGTGTGAGGTAACATTTCTATGTTCGTTGGGAAAGAAGCCGGCAGATAAAAAAATATCAGCCATTGTTGATTCGTAAGTATTCAATTTATTTAATGTACATGAACTGTGATATGTTTAATGATATAAATTTAACGATTAAGTGTTAATTATTGTAGAGCTTTAGAAGGTTATAATAAGCTACAACGGGTGAGAAAGCATAATAAAGTAGTATGGTTCTATCCCACTGTAAGTTGTTTACTGCTACTGCTTCATCTATCATCTTTGTGGTGTTTTTGTATTAAACAACAATTTTTTAATCGTATTTACCGATTAAACGAACACATTTGTTCATATTCAATTTCAGAGTCGAAAGCAATCGGTTTGTTACGAGAGCGGATACTTTGTCATGCTACATATGTTGAACATTGTATCCGGTGGTGTTGTGGATTCATGGATGCAAGTACGTATAAGATTTTTTTAACAACTAGTATAAATTAATTAATTTTATTTTTACATGTTTATATGATAACTAATATTATGTCAACATTTATTTATTCAGATATTTGCGGATTCAACTCCCTTTCATAAGGATGAAGTTAAAAATGTTCAAGAACGTTGTGCAAATTTGATTCTGGAACTTATTGAAGCAAATGCGGATTCATCTTAGTGCGAGACTGATTTTGGAGCAGATGGCGAGTCAGCTTTAGTGTGAGATTGGATTTTTTTTAGCAGTTGGAGTTTTAGCCCTGTTTTGAGTTTTTTTTTGTAGTATTTGCATTTTGGCCCTGACATCTGCTAGTGCAGTGGCTATATTTACTTTCGTATGACATTATAGTTTTATGGTTTTGTTTAATTAGTACATGTGGATTTCGGTTATGATTCCTTTTGACTAGTACATGTATTTTTTGTCCAACTCTTCAATGTATCTTTCTATTAGTACAAGTTAGTGGCATTGGATAATCTGCATTTATACGATGGAAAAAAAGGTTGCATGATAAAATGGAAGCATATTCTGCATGTAGGAAAAAAAAAACTAAACTTGTTAAGTCGGTTAAAACAGCCCGACTTAAGAAGTTAATATCTTTAAGTCGGTTAAAACGGCCCGACTTAAGAAGTCAATATCTTAGGTCGGTTTAGTCTGCTGCTCATGGTCTTTGAGGCCTATACTTCCTAAGTTGGCTCCCAGATAACTGACTTAAACAATGATGAGGCCTTAAGTCGGTAGCAAAAGCTGACTTAAAAAGCAAAAACTTCTTACTACGGCTGCTATTAGCTCGGACACGCGCCCGACTTAAAAAGTCATTTTAAACCGACTTAAAAAGGCTTTTTTGTACTAGTGAAAAATAATAGAAACTGGTAATTGTTAATTGACATCAAAATTGTAAAATAAGATTCTTTAATAAAAAAGTAAAATAAAATTTCATGGGTTACTCATTGATTTAAAATTTAGTCCTCCCGGTCTGTCAATAGACCGGCATTTTGATCCAACTTGAAGATTATAGTTTACTTTGACCACGAATAAATAAAGAGAAATGTTAATGAGTGTTCAGACATTATTTAAGAACCATAAATGGTAAGTATTTATTAAAATATGTGTATTTAATACATTGTAAATCGAAATATTTAACTTTTTTAAAGAATACACCCTTCGGTCTTTATTATAAGAAAATTTTCAAAATTTTTGTTGTTCCTATTTATAACAAAATGTCAAAACTTTTAAGATGTAAATATTGCTTCAAAGACTTTTTTACTCTCATTTAATAGTTCTCTTTTTAATGTTAGTGAGTATATTTAATTTAGTGTTTCACAATTTTTATGATGGTATATTTGTAAAAATATTTAAAAAGTTACATTAATTAATGATTGTATTGATTTCGATGTTTTTTTATTTTGTTTTTTATAATAAAGATCAGATGGAGTAATTGCTTATTTTGAAATGGTTAAAGAGTACCTCAGAGACACTCGTTAACCAGACTCATAAATAAATATAAGTTTTGACTTTAAAAAGTAGAAAATGTTAAGATGTCGCTCTAAAAACATATGCTAAGATACAATATAGTGTATACATATATATATATATATATATATATATATATATATATATATTTTAAGGGCTAATATACAATGTATAGTAGTTACTTCTGAAAAATTGTATATTCAAATTCGTGAAAATATAAAATCTACTCTTTTAAATGTAAAACTTATACTTTTATGTTCTTACATAAAGCACAAGTTACCATTCTTAAAAAAATAAATTATAATAACTTTAAAATAAGAGTAGTTCCTACAACACTTTCGTTTAAATACTCTTTTCTAACACTTATTTTTTTATGGATCATGCTAACTTGTGCCCTCACAAGTTAAGAAGGTAAAAATGAAATTAAAACATAAATTCTGTCTTGAAAAGATAAGATTTTAAATTTCTAAAACATGAAATGCACAATTTCCAATAAAATATTTTTATCTTTAGCTTCTTAACTTGTGTCTTAAATGCACACGTTAACATTTCCCTTCTTTTATTAGGTTAAACCAATATGAGTCTTGTACTTAGTAAATGAAACTCACGTAAAATGGTAGGCCATACATTAACTTAAACAATTGTTAAAGGAGTCAAAATCCTTTCTATTTATTAGTCTCTTAATTTCTTCCATTTAGAGAGATAAAAACACAAAGAAATTTAAAAATAATTAATACTAATGGAACCCACTATATATTTTTTTTTGTATCTATCTTTCATTAAATTGAATTATCCATTTATTTTTAATAAATAGAGAGATTTTAAATCCTGTTAAAGAGAGTGTTAAAAAAAAGTTGCTGGCCTTCTTCTTACGTTAAAAAATTGGTTAAAAGCTGTGATGTCTTATTCATTACACATTGACTCAATCTGGGCAAACCACGTGATACATTCCATGACCGACAATTATTAGTTATTGGAGGATAACAGCAACAATAATGTTGCTTCCTTACATCCAGCTTCAACCGTAAGAAGAAAAAAAAAAAACTCCAGCTTCAATAACTAGCTATCGGAATTTAATCCTCCCCATTGTGAAACAAATTTTAAAGGGTTACGTTATATACCACCATAAAAATGCATTAGACTCTACAATGAGGGTCATCTTAACCAATATTATAGCCTAAAACCAAGTCTAAAATTGTGGCTTTTAAAATTAATGTTTTCTTTTTTAAATATTTGATGTAAATTTTATTTTTTGGGTTTTTTTTATGATAGAAAATCGTTTATTAAACTAGCATAATCAATTTCATATAACATTTCTTTTTTAATAGATGATAAAGCTAAACCTAGATATAATTATGAGACTGAGAGTAAGACAAGGAGAAAGATAGTGCCCAACCGTTAAAGCATGAGTGTGAATTGCAACGTTAGTGAAGAAAACTACAAACGTTAATTGTGGGAAATTGCAACGTTTCACAATGGACACATACATGTTAATGCAATATTAACCATAGTAAAGGAGTGTGAATGCACAAAATATATACTAGTTAACAAATTTAAAATATGGGGTCTAAATCAAGGGTTTTATCGGCCTAATATTAAAAAATCATGTATTTACTTTATATATTTATAGATATTTAAACTATCAATTAAAAAATTGGTTAAATCCCATTAAAACAGGAACAATCCACAAAAATAAGAACTATCCACAACAATAGAAATAATATTCGACAATATAAACAATATCTTTTTTTTGACCTTATATAAAATAATAATGTGTTTTGGTATAATATTTTTTTCTTCCATTTTTACTCTTCACACAATTAATTTTTACCATTTTATCACTCATTGCTAATAAAAAGGTAAATACATCTTAACACTAGTCAATAATAAAATGGTGTCATCTACATCAATTTCAATGTAACCTGCAATATTGTTTGGAGCTCAACTTGTGGGACACTTCAACAACCTTCTCACCTTCAATATTTGAGGCATATATACCAAACTTGCATGAGCTTTTGGAGTATGATATTTGTAATTCTTAAAAGAATGTCCAATTATCTTACATGAGTTGAAAAATTAGAAAAGTTTTTCAAGATCAACATAAAAATCAAAACCATTCCTTTCAACAAGGATTTTGTTAGGCAAGTCGGAATTTAAATCAACATTAATTAACACTCTCATAGAGTGAGTGAAGTTCCTTTTCATAGTCGCCTCATCAAGGGCAAAATGAATTCCTAATGCCCTTGTAATACATATGCCAAATTTTGGGCAGCCAATATTTACGGACACATCCATGAATGCAAACCCATGTTTGAGCAGTCGTTTGTTGCAGTATTTACGGGTTAAAGTCAACAGTTCAAGGAAACGTCATAAGCAAACCCGATTAAAGATTCCTAGATCATATGGATCTTACAACACTTAAATCGTCCATATATGAAAAAAATGAATTTAAAATAACCTTTATCTAATGACACCATAGACCAAGGGGCATTTGTTAACTAGAATTTGAAGATTCTTGCCTTCAAATCCAAAATGCGAACTGGAGTGAATCCTTTGGGAGAGTCAATCTACTGTGAAGAACATTTTGACAGTCCATAACACTACTCCAAAACATTTTGTGGTACATTGACAAGTGCCTCAATTTTTTTTTTCTTAAGGATGTGTTTGGATTGAGGGCTTAGGAGAGAAATGGAGGGGAGAGTTGTCCATAATTTAAAAAAGAAACGTAAACCCTCTCATCTATTTCCCTCGTAAATCCACCATCTAAACACACCCTTAGTCTTTTCTTTTTCATGACGAGTGTTGACTAAATTAATTAATGTTATAGAGAGTTTGACAAAAAAAAATTAACAAAAAGGGACTTGAGTTGATTTTTTACAAAATAATAAAATTTTGGCTTAAATGCAATTTTTATCCCCCTATTTTCAAAATTGTTAACTTTTGATACCCCTATTTTTATGAGCATGCGAAATCATCTAAAGAGGAGGGGGACCTCAAATTTGTGTTGACTTTATAACTAGAGGATCAAAATGTTGGTTGTAAAAATAGGGTATCAAAAGTTAACAATTTTGAAAATAGGGGATCAAATTTGCATTTAAGGCTAAACTTTTTAAGTTAATAAATTAAAATCGAGATGATATAGTCTCTAATTCAATCCTCATGTAAAAATTTGGGTTTTAATGCTGAAATGTAACATTTTAAGTTATAATCAATCAAGATAGACATGTTCTGTCTAACTTCTAAAAATAATTATAAAGGGCTCACATTATGATGTGCTGGACATACTCTATTTATTTGGAGGGGTACAGACACAAAGAAGTTTAAAATAAATATAAAATAATTAATGGTGGTGAGATCCACTTAATGATAGGATCCACTATTTATGTTGTGTTTATATCTCTTGAAATGACTTCCTTTTTATTTTGTAAAAACAGAGATGATCCTCACTTTTTATTTTGACAAATGGACAATATCAACCTAATAATACAAGAAACAATATAATCAACTACTTTACTTATATATCTACAGCACAATGATATACCACAATAATACAAAGACATGCCACAAAATATTATATATATAACTCGAACTATGATGTGTTGGAGAATTTCTTGGAGATAGTTAATGTTTTTATCATTGAGAAAGTGGCAAACATGATGCATTTAGTTAATAGAGTAAAAAGGACATATTGCAGGTTGTTCCGTCATTTTTTTTATTTTTTATTTTTTAAATTATACAACTTTTAGGCTATATTTGCAAGTCATTTGCTACCTTTTAATTTGTTTTGTTTAAGAATTTGTTAATGGCGGAGCCAAACAGGTCATTAAGTCATTTACCATTGTCACCCGCTCCCCGTTTTAGATGGATTGATGATGGAATGGAGCAAGTTGACCTATTTTGCCACCACTATTTAAGCCTGAGCAGAAACAAAATACGAAATAAGAAAAATTCAATGAAGTACCGAAGGACATGATATTCAACAAATGTTGCATCATCCTAACCAGCCCCAAAACCTATAACATGAACCTCATATATCAGAATTTATAACTCAGACACCAAATTAGAAGAAAACTGATTCAAGAGAAAGTGACAATTGCATAAATGCTGGCCTGCCAAAACAACTGCCAAAAAAACAACATAAGACAAGCATAAATAGTGATTACTTAGGGACTATCTTAAATGCATTACACATACAATTCGTAAAACATGCAAGGGGTGACTTTAGATCTTACACAAAAAAAAAAAAAAGAATCATTTATACTTCAACTTTTAGGTTTTTTTACGTAGACTTTAAGGTTTACCACAACACCTTATGCGCTCATTCATTTTTTTTTTTAATAAAAATGAAAGAGTTTTTTTTAAGGAAAAAAAATGAAAGAGAGTTAACACAATAACACTCCTCTACAAATAACAAAATTGGCATGATAAACTTTGTTGTATCAATATATGATGTATTCATTCACAATAAACAATTAATCCTAGTATGTTTCAGACCTATTCTTCATGGACATTATTTTATGCCCACAACTATCCCATGTACCAATTAATTTTCTATAAACAATTCTATTTATACTAAAAAGAATCCCAAAAAAGGGGTAAAAAAATAAAAAGTGAAAAAACCCTACTAATTTTTTACCCACTTGTTGTTGGGTATGAAGCAAGTAAATTAAAAGGTATGCAATGAGAATTCCTCCAAGACTTTGAATGCAATTTAAGAATCTCCCTTGCTTTCTCCTTAGCCTTATTTCCACTATCAACTTGAAGAACCAAACAAAGCTTAGCAACAACACCGATTCGCAACATTTCTTGAATAACAAAATGTGTAGCAGAGAATCTTGAAACAGATAGAAGAATCCTCACAGCTCTATCATTAGCCATGGTGGAAACCCTCAAAATCTTCTTTGAAACAATAGCTAGACCACATCCATGGCTTAAAAGTTCAAATCTTCCATCAGCACATTGACATAACATCTCCAAAAGCACCAAAATCATCTCACATGGCTTTCTTTCTTTGCAATCAAGAAGAAGTTCTATCAAAGCAGAAACACAACCTGATTCAATTGCTTTTACTCTATTTCTTCCGAGTTCGACGAGCTGAATTAACGTTTGTAGTGTTGCTTTTGATGCTTTCTTTGATATCTGGTCTTTGAGAAGTTGAACTAATTCGAAGAAAAACTCGGTCTTTAGATTGGATAGCTTTGATGGATCAGCTACTTTTGACATAGATTTCAACAGAAAGATTGTGTATGTTCTTGAATCATAGTTACCCTTTTGCAATAATTTCATTAAAGAGTTTAAAAATTCTCCATTTTTGAAGTTTAAGAGAGTTTTCAAACCTTGTTCTGATAATTGAAGATTGTAAAGGATGTTTATAGCTTCATCTTCTGCACCTATTTTGAAGTCAAAAGCAAAACCTTCAACATCATCATCATCATCAAAGCTAGCTTCAATTAATTCAGTTGCTGAACATGAAGATGAACAACTTGTGTCGTATTTTGTTACTATTGATGCTAAAAACTCGACAGCACCGGCGGATTCGATACACCGTCGATTTGACTCACTCTCGGAGGCAATTGTTTTGAGCTTTTTTAGGGTTTGAATAAGCAAATGAGGTGAATCTGAAGAATCAGAAGCTTCATTGAGGAGTTTTTCAATGAGGGTTTTTGTAGTTGGAGGTTTTGGAGTTGGAATCCTTTCAATTCCATAAGAAGAATTCATAGTGCACCAAGCTTGGATGAGCCTACGAAGGGTGTGGTTTGGTGTGAGAATAATGGGATCATTGTTACTTTCAACATGTGTGAGTTGTTGTTTTGTGACAGGACATGTTTTGTTTTCCACTGAAAATAGCCATTTTTCGATGCTTTCTCTGTCGTAGGTTATGCCTGTTGAGACAGTAACTGGATCCTTCATGAGTTGTAGTGAAATAGGGCAGAGAAAAAATGGTGAAACATCGATATCTTGATTCATTGTGGATGATTGTAGAAGCAGAAAATTTGTTTGGACTTTGAAATGTTATTGCTTTTTGGGGAGAGTTGACAAATGAATGAATTGAATGAATGAGAGAAGGGTGGTGGTATTGTTATTTATAGTGTATCCGTGTTCATATTGTGTGAAAGTCAATACACGCAAATTTGAGGCTTTTTCTTTTATTTCAGAGAGAGAGAGAGAGAGAGTTATGACTTTTCCAAGGGATCATGGGAAAGACTTAAAAAATGACCAAATTTACCTATTCATGCATGAACTTGAACAAAGCAAAGTTAAGTTAATAATTAATGTAACTTCAATTTTAAGTGATTTTTAGGTACACCACTTAGTATTGGTACAAAAATTGTTGGATATCCGCGTCTCAATTATAAATAAAAGTTGGCTAAAAATTATTGATGTACTTCCTCATGTCCTTATTATAATAAACAAAACCAAAAAATATCAAAACCAATACAATCATTAATTAATGAAACTTTTAGAATATTTTTACAAATATACCCTCATAAAAAATTGTGAAACATTCAATACATCCACTAATATTAAAAGGAGAAGCATTAAATGAGGGATAGAAAAGTCTTTCAAACAATAATTACACCTTAAAAGTTGTGACATTTTCTTATAAATAGGACCAAAACTGTTTTTGAAAAAAAATTTATAATAAGGACCGGAAGAAGTATTTAATCTAAATTTTATACCAAATTCCTCAACTTTCTGTCAAAACTTCTGCTTATATTTTAGTATGTTTGGAGTCTAACATTGAACGGACCAAATTCTAGACCAAAAACTTTATTGCGGTTTTTAAGAGTTGACGTCAATAATAACTTTTACTCTATCGATACCAACTTATAAATACTTTTTGTAGAATTTTATCTGATGAGAGGGATGACGGTACTCGAGTGCAGTATTGTGATGCCGATTTAGGGTATAAAGAAGGGGATTGACATAGTAAAACATGTTGTCTAGTTCTTGGTTGTATATTTCAACCGAGGTGAAAAATAATTTTTAACTGATGTAAAAAGTTTTTCCTAGTGTATATTGAATAAATATTGTGCAATGTACTAGCTTCTTTTCTCAAATAAATAAACACTACCTACAAAATCATATAACTCCAACCAATAAATAGTACTATAAAATATAAAAATGGAGATAAAAGCACATGGTTATACTGTAAGCATATGGACATGGTATTTGAGATTATTTACCTCCTTTTGACCTTCTCTTTTTTTTTAGGATAATATTTTGACTTTCTCTTTAGAGTGCATTCGTTGGTTTTTTCTCTCCACGTTGGGGTTTGACTGGTGGCCGACATTTTAAAATATGTTGATTTTGTATTTTATGAATAAAAAAATGTTGTGGACGTAATGAAAAAGAAAGAAGCAAATAGTGGATTTTTGGAAATTGGTATCCTCTCAATTAATCAATCTATGCTTCGTCTGCAACTGGTAGCTTCCTCAACTATCACTCTCTCCATGCCTACTTGCATATCCCAGTTGTCACCGCTTCTTTGACCAATTAAACAACGTGTTCATTTTGTGTTTTCTCAGGGTAAATATTCGATTTGTACTTCAAATTGCAGGACTGCAATAAAGTATCATACGTTAACAATAGCTCCAACCAATAGTATCCTAGGGTATCCGTGGATAAAATCTGCAACGGATACGGAACGGATACCTTAATGAATATTTACAGATAAAATAAATGGATATTTTAATTATTTACTATTTAATGGATGCAGATGCGAATTCGATGGTATCCGCATCCGCGGATATTCATACCCGCTATTAAATTAAGTAAATTACATAATTAAACTTATCAATGAGAATTTGTTGAATCAAGAAGCTTTGTTTTTGTTAAATATAATGAATTTTATTTATGTTTTTTTTAAGTAAGGAACTTTGTTTTTGTTAAATATGATGAACTTTATTTATGTTTGTTGTATGAAAGAAGTTAGTTTTTGTTAAATGTGATGAACATTATTCATGTTTTTGTTTAGTTAACTTTGTTTTGTTAAATGTGATTAACTTTTTTTGTTAAAAATAAAATGTATGGATATTACTATGTATGTTTTTTTTTTTGAACAGCCAATTTATTAAAACTAGCAACCCCTTGAGAAGAGGGAGATGCTGCCAATACAAAAATACAAAGTCCCCAGCACATAAGGCTTACAGGGACTGCCCCAAAGTACCAAATAACCGCCCTACATCACCTAAAAATAACAGCTTGAGAAAGCTAAGGGCCAAAAAGGGCACAGAACTAAAACAGAGGGGGAAAAAAAATACTGCAGCATAAGAAACTCACTGCCAGCAGCAAATACGCCATATAGCGGCCAATACACCACGCCAAAGAGCAAAATAAACCCCACCTCCTACCTTAACAAACAACCACGAGGGTTCCAACACCATTCATAATATAAACTCGATCCAATTTTAAGCCTATTCAAGCTCCACATCCAAGAAAGAACCTTGACATTATCTACCACCACTACAAGAAATAAGTAATTTTCCTAGGAAAAATTCCTACGAAAACACCCTAAATTCGTCGGAAACGTTGTTTTCCGACGAATTTTCCGATGAAACTACACATAGGAAATTTTCAATCTATTCCTACGTGTTTCCGAGGAATTTCCTAGGAATTTTCTGTCAGAAGTTTTCCTAGGAATTTCCGACGAAAATTCTGCAGGAAAGCTTTCCTGCAGACTGCTGTGTCTGACAGGTGTTTTCCGACGAATTTTCGAGGAAAATTTATTCATATTTTAATGGTTAGTTTCCGACAAATTTCCGAGGAAAATTTATTAATATTTTAATGGTTAGTTTCCGAGGAATTTCCGAGGAAATTAATTAATTATTTTTTTAAAAAAAATTAAATTTTGGAATTATAAAATTGCGCCAAAAAAATTTGAAATATTTTTAAAATTGTTTCTGATGAATTTCCGAAGAGAATAATTAATTTTTTTAAAAAAATAATAAATTTTCGAATTTCAAAATTGCGCCAAAATTTTTTTTTTAAAATTGTTTCCGAGGAAAATAATTAATTTTAAAAAAATAAAAAAATTTCAAATTTCAAAAATTGCGGCAAAAATTTCGAATTATAAAATTGCGCCAAAAAAATTTGAATATTTTTTAAAAAATTTGCGCGAAATTCAAATTTTGAAAAAAAAATCGAAAAAATATATATTAAAAAATGATTTTAAAAAAAGAAATATATGTAGTGAAAGTGTTTTGAATAAAAACAAATGTAGGAATGAATTATTTTGATGAAATTATTTTTGAAAGAAATAAATAGATTTTATTGTTGAAGAAGATGAAAATTTGTGTTAATGAAGATGAAAAATTTTTGTGGAAGAGTTGTTGAAAAAGGAAGAAGAAGAAGAAGAAATTAGGAAGAAGAAAATTAATGTTAAAAAAATTATAAGAGATTATTGTTGAAGAAATTGGTGTTAATGAAGATGGAAAATTGTTGTGGATGAATTGTTGAAAAAAGAAGAAGAAGAAGAAGAAGAAGAAGAAGAAGATGAGAATAGGAAGAATGATAAGAGATTATTGTTGTAGAAGATAAAAAATTATATGTGTTTAGAAATTGTTGAAGAAGATGAAAAAGAAGATGAAGAAAAAAATATAGAGATGGATGAATATTTGTTTGAGTAGAGATGAATGAATGAATGATGAAATGTGTAGTAGAATGTGTTATTTATAGAGAAAAAATTCTGTCACGTTTTCCGAGGAATTTCCTAGGAAATCTTCCCACTAAAAATTTCGAATTTTCGTTTCCCTCTTCTCCAATTTTCATTTACCACATTTAATTTTCTAGGAATTATTCCTAGGAAAAGATGCTATTTTTTTTTAAAAAAAAATCAATTATTTTAAAAAATCGATTATTTTTGAAAAATTTGAAAAAATACATTATAAATATTTTATTTGGTCTTGTCTAAAAAAAATAAAATTTTTGGTTAAATTAAATAAAATAAAAATAATGATTTGAGTACACAACGACAATATTAATAAATTACTCGCTATCAACGACAATATTCATAAATTTACAAAAACAAAACCATAAATTACTCGCTATCAACATCCTCCTCCTCCTCCTCCTCCTCCTCGTCCTCGTCATTATCATCATCGTCGTCGTCGTCATGTATTTGATGAGGTGTCGGTGAAAATTGACTCGATGCAGGCGACGATGAATCAGATGTCTTTCTACTCTTTCTCCCACCCATGAACTTCTTTGTCATCATCTTTTGGAATTTTCGAAAGACATTCATTTCTTTCATTAGCTTCTGCTCTGTCTCATCTTTCCTTGCCAACGCCTTATTTTGAGCTTCTAACGCCTGCTTTTGAGATTCCAACAGCTCATTTTGATTTTGCAACACCAACTTTTGAGTTTGCAACTCCTCGTTCATTCGAGTTATCATTGCTTGCATCTCAGGAGACAACTCTGCAGAACGAGCTGCGCTGTGTTGGAACAAAATGTGTTAACAAGTCTCTCATAAAATAAGGGGGAGATTGCTGAAACATTTATGTGTAAACATATCTCTCTTTGTGGTTTTGATGATAACAAAGTATTAAAGAGAAAATTGGTTTATTGCTAATGCTTTGTTCAAGTGTTTCAGAACCACATGCTTAATAAGTATTGATTGATAATGGTTATGAAGAACAAGCTAAAGAGCAAGAAGGAAAGCCAAGAAGCAAGGTTGCAAGGCTAAGAAGAAACTGGTTCTGAAGAAGTGCTCCTGAAGTGAAGCCTCTGAAGTGGTCCTGAAGAAATGCTCCTGAAGTGCAGCTTCTGAAGACTGGGTGCTTCTGATGAAGTCAACGAAAAGTCAGCATCTGAAGACCAGCTTCTGATCCGTACAACTGAAGCAGCTTCTGATCACTATTCACTGAGAAGCTTCTGAAGCTGATATGGCATGGAAAAGCAACCAGTACTGTGCGCATTTAATGCCTGGAAGTGTCAGAACAACTCAATGGAACAGTTGTCTCCCTGACCCAAACATTCTCCAGAATTAAAGGTGGGCCAATTCAAAAATGGCACCTGCCCTGTTCTGACAGAAAAAGTGCAGCACACATTTGCAGCAACCTAGTCCAATTGCAACGGCTAAATTCCTGATTTCCAGCAAATCTCCAACAGCTCTATTTTCATCTATAAAAGGAGGGAGATTTGAAGTAGAAAATGTTGAAGACTCTTTGAAACGCATTGCTGAAACTTTGCCCTGTTTTCTGTGTAAAAACTGTCATAGTTCAAATCTCTTAGAAATTCTTCAGTTTTTGTAACTTAGGAATTTCTTAAGGTTAAGAGTCTTAACCTGAGTTGTATTTAGAGAACACCTCTGATATTTGATCAAGTGTTCATCCCAAACTCCTTTACTTGTAAACCAGTTTGGTCCCTAAAGTCTTAGTCTGAATACTAAGCAATTGTAACCTCATTCCTTTGTGGTCTGAGTCAGAAGCCTCTTGTCTTTGTGACTTGAGCATTGAGAAGTCTCTTGTCTTAGTGACTTGAGCATTGGAAGCCTCTTCCTTGGTGGTTGAGCATAGAAGCCTCTTTCTTTGTGATTGAGCAACTGGAAGTCTCTTCCTTAGTGGTTGAGCAAATTGTAATCTTTGGATTATAGTGAAACTCTCTTGTTGGACACAAGGGGACAGGACTACTTCTCACATTGAGAAGGAACCTGTATAATTTCTGTGTGTCTCTCTTTCCCTTACCTCTTAACTTGTTTTAATCCGCTGCATTTAACTTCTGATATCTGTTCAGAACTGATTATATCAGCTTCTGAACTGAACCTTAAATTCTGATACGAAATAGAACAAGTTTTAGAGTCACACAATTCAACCCCCCCTTCTTGTGTGTTTGTTTTTCTCACCTTCAGTTGGTATCAGAACTCCGGTTCTGATATTAACACTTAACAGTGTGTCAGTAGGATCCTGAGAAAAACATGGCCTCAACTAGTGGTTCACCTCCACCATCTCCCAGAAATCAAAGAAATGTCCAATATGACTATAATAGTGAAGAAAAGAAGTCTAGGTCACACAATAAACCTCCTATGTTTACTGGTGACCCAGAAAAATTCTCTTGGTGGAAGAGCAAAATGTATAGTCACATTATTGGGATTGATGATACTCTATGGGATATCATTGAAGATGGAATCACTATCCCAGTAGATGAAGAAGGTGTTGCTGTCAACAGAAGAACTCTGAGTGATGCAGAAAGAAAGATCTATAGGAAGCATCATCATGTGAGAGGAATCATTGTAGATTCATTACCTCATACTGAGTATCAGAAGCTGAGTGACAAGTCAACAGCCAAAGCAATATTCACATCCCTCTGCTCTAACTATGAAGGTAATCAGAAGGTTAGAGAAGCTAAGGCAAACATACTTGTTCAGCAATATGAATTGTTCAGAATGAAAGAGGATGAAAATATTGAGACTATGTTCTCAAGATTTCAGACTCTGGTTTCTGGACTTCAGATTCTGAAGAAGAGTTATACCACAGCTGATCATGTGAATAAAATCCTTAGAAGTCTGCCATCCAAATGGAGACCTAAAGTGACTGCCATTGAGGAAGCTAAAGATCTAAATACTTTAAGTATTGAAGATCTTATAAGCTCACTCAAGGTGCATGAACTGGGACTCAATGAGGATGAGCCTGTTAGAGAACCAAAAACATTGGCTCTGAAGTCTAAAAGAAAACCTGCTAAAGCTTTGAAAGCAATTGAATCTGAAGAAGAGTTTCCTGAGGGAGATTCTGATGAAGATTCAGATGCTGATAAGCTTGCAATGATTTCTAAAAGACTTCAGTATCTGATGAATAGAAAGAAAAAATTCTCTAACAGAAGCAGTAACTTCAGAGGATCTGGTTCTGGCTCAAAAAGGGATGTCCAGAAAGAAAGCTGCTACAACTGCAAAAAGCCTGGCCACTTCATTGCTGATTGTCCTGATCTTCAGAAGGAAAAATCAAAAGAAAAAGCAAAGAAGTCCAGCTCAAAGTCCAGCAACTTCAGAAATAAGCTCAAGAAGAGCCTCATGGCTACATGGGATGATCTGGATAATGAGTCAGAATCTGATGAGGAAGAAGCAAACTTGGCTCTGATGGCAATTGCATCTTCTGATGCAGAATCATGTTCAGATTCTGATGAAGAAGATGAGGTATATTCTGAACTCTCTAGATCTGATTTAATTGAAACAGTTAATGATCTTATGAGTCATCTTAAAAGCAAGTTAAAAGAAATTAAGTCTTTGAAAAATCAAACAAACTTGCTGTCTGAGGAAAACCTTAAACTTCAGAATCAAATTCTTGAATATGATGAGGAAGTTGAGGAACTCAGAAAAGAGGCTCATAAGAAATCTGAAGAGATTCCTAATGAACAGGAAATAGCTCTTCAGGATTTCATGTTAACTGGATTCAATAGAACAAAAATTGCCTCCATGATGTATAATATGATCAGAAACAAAGGTGAAGGCATTGGCTATGATTTATTCAAACCTTCAAATGATTTAAACTCACCTTCATGTTCTGAAAATATTTTAAAAGGCAATGGTATTTGTTTTGTGCCTGCTTCTGATAATTCTGAGAAATTGAAGGTATCAGAATCTGAGACTAAGTCAGAAGCTCTGAACAACTCAGACTCTGAAGCTTCTGAGCCTAAGGGTAAGATGAAGGCAACTGTTAAAACCTTGCCCAAATCTAAGCCAAAAGGTCCTAAGCCTAAGAGTAAGAGGAAATCAGACTCTGAACTTAAACCTGTTCAGAATCTGAAATGTTCAGAACCTGGAATCAGTAAGTCTCAGAATCTGAATAGTTCTGATTCAATTTTTTCTAAGACTGAGTTTATTAAAACTTTAAAATCTGTTAAACCAGTCAATGTAAAACATTTGCAATCTCAGAATGTTAGGCAAAGCAAGCCAAAGCAAACCAACCAGTTTTCTGCTTCAAACTATTTTAAGAAAGGCAAAACTGAAGCTTGCCTTGTGCCTGAAGTAAACAAAGTCAGAATTCTGAAGAGATCAGAATCAAAGTACTCAAAAGGTCAGACTCTGAACAAATCAGAACCAAAGACCTTCAAGTCTCAGGTTCTGAAGAAGTCTGAGTCCAAACCTTTGAGAACTCAGGTTCTGAAGCACTCAGGTTCTGAAACTCAGACTTATTCTAAATACAAGGATTCATGTCCAAAGTATCAGAACAAGTCTGAATACCATAACTTCAGACACAAGAAGCCAAAACCTTTCAAGACTAACCCCAAAGGACCCATGAAAATATGGGTACCTAAGTCTGAAATTATTTCAATTGCAGATATGCTTGTCATCCAAAGAAAAGGAAAAGTCCTGGTACCTGGACAGTGGATGCTCGCATCATATGACAGGAGACAAGTCTATGTTCCAAACCCTGACTCTGAAAGAGGGAGGAACTGTGGGATTTGGAGGAAGTCAGAAAGGAAAGATCATTGGTACTGGTAAGATAGGTAATTCTTCCCTGTACATTGATAATGTTTGGCTGGTAGATGGACTTAGGCATAACTTACTTAGCATAAGTCAATTATGTGATAGTAATTATGAAGTCCTGTTTAATAAGAACACCTGCACTGTAATCAGTAGCAAAGACAAGTCTGTAGTGTTCAGAGGCAGCAGGAAAAACAATGTTTACAAAATTAATTTTTCTGAATTGGTTCAGCAGAAGGTAGTTTGCCTTCTGTCTGTGAGTGATGAGAAGTGGGTCTGGCACAAAAGGCTGGGACATGCTAACTGGAGACTCATCTCCAAGCTTAGCAAGTTACAGCTGGTCAGAGGCTTGCCCCAAATTGATTATCACTCAGATGCACTGTGCAGTGCATGCCAAATTGGAAAGTTTTCTAAAACTTCTTTTAAACCAAAGAACATTGTTTCCACCTCTAAACCTCTTGAACTACTTCACATTGATTTGTTTGGACCTGTTGGAACAGCTTCAATCAATGGGAAGAAGTATGGACTTGTTATTGTTGATGATTATAGTAGGTGGACTTGGGTTAAATTCCTCAGAACCAAAAATGAAACATATGATGTGTTTTTTCAAATTCTGCAAACAAGCACAAACAGAAACTGATTTGAAAATTTTAAAAATCAGAAGTGATCATGGTGGTGAATTTGAAAATGAACCTTTTGAAAACTTTTGTGAAGACCATGGAATTTTCCATGAGTTCTCATCTCCTAGAACTCCACAACAAAATGGAGTTGTAGAGAGAAAGAACAGGTCTTTACAAGAAATGGCCAGAACCATGATCCATGAATCAAAAATTGCTAAGTACTTTTGGGCAGAAGCTGTAAACACAGCATGTTATATTCAGAACAGGATCTATATCAGACCAATTCTGAATAAAACCTCATATGAATTATTTAAAGGAAGAAAACCAAGTATTTCTTATTGTCATCAGTTTGGTTGTACATGTTACATACTGAACAATAAGGTCTACCTAAAGAAATTTGATGCCAAGGCTCAAAAGGGTACCTTTTTAGGATACTCAGAGAGATCTAAGGCATACAGAGTGTATAATTCTGAAACACATGTTGTTGAAGAAGCTATACATATTAGGTTTGATGATAAGAAGCCTGGTAGTGAAATACCAGAGCTGGTTGAGAGTTTTGCAGATGTCAGAATCTCAGAAGAACCTTCAGAAGCTGAACCCAGTTCAGGTTCTGATGAAGGTTCAGAAGCTGAAATCAATGAAGACTCTGAGAAACTCTCCAGCAATGACACTACTCCTGATGCTAATCAAGACCAGCATGGTTCTGAACAAACCCCTCATGGCCCTTCAGAAGCTAATCCACCCAGAACCTCATTCAAGTACAAGTCTTCACATCCTGAGGAGCTGATCATTGGAAACAAGAACAGTCCAAGGAAGACAAGATCTGCATTCACTCAGAATGAGTCCATGCTTGGCCTGCTATCCATGATTGAGCCCACAACTACTGATGAAGCACTTGCTGATGATGGTTGGATTGTAGCAATGCAAGAAGAGCTAAACCAGTTCCAAAGGAATGATGTACGGGATCTTGTTGCAAAACCTGATCAGAAGAACATCATTGGAACAAAATGGGTGTTCAGGAACAAGCTCAATGAACAAGGAGAAGTGATCAGAAACAAGGCTAGATTAGTAGCTCAAGGGTACAGCCAGCAAGAAGGAATTGACTACACTGAGACTTTTGCTCCAGTAGCTAGACTGGAAGCAATCAGGTTACTTCTTTCTTATGCTATTAATCATGATATCATCTTATATCAAATGGATGTTAAGAGTGCTTTCTTAAATGGTGTGATTTCTGAAGAAGTATATGTCAAACAACCTCCTGGTTTTGAAGATGTTAAATATCCAAATCATGTTTTTAAACTAAAGAAGTCTTTGTATGGTCTGAAACAAGCTCCCAGAGCTTGGTATGAAAGGCTAAGCAACTTCTTAATTAAAAATGGTTTTGTAAGAGGTCAAGTTGACAATACACTCTTTAGAAAAACTGTTAAGAAAGAAATCTTAATTGTACAAATCTATGTTGATGATATCATATTTGGTTCTACTAATGCCTCCCTTTGCAAGGAATTTTCTAAGTTAATGCAGGATGAATTTGAAATGAGCATGATGGGTGAGCTGAAATTCTTCTTGGGAATTCAAATCAACCAATGCAAAGAAGGTGTGTATGTTCATCAGTCCAAATACACCAAGGAGCTTCTGAAGAAGTTCCAGTTGGATGATTGCAAGCTGATGACAACACCAATGCATCCTACCTGCACATTAAGCAAAGAGGACAATGGCACTAAGGTAGATCAGAAGCTGTACAGAGGTATGATAGGTTCTCTCCTATACTTAACTGCTTCTAGGCCAGATATTTTATTTAGTGTATGTCTGTGTGCTAGATTCCAATCAGATCCTAGAGAATCTCATATGACTGCTGTCAAGAGAATCTTCAGGTATCTGAAAGGAACAACTAATTTGGGACTTCTATATAAGAAATCTCTAAATTATAAGCTAGTTGGATTCTGTGATGCTGACTATGCTGGGGACAGGATTGAAAGAAAATCCACCAGTGGAAACTGTCAGTTTCTTGGTGAAAATCTGATATCCTGGGCCAGCAAGAGACAAGCAACCATTGCTTTGTCAACAGCAGAAGCAGAATACATCTCAGCTGCAAGTTGTAGCACACAACTGCTCTGGATGAAACATCAATTAGAGGACTATCAGATTCATGCAGACAATATTCCTATTTATTGTGATAATACTGCTGCTATATGTCTGTCTAAAAATCCAATTCTGCATTCTAGAGCCAAGCACATAGAAATAAAACATCATTTTATAAGAGACTATGTTCAGAAGGGTGTTTTGGATATTCAATTCATTGATACTGATCATCAATGGGCTGACATATTCACAAAACCCCTAACAGAAGAAAGATTCAATTTTATTAAAAAGAATCTGAACATGCATTTTGTCTCATGAAAAATGTGCTTGAATCTGAATGTATTCTTTGATTCTGAGTTTATCATAAGCTAAGACTTATCAAACACTCACCTTCTGAGAGTTTGACTAAAGTTAAGCATGAAAAACTTCAGAGTCTGAAGGATCAGAACCTGGATTTTTTGACTTCTGAATCTGATAGAAATCTAATGTTGGTCAGAATCTGATAAGTACAGTTATGGGCAATGATGATTAAAGCTTTGAAAGTTTATACTATAATCCTCCCAAAGTCATCAAGAAAAAATGTGTTTTCATGCTCTAATATTCATTGTTAAAATTGCCTGACAAACAATTTTCAGTTGATATCAGTTTATTTTCAAAATGTTTAGCACAGACACATTTTAAAAGCCCAAAGTGTTTCAGACATGTTCAGTTTCAAGAACTCTTTTCATCTTGGTATCAGTCTTATAGAAATGTTTTTATTTGGTATCAGACTCTGAATTAAAACCTTTAGCTGGCATCAGACTCTGAGATAAATCCTCAATTGGTATCAGATTCTGATAGTTTAAAAAGCAAACTCAGAATTGCTCTGATACTGAACACTTCTTGAGAAGCTTTGCTCTGATACTGAACACAACTGGTTGTTTCTGCTCTGATGCTGAACCAGTTTGTACTGAACAAGTAATGTCTGAACACAGAATGACCTGATCAGAAGCTCCAAACTTTTTCTGCTTCTGAACAGCATTCTATTTTTATTGCAAGTCATATACTCATTGTAAATCAAGTAGGCTCTGATGATTATCATTGCTACTTGGTTATCCATATGATTGCACAAATATCTCACAATCTTGGTTAGTTCAACCCCTCCCAAATTCTGCATCCTTTTGAAATCTTTTCAAACTTGGTGTCAGAACTGCTTTCAAACTCTTTAAAAAGGGGGAAACTGAACTGCTTTGATACCTGCTTTCAAACTCTTTTCAAATCCTTTTCTGCTCTGATACAGATAATTTCAAACTCTCTTGACAAAAGGGGAGAAATTTTTCTGTCTTAAGGGAAGAAAGTAGTACTTTTTGTTGATGACAAAAGGGGGAGAAAAGTAAAACAAGTATTAAAGCACCTGAGCTCAAATAAGTTAAAATTGTCAGAAGCTAAGCCTATTAAAGCTCTGATACAATTGTTAGGATTAAGTTCTGATACAATTGTTAAGCTAGTTCTGATACTGATCAGTTAAGCTAAGTTAAGCTCTGATACATTTCTGACTAGCTCTGATACATTTAACTTATGAGAACTGCTTTTTAACTCTTAGCCTCTGAAGTGAAATTCTGGCTCTGATATTTTCTGTGAGATATATATAACTCTTAGTGAGTAAATAGAATTTAAAATAACCTGGATAAGACTCGGGGAGCTTACAAAACTCATCCTGTGGATTATCAGACTTAGGGGGAGAGCTTACAAACCTCAGAACCTGATGTCAACAAGTTACTTTAAATTCTGAGTGTAAATTTCACCATATTGTTTTAAGTTAAGATTAATTAACATGGATAAAAATCAAGGGGAGCTTACAAACCTAACCTTGAGGATTGTCAGACCTAGGGGGAGCTTACAAACCTCTCCTGAAGTCAGATTGTTAATTACACTTAACAACAATTTTGAAATTTTCACATTTGTGTTTTTAACTGAACTTAATTAACTTGGATCAAACTCAGGGGGAGCTTACAAACCTCACACCCTGCAGTTAACTTGTTAATTAAGTTAACAACAATTTTCTGTTTTAATACTTATGTTTGTCATCATCAAAAAGGGGGAGATTGTTGGAACAAAATGTGTTAACAAGTCTCTCATAAAATAAGGGGGAGATTGCTGAAACATTTATGTGTAAACATATCTCTCTTTGTGGTTTTGATGATAACAAAGTATTAAAGAGAAAATTGGTTTATTGCTAATGCTTTGTTCAAGTGTTTCAGAACCACATGCTTAATAAGTATTGATTGATAATGGTTATGAAGAACAAGCTAAAGAGCAAGAAGGAAAGCCAAGAAGCAAGGTTGCAAGGCTAAGAAGAAACTGGTTCTGAAGAAGTGCTCCTAAAGTGAAGCCTCTGAAGTGGTCCTGAAGAAATGCTCCTGAAGTGCAGCTTCTGAAGACTGGGTGCTTCTGATGAAGTCAACGAAAAGTCAGCATCTGAAGACCAGCTTCTGATCCGTACAACTGAAGCAGCTTCTGATCACTATTCACTGAGAAGCTTCTGAAGCTGATATGGCATGGAAAAGCAACCAGTACTGTGCGCATTTAATGCCTGGAAGTGTCAGAACAACTCAATGGAACAGTTGTCTCCCTGACCCAAACATTCTCCAGAATTAAAGGTGGGCCAATTCAAAAATGGCACCTGCCCTGTTCTGACAGAAAAAGTGCAGCACACATTTGCAGCAACCTAGTCCAATTGCAACGGCTAAATTCCTGATTTCCAGCAAATCTCCAACAGCTCTATTTTCATCTATAAAAGGAGGGAGATTTGAAGTAGAAAATGTTGAAGACTCTTTGAAACGCATTGCTGAAACTTTGCCCTGTTTTGTGTAAAAACTGTCATAGTTCAAATCTCTTAGAAATTCTTCAGTTTTTGTAACTTAGGAATTTCTTAAGGTTAAGAGTCTTAACCTGAGTTGTATTTAGAGAACACCTCTGATATTTGATCAAGTGTTCATCCCAAACTCCTTTACTTGTAAACCAGTTTGGTCCCTAAAGTCTTAGTCTGAATACTAAGCAATTGTAACCTCATTCCTTTGTGGTCTGAGTCAGAAGCCTCTTGTCTTTGTGACTTGAGCATTGAGAAGTCTCTTGTCTTAGTGACTTGAGCATTGGAAGCCTCTTCCTTGGTGGTTGAGCATAGAAGCCTCTTTCTTTGTGATTGAGCAACTGGAAGTCTCTTCCTTAGTGGTTGAGCAAATTGTAATCTTTGGATTATAGTGAAACTCTCTTGTTGGACACAAGGGGACAGGACTACTTCTCACATTGAGAAGGAACCTGTATAATTTCTGTGTGTCTCTCTTTCCCTTACCTCTTAACTTGTTTTAATCCGCTGCATTTAACTTCTGATATCTGTTCAGAACTGATTATATCAGCTTCTGAACTGAACCTTAAATTCTGATACGAAATAGAACAAGTTTTAGAGTCACACAATTCAACCCCCCCTTCTTGTGTGTTTGTTTTTCTCACCTTCACGCTGAACTCTGGTAGAACAGGAGCACGGAACAAATTTCCATGCACCACGTTGCCGGCTAACGCTCCAAGACCGTATCTCTATCCGGTCTTTGTTGTCCTCCTGCAGCCTTTGCCCATAATTCAATTTTGATGGAGTCGGGAATTTGTTCATGTGATTGAATCTCAGGATTCTGCTCCAAAAACTGTGCTACGTACTCGTCATAAGATGCCTATAAAGAAAAGTAAAGAAAATTAGATAATAATAATTGTTTACAAATAAAGTCAAATAAAAATTATATAATAATAATAAATGAAATTAACATATTTCATATTAGTTAACAAGATAATTCTTTAATAATTCACTTTCTTTTTCTAATTAAAATATATTACGAATATTTGCAAATTTACCTGCGTATTGCGTGCTCGAGCATCGACATACTGACCAGTACGCTGGCTGAAATGAGTCTCTCTATGGAGCTCATTTGGATAAGGATCTCTCTCCAAGGATTTTGCCTAATTGTACACGAAAAATATATAAGCAATTAGAACATTTGAATTTATTTAATATATACATGTATAGAAATAGAAATAGTGAAATATTTTTTTACCAGATGTCTAGCATGGGTAGGGACACTGACACATCCTTGTGCGTGGCCATGTCCTCCTATAAGAGATGCTCTGTTCTGCTTGTTAGCTCTGGAACGGTTCTTAAATTTGGGATCTTCTAGTCAATACTTCACCAAGTCTTCCCACGCTTTTTCCCCGATCCACTCTGTACGGTAGATTCCCTTATGTTTTTTCCATTCCTCCCGTTCTTCATATAACAAATCTGATAAACGTTTGGAAGCTAAACCAAAATAACTTCATATTTTCACGGTCGCTCTGTTGAACCAAAGTGGGTTTTTGAACAATGTATCTAAGATTTTGATGATAACAATGTATGAAAGAACAATTAGAAACTCTAATATGTGTTCAAGTCTGTATAACCATGGAATGAAACTCTGACTCTAAAGTCAACTTATTGGTTTTGAAACACCAAAATCTGAACACAAAGGAATGCATTTGGTACTCAAAAGACGATCTGAAGTCGTGGATTATGATCTTAAGAAAGGTCAGCAAAAAGTCAAAGCTCTAATTAGAAGTTACATGAAGCCAAGCAAAATCTAAGAAAACAAGTTCTAATGGAAACAAACTCTGATGGAAGCACACTCTAAGGGTCAACATCTAATGGACCACTACAAGAAAACATGAATTTAGCCTCCAATTTTAGCGTCGGCTCCCGACACTGACGCTACTAGCCTCGACTTAGAGTCGGTCTAGCCCACGCAAAGCCGATGAAATATTTCTTTAATTTATTTTTTATATTGACTGATTTTAGAGTCGGCTGAGCCGAGGCTAATATTGAGAAAGTGAGCGCTAATCTTCAATAAAAATAATTTCATATATTTAGCATTAGTGTAGCCGAAGCTAATGCTACAATATTTAGTTTTTTATTTTTTTTAGGGGAAAAATTAGTTTTTAATTAATAACCTTATCTACCAAAATAAAAAGTAACTATCATCATTAAAAGAAAACTTTCCCTCTTTCTTCTCAGGCTCATCATCTCTCTCTTATTTCTGCATCTGAAAACCTAATTTTCAAAGAGAAAAACATAATCTCATCCTCTCTTTCACGCATCTTGTTCCCACATTCCTCTCCACAAATCAATTCCTTCATTTTGCTCCTAATCGAATCAACTCCGCTATTCCCGAATCGGATCCTTTCACTCTTCCATCTTCAAGTCGTAGAAGTGGGAGGTGAAACGCCCGTTCAATATGGTGGAGGTGTTGCTGGAGCCGTTGGATTTAGTGACGAGTCAATAGTCGGGATTGACCCAAAAGACGACTTAGGGTTTGAGATCTCTGGTTTTCAACAGTCGAGATCGATGTATTTGGACGGTCCGTGAAGATGTCATTCTCACTTTCGGTTCCATGATTGCTCAACATCTACGGGTATCAGGTATCTCCCTCCCTCTCTATCTCGAGATTTGTTTATTAACAATAGCCAATCTTGTGTTTTTCAATGATGCTTTTGTGTAGTTCCTTTCCCTGAATCTGTAATTTATGTAATCGTTGATGTTTATTTAAAATGATTGAATTTTGAACTTCCATGAGATTATGCTGCTGAGCTTATGATGTTTATTTAAAGAGATAAAATTTTTAATTTCCAGGTGGTGAGCTTATGAGCAAATACAAGGTGAGGAGGCGTCACAGTTTCCAACATTGAAGAAACTAGAAAGGGTATGAAAGCTCAATTCCCTTATAAAAAAATAGGCAATCCATGATTCCATTGATCATAGTTTATACCACTTGTTACTTGCTGAAAATGAACAGCTAAATTTCAAAATTGAAAATTGCAACGTGTTTTTAGCTTAGGAGTGTTTTTATTTCTCTTTCTGGTTTTCAATGAAACTGGTTGTTCTCGTCTACGTTTGCGGTTCAAAGATACCTTGTTTTCAGTTCTTTATGTGTTCATTGTGCAGGCTGATGCTCTAAAGGATGTTAAGGCATCTCGGTTTGAGATCATTGAGCAACAACATATTGTGAATGAATTAAGGTACTTGATTTAGAATCAAATGCATAGTTGTTGTTATTCATCTAGCTTTGGAGTTTGATAAGTGAAAGTATTCTCCGCATTGTTCACTGAAATGTTAGTATCCCTCAAAGTCATTCCTTGATTATTATTTCTTAGCTGGTAATGCATAATCCCTATTTATTTCTCAAATTCAAAATTCCCATGTCCTCATTGTATCTACATGTCTTTCTATATAAGATATCTCTCCATTTATATTTATTAATTTATTCAATTTGAATTCAGACGTATAATACATTAGCGGCAGAAAGATATCAATCATAACTTTTCTAAACTATGATATCTCTTCATTTTATATAGTTAACAATCATTTAAATCTTCCACCCTATATTATAAATTTCACTTATTTCTCTTGTTAACTCTAATGTTCTCAATTTTGTTTTTCTATATCATTGGTTGGATTCTGCATCTGCTGCGGTGCCTGAGTCACAATTACAGTTGTTTTTTTAGGGACACAATTAACAGTTGTTATGCAGCCATTTGCCTCAATCAAGCTTAATTCAATATCAGATAGATATGAAATATTTAAAGGTGGATGTGACAAAAAATTAAGACCTTGCAGTTATTAATTCTCTAGGTTCTGAAATATCTTGTTCTAGGAGTTTCCTTGCAGTTTACTAGTTGTCTCATTTACATGTGATGTGTGACTAATTTCAGAACACAATTTTACCATGCCAATATATTTTTTTTCATTAGGATTTATTACATTTGCATCCAGTTTTAAAACTTATGATAAACTATTAAATTTAGCTCCTCTCTCTTCAATAAGATCATAAGAGAGCCGAGTCTACTGTCGGTCTTGGGTTTGGTTTTCGACTTTTGACATCTGATACTCTTCCTCTGTTGGTCTGATGTGGTGCTTTGCCAATATGCATCCTTGTCTATTTTTGTGAAAATTTTTGAATGAGTTAATTAGTGCAGTTTTTAGTTTCCATAACAACTTGTTTTTTAGTATCAATTTAAAATAGATTTTCTTTTTTTGAGATTAGTTTCTAGTTTTGGATATGGCTGCAATTTTGCTTTCGAGTGTGGGGGATTAATTTTGCTACATGGTGATGTTTATGGTGCCCTGGGGATTAGTTTCTTTGGCCCTGGACACTTTATCACAGTATGGTGGGTGGGATGTTAGGACCGTTGTATCTTCGGCTCAAGTTTGGGTACAACTAATTGTACTTAGGATCCATATGTTTTTCCATTTCAAAAAAAAGAAAAAAAGTTGAGCAGCCTATAAGATCTGCAGTTGATTACATTGCATTGGCAATGGAATATAAAGATTTGGAGGGAATAGTTCTAAATAAAAGTGTTAATAAAATATAGAAACAAACAAAAAAAAAGTCAAAATCCTACAAAATGGTACTATTTTAGTAGCTCAAATATTGATGTCACATTCTTATTTGTTCATGAATTTGGGATTTACATCAATTTAATATTTGATCAAATCACTTGACATGCCAATCATCTGGTTTGGCATGATAATGGCAATCAAATATATAATTTTTCTGTCAAACTGAATGTTGAAGAAAAGAATAATTCATTGGATAAACATGTGGACATGTGGTAGCCATTCTCAATTCTGAAAAATTATTCTGCTGCTGCACTAATAACCGTCCACGTTAGTGTAAGCTTACATGATTAGGCAAATAGATTAGGTCATCATAGTTTAGAAAATTCATGATTTGATAACCTGAACTTTCAATGATTTTTTTGGCTTGGTTCTATCATTATTTTATTGTTGTCATTGTCATTTTTTCAAGGAAGATGATTTGGCAGATACTAGTTACAAAACAAACAGGTCCTAAAAAAATTGTTAGCTAGGTATGTAATTAATTATTCAATATTGTATTTGTGAATAAACCATCATTTTGAATATTCTTCTATTTTCCAAGCAATTTTCTTCTCCAAAAATTCAAATTTTGTTGAGGCAATGCAACAATATCACTCTTCAAGTAAAAATTATGTTTGAGTTGCTAATGTTTTTTCTTGTCCTTTATGACCTATATATGGAGGCCATTGTGGATCTTTTTTCATAAAATGTTAGTGCAGATCTTGAATCTAGTGAACCAGTGTGAATTGAGTCGTTGAACAAGTCAACTGGGTATTATATGAATCATATATATTAAATTAAGCAACTTGCTGACTTCATACTTTTCTTTTTATTTGTATAATAAGGATTTTAGAATAGATTGATTCCCCAAAATCTATTTACCAAGGGTATTAGTAAGATAAGTTAGAATGCTATCTTTTATGCTAGTTTGGTTTGAGAGTTAACGAGGTTCTAAAACTAATATTGAAGTAGCCAATTTTCTGCAACTTTTAACTTATATACCTATTGTTTGGAAAGTTTCCCTACTTTATCAATATCTAAAAAATCGGGACAATTTGTAAGTGGATTCTTTTGTGACATGTTGTGAGAATGGTGAACTTTGAAACTACCGTTATATTTGATTCTTGGAGCATATAAATAATTTCTATTATTAGCAGCAACATTTTATTTGAAAGGAGCAACAACATTTTGGATTGTTATTATGTAGTTTTAGACTATTTTGTAGTATCACAACAACCGTTATACTGAACATGTTTGTTATGTTAATGCAATATTACTTTTTGTGGTTGATTTGATGTATTAACTGGTTTATTAGCATTATGGACATAACAAGGTATCAAGTGAAGTGAGATCTGGAAAAAAAAATGTCAAATAGTGTGGAACGGAATATAAATATATATTTTTTAATGCTGACTTTAGCGTCAGCCTAGCCGACTCAATAGTATTTAGTTAACTTTAGCTTCGGTGAACCGACTCTACAGGATTTGGTTGACTTTCTCGTTGTTGACTTTAGCGTCGGCGGGGCAAACTCTATATTATTCAGTTGACTTTTGAGATTATGGATTTATTAGCCTCGGCTGAAATTAGAGTCGGACTTAAACTCGGCCAGTCCGACACTACGTTAGCCTCGGATGCCAGGATGCCAACTCTACCCGGTAGCTTCAACTTTTTTAACCTGCACCCGACACCGACGCTAATCCGACGCTAAATCACTGTTAGCGTCCGCTTTAACCCTGTTAGAGTGGGTTTTGGGCCGACGCTAAAACGCCATATTCTTGTAGTGGACACGTCAGTAGTTACCATTCTGAGAGACTCTGGCCAATTTTGTCTTCTTCTGAAAGAACGTCGTTTTCAAGTTCTAATTGTATTGTTTGTCTTCTTTTGCCCATGTGCAGAAACAAACAAAGTTTTTCAAAGGCAAAAAGAATGCAACAGATCATTCCTAAAGAAGCAAGGATCCCTCTAGTACTATTAAACGGAATTATCCATTAGAGGAAAAATATTTCAAACCTGATCAAATCTTCTAATTAAGGACGATTAATGCACTGACACCTCTTTAAATAACGACTCTATTATTCTCTCCTATTCAAGGACCTGAACGTTTGAAGAACATAAGAGACTTCACATAATTTTACAAGTGTCAAAACTATGTCAAACTATTTAGCGCACAAACACTTAAAAAAATTCTTACAAACTTTCAATTTTAGAATTTCTAAAGTGTCTGAAGTTTTTTGAGCTTTAAGATAGTTTATCACTCTCTGAGTATCAAAGTGTAAACACGATCAACTTTATTTGTAAACTATGATTGTAGAAGTCCTTAAGTGTTAGACAAGGAAATGTTAGACTTATGTGTCTAAGTAATTGTAATCTTCTGTGATTATAGTAGAAAATCTCTTTGAAGTGCAAGGGGATTGGAATTACCTCAGATTGTGGGGTGAACCAGGATAATTGTTTGTGTTGTCTTAGAAAAAGATTTTCACAAAAAGTCAACGCAATTCAACCTCCTTCTTATGTTTTTCTCACCATACTATATTTCTAAAATTCATTAAGATATACTACTCTATAGCATACAAGAAAAACAATTGGTTCTATGGGGGATAAAAGCCCTCACAAACTATAAATATCACCACGAAATTGAAATGCGTGGCAATTTGTGATGGGAAAAATCCATCACATATTCGCTGCTCACAAAAATTTGTGGCCATCGCACTGGCCACAAATGTCTATTTTGGATGAAATCAGCATGTGGTATTGTGAGGGCTTTATATGCCACAAATGTGTGGGTGCCTGATCCGCCACAAATTTGTGGCTGCTAAATACGTCACAAAAGGAAAGAATTGGTAAAGTCAGCATTGAGAAACATTTATGGCACATTTGACCCTCATAAACTCAATCAGTAGAATAAAAAAAATTCTGGCTATTGGGGCGGCCGCAAACTTAGTTTTTTAAAAATATATTTTTAAAAACGAACTTATGTTTAAATTTGCTAAACAAATATATATTTTAAAAATGAAAAAGAGTAAACATAGTATTTTCAAATGTATTTTAGATGCATTTACATTTGGTTGTTCTTGTTATAATATTATTTTTTTCTCTTTAGATCAAACTAACACTTGTTTTGGATGTATTTTTATACAACGTCTTGTAGGGTGTCAAATTTTGTATATTCGAATATCACTACTTTTTATGGAGAAAGTAGAAAGAACATTTAGATAGAAAGTATAGAGAAATTTTAAAGAGAAGGTAGAGAGATAATTTAAAAAGAAGAAAAAAGTGACAAATGAGAAAATGTGAGGGTGACATATATATATATATATATATATATATATATATATATATATATATATAAAGAAGGTTTTTGTGAGGGAAAATTTTGTGATGGATAAAAAACCATTTTAAATTTTGTGAGGGATTTGGCCCTCACATATACCACATATTTTGTTGCGGATATGGCCTTCACAAATACCAATATGGATTAGATTTTGTGGCAGATTTGAACCTCACAAATACCATTAATGCCAAATTTCTTGTATATTTTTTGGCGATTTGGCCCTCACAAATTTAAATGTTTGTTGCAAGCTTTAATTGTTATTTGTGAGGGAACTTTTGGCCACAAATAACAACTTGATTGATTTTTTAACATTTATGGGAGATTTGTTGGCCAAAACTTTGTGAAAGCGTTTTGTTGGCCACAAATTATTCAAAGTTGGTCACAAATAAGAGTAATTCTTGTAGTGATATCACCTCAAGAGGTTTTAGACTATTTCCTTTTTTCAAAACATTTGTCTAATCTTATAAGCTCAACATCATCATTTGTCTCTCAACAAATGTTGATGCCTAGATATTTCTTATAAGCAATAAGATTGCATTATAATCTTGAAGTTCCATAACAAAATAAAGAGTTATTGTGACGGTTTCAACACTATATTATTTTCTAACTTCCCTTGAGTTATTTTGACGGTTTCTACACTTTGTGTTGCGAAAATGGGCAGTCTTGAAATGAATTACCACTTGCAATGCATTGAAGAAGTTCTCCACGAACATTATTTGATCCTTAGCCATCAGCTCTTTATCAAATGCATGTCTCCCACTACTTTTCCATCCTTTACTCTCACTCTCTTGATCTTATCCTATTTATTGAAAATTCAACAAAAATAGTAAAATAATTTTAAAAATACAATAAACGCTATTAATTTATTATATAAAATTGAAGTATAAAATACATATAAAATTACATTACCACAAAACAACAGCAACCATTACATCAAAAACATTCTCTCCACTACCAAAATCCTATTTTTGTTCCCTCCCCTTTATCCTTTTCTCTTTGTCTTCAAACTCTTGCCCCCCTCCCTCCTATATCCTCTCAAATAATAATGTCATTTCCTTGTTTCCCTCTATCATATCATACTAAATATTCTAACCTTATCGATTACTTCACTCAAATTCTCCATAATTACCCTTGGGATCATGATTCTGACGCCAACTCTAAGGAGAATAGAATCGAGTTTTAGAAGATTTTGATTTGGATTCCATTACTCGATTTCTCCATGATTTCCATCACTATTCATCTCCATGATTTCCTCATCGATTCATGCTGGGGTTCATCTTCGTTAGAGTCACTATCAATCTAGGTGTCACATTATCTTGGACATAACGACTTTGGGAATTGATAGTTTTTTTTTAGAGATTTTTAGGGTTTTTAAGAGTTTGTTCAAAATATATGTGGGCTGTTTGAGATTGGTTCTAGGAAATTGGTTTAGCATTTTGCACTTTGGATTCTATTATACTCTTGTTCCTTTTGCTTTGATATAGCCCAAAGTTGGGGTTTCATGTTTTTTGTTCGTGGTTACTCTATGGAAATTAAGGTTCAATTGACTCTTATGATCTTGTTGGATATTTTTTAAGTTTTTGATGAGACACCTCAAAGAAAGAGAGTGAGAGAGGGGAAGAATGAGGTTGAGAAGGGTGAGGGAGACAGAAGGGTTTATGGGTTAAAAGATATGAACAAGAAGTTAAGGATGAATAGTTAAGATCTGTGTCACTACATTAGGTGGTTAAGATAGATCTTAATGCTACCTATGGATTTGGTAGGTTTATTTTCTTCTTTACAGACTCTTAGTGGCGGGGTGAGGTTTAGGTGTCTTGTTTTAGTATGAAATTCAATTTTGTGGTTAATTTAAAAGACCTTGAATGAGTTTGTTTTATTGGGAAATCCTTCTCTATTGAAAAATTTGTGAAAAAAGATTATATTCTCCTCCTAGAACTGTTTTTTTTTTTTTTGTAATACCTCTTTGTATACATGTACCTACTATAAGTGGAGGGTGCACTCTGTATGTTCCTAGGGTTGATAGAGGTGTGAGGGGGATATTGAGACTGATCTTGCATTGTGGTGGGGGTTGTGTCATCTGAAATCTGTTCTCCTTCTCTAGTGTGTGCTTTTGATCTGGGCGCATTGGTTGAGAGTGTTATCTCTGAAGATTTGATTGGCCTATGTTTTATTTCTTTGTTGTTTTAGTTTGTTTTTCCCCACTTTTCGTTGTTTTTGTATTTTTTTTTCCTATTTTTGTCTTTTCGTTTTTGTGATGACTTCTTAGTACTTCTTGTACTATTGTATTCTCTAATTACCTTTTATTAATACTAACGTAAAGATGGACACTAACATGTCTATTTATCCACTTCCCTATTACATTTAATTGTATATAGATCGAGATATCAATTTTAACATATATTATGTTCATATATTTTTTATAAATAAGATTAAAATAACTTTTTTATAGTGTTTGATATTGCTCTTATCGTTGCGAGTTAATTCCTATTTTTAATAAAATTTAACTATTTTTTAATAAATAATTTAAATCACATTATAATACTGATAAAATAGTAAATAAACTATTTTGAATGAATGGTAAAAATGGAAGAAAAAAATACATCAAAACTATATATCCCGTTGTTTATATAGTTGCAAAAGCAAAATAACCTCCACTCATCGCACCCAAAATAAACACATAATTATACGTTCATTGAGAGTTCTTTAAAAAAAAAAAAAATTCATTAAGAGTTGCTTATTTCAAATGGTAGCTCACCATACGATCGGTTAGAGATAAACTTCAAGACCTCATGTTTAAGGACTTAAATTTAAAAAAAGGACTTAAACCGCTAATTAAAAAAAAAGTCTTCTATACAATCGTGAAACTTATTAATTAAAGTAAATATATCAGTTTGAAAATGATTGGAGTGGATTATTCTCTAAACACGCAAATATTAATTTTTGCATATAGTGTTTTTGTTAATACTTAGTTGACTAAACTATTTTTTATAAAAAAAAAATATATCTATTTTAATAAGTTTTTTTTTTTGACAAGGTATTTTAATAAGTTATAAGTACACATATACTTCAAAAAAAAAGTACACATATACTTATATCATAACAAATTAAGAGCTAGCACGCTGCTGGAATCTGACTCGCAATATATATCAAACTTTTTGTAGTTAGACACTTCATTGTTTATATTTTTTTTAGGGTTTCATTGGTGTGTTCATATGTCAGCGCCCTTAACTTTCTGTTAAACTTATATTATTCTGTTTTAATTAAAAAGAAAGGATGAATAAGATAAGCACGTCTTATTAAAAACATATTCTTTGGCTATAATACGTATATACATCTAAAAAAATTATACAACAAGCAATCTTATTGTCAACTCCCGCACACAAAAAATTGTAAGAATGTAACTGTACATAGTATATAAATAAGACGTTTTAATTATTTTTTATTTTTATGAAAGGCATGCCAAGTCTTTTTTATTTTTTAATTATTTTTATGAAAGGCATGCCAACTGTTTTACAAAACTGATTCAACCGTGTATGTGTGTATATGTATGAACGAGAACTCTTAAATAAAAAAATCAGCTTAATTTGTATATATTGTTGGTGTAAAATCTTTGCACTGTCACTACATCAAATCAATTATGTGTATGACTTTAGAAGTGGTTATGATAAAAATCAAACGTCTCTAATAATCGAATTAACAATTCAAAATAAAGGATATATAGTGTAAAAACTCTATGCGAATGATGTATATAAATTAAACTAAAAAGTTTCTTAAGTGATAGAGGGAGGCTGCCCCACTCAAAACTGAGATAGTTTGAGAATGAAAAATGATCGTTGAAGTTGACTTAGAGACGGATTTTGCCCGTCTCTATTCCCAGTTTTTCTAGTAGTGAAAAAGTGTTTTTGTACTAGTGCAAGGTGGCCATTTCTTATTGTAGCTAGCAAGTTTATGATTATATGTCTCCTTGTATTCATTGATAGTTGGTTGATAAAATGAATTGACTTTGTTTTGTTAAAAGAAAAACATATCAAGCAAAAAACACAAATTAAATATTTTCCCTAAATCATTCAAAAAAATAATTTAGTTTCCCTAAAGAAACACAAATTAAACACGTTATATTATTGGTCAAAAGAGCGTGACAACTGGGATATGCAAGTAAGCATGGGTGGAGTGATGTTGAGGTGGTTAGTAGTTGCAGATACAGCGTAGACGCAGAGGATTCCTATTTCCAAAATTCTAGTGTTGTTTCTTTCCTGTGCATATTGTATGACAATTTACTTTACTATTAAAAAAAAAAGAATGATAATTGTACAACTAATTTTAAACAATTTTTATGACAAACATTTTTTTCCTCTTTTTATTGGACAAAAAAAATAGAGAGAATAAAAACACATGTGAGTATGAGAGAGAGGGTTGTTTCAAAAGTTGTCAAAATGTTGTACAAATATCATTTCTCTAAAAAAAAATGAGAAATGATATTTGTACAACCAATTTGTGACAACCTTTGGACAACTCTCTCTTTCGTACTCACATGATCTTCTTATCGTTTCTCTTCATTTTTCTCTCTATTGTTTTTGACCAATAAGAAAAGAGAAAAAGAAGGTTGTCACAAAAGTTGTCATCAAATGGTTGTACAAATATAAATACTCAAAAAAATATAGTGAACACTCATGTACCTTAAATTTTGTTAGGTAAATATTCATTATCTAATCATTTAATATTATATTATTTTTTATATTTAATTATTTTAAGTAAACTTATATTTTTAATTAATTTTTTTAGTGTGTATCGATATCCAACAAAAGTTTTGGATACTATTTTATTCTCATTATAAACGTCTCATTTGATTTTTTTTAAAAGCCAAAAGTATCTCATTTGAATTGTGTTCCATTCATAAACAACACATTTGTTAATTGTAGTTAGTGTAAAATCCACTCAATCATTTTCAATAATAAATTAGGCTTAAAACAAATTTTCATGTGTGGCTTTTTTTTTTATAAAATCCAAGGAAAAATATTTTTTGTTTTTATTTTTTTAGAGGATTTTTTTATTAGTAGGCCTAAAGTTATGGCTTTAATAGTCTTACACTTTGACCGATCACGAGTTAATAAAGTAGTTAAATAGGTTGAGATACAATAAATAAAAACATGTTAATGAAAAAATTGCTAATACTTTGTTAATGAAATAAGTTGACCCATTGTTATTTTGATAAAAACATGAGAGGGAGAGGGAGAGAGAGAGGGGCGGTGGTTCTAGGCAACTAGGGCAATCGCACCGGCATTCCTTTTCGCCGGCGGTGAGGTTATCACGGGGGGGAAGGGGTCCAAGCAGGGTGCCAGAAAAGGGGGGGGGGGGGGGGGGGGGGGGGGTATGGGGATGATTGGACTGAGGTGAGAGTGCGAAGGAGGAAAGCGTCTGGACAGGGGTTTCGAGGACAGGACGGACAGCGGGATTTCTTGCGGCATGGAGGCTTCGAGGCAAGGCAGCGGTATCATTCCAGGTTGGGAAATTCTGTGCGACATCAGCCTAGGGTTCGGTATCACGAACGGTTTTCAGCGAGGAACGGCGTTTCAAGGTTTGAAGGGCGGCTGGGCAATCATTTGCGGTCTATTTCAGGGGCTGGGAGGCTTCCTTTTCGTGCGTCTCAATTTAGCAACCGCCGTAACAATGGTCATGTGGCAGCTGGCTCGCGCGCGGAGGGCTTGTCTTTTGATCATTCTCGCCGGCAACCAGTGTTAGAAGATGAAGGTCGTCTGGGTTCGGATTTTCGACGGTTCGTAACCTTTTACTTTACTAATGTGCCGGAATTGATCCCTTATTTTTATTTAAAAGAAAGCTTTGAGGTTTGTGGTATTTTGGAGAATTTATTCTTGTCAAGGAGAAAGAACAAGCAAGGCAAGGCATTTGGGTTTGTTCGGTATGCAAATGTTCGGGATGTTGATAAACTGTTGAAAGCTTTGCGGAATGTGACTTTTGGTCATTTGCGAGTTTGGGCGAAAGTAGCACGTTTTGATCGTTTCGCTACAGCTGTTGAGTCTCCGAGTGTGAGGGGGGCTGGTGAGGGTGAGGGAGTAGGGGGTAAGGACAGTGAGGTGGGGAAGAAGGCATGTGGTGAGGGAGAAAATATGCAAGGTCGGGATGGGGAGGGTTGTGAGGGAGAAAAAAGTGAGAAGGTGGGAAACTTGGGAGTTGGGGTAGGAGGTCGTATCAATGGGAGGGAGGTGGTAGGGGGTGGGACAGTGAAGGTGTTTGGAGGCGTGTGTGAGGGTGGGGAGGAGAGTGCTTTGGGTGGGGAGGAGCCAAGGTTGGAGGATGGTTCTCTTACGAATGCACCAGCGGTTTCTTTGTTTAGGGGGAATGTTTCCCGAGTTCTCAATGGTGTAAGTGAGAAACAACATGCTCATGTTGCGTGCAAGCTTATTCGTACCTATAGATCATCTACGGAGGATTTATCTTGGGCTCGTGGTGGGGTGGTTGCCACAGTCTTGAATGGTGAAGTTATTCTGGTTGTGCAAAATCGCATAGCGGATGCTGGATTTGAGGATCTTGACATTATCCCGTTGGGGGCAGATAAGGTGTTTATTCGTAGTCTTTCCGCATCAGATGTTATGCTAATTTTTTCAAAAGCACGGGAGTTTTTTAATTTATTTTTTACAAATCCGGTTCGGTGGAGCAAAGATGTTGTTAAATTTGAAAGAGGTGCATGGGTTCGTATTTATGGTGTTCCTATTCATGCGTGGAGTGAAGCTTTCTTCAAGTTGTGTGTGTTTGATTGTGGTAGATTCCTTCGGGTCGATAATTGCACTCTAGCTAAAAACCGGTTTGATTATGCTCGGGTACTCGTTGCTACATCTTCCTTGGATGTTCTAAATGTTACTGAATCCATTCTTATTGACGGAGTAGTGGTGGAATTACAAATTATTGAGGAGTGGGGTTTTGCTATTGGGGAGGATGCGTGTCTGTTGGAGGATGATGCCTTGTCTACGGAGTCCATTCCGGATAACAAATTTGATAATGTGGTACCTGAAACTCGAGAACAACTAGTTGACTTGGTGAATTCTTTGGCCGATGATTGGATGGAGGAAAAGAAGGATGCACCGCAACCTTCAGTGCATGTTACAAAGGGGAGGGGGCCGTGTGCATCCAAGGTCTCGGAGGGAGTGGCCTCGGTGGTGGGCAACCACGGGGAGGGTGGTATTAGGAATTTTGGAGTCGGTCGTAAACGTCAAACTTCGTGCCCTCCGATTGCTTCTCGCTCGGTTATTTCTGGTCCGTGGAGTTTAGAATGGATTCAAGATCATGTTCACGGCGATGCGGGTGTGGTTTTCACGGCTAAAAAGAAACAAGCTACTATTAAGGTTCGTGGTGGTGACAACTCACCTAAACATGCGGCAATGGTTTCTCAGGTAAACAAAACAAAGTCAAGGGGTGCTCTTAAACATTCAGCTAGAAATTTGAAGAAAATTGCTCGTCTTCCTGAAAACTATAGAAAGCAGGTGCTTCGAGTGTTGAAGAAGAAGGTCCATAAGCGTATTAGAAGACAAGAATCTTTTTCTGTGGTTGATACTAATAGTAAAGAGTCCCAGGTATCTGTCACTTCTTCTCCTACTGTTAATAATGATTGGAAAAACTGGGTGGTGTTGCACGGTAATGAGGAGGTGGTGCAGGAGGATATTTGTGGTATTGGGAAGGTGTTAGGGGTCAATATGTGTGGTGATCAGTCGAACAGGTTTGGAGTTTTGTCGAGAAAAAATAAAAAAGAAACGGAGACGGAGGGAGGTGGGAGGAAGGGGGCGCATTAAGGGCGTGTGGGGTGGTGGTGTGAGGGGGGTTGGTGGTTAGTATGAAGATTATCTCTTGGAATGTGAGGGGTTTGGGTGGTTTTGAGAAGCGGCCTGCAGTTCGTGAATTAATTATGGAGAAGGGTCCATCCATTGTTTGTATTCAGGAGACGAAATTGGAGTTTATTAGTGATTCCTTATGTGCAGCTCTTTGGGGTAATTTGACACCCTCTTACTCTTTTAGTCCGTCTGTGGGGGCATCTGGTGGTTTGTTAATTCTGTGGGATTCATCAGTTGTTGAGGTTTGGCCGTCGTTCTCTCTGGATCATGTTTTAATTATTCATGGTTGTTTTCTTCAGTCTTCTGTGGAATTTTATCTTTTAAATGTTTATGCACCTTGTGATAATGGAGCCAAGATGGTATTGTGGAATTCTTTATCTGCTTATCTCCAACGTCTGGTGGGCAAAAATATCTGTTTATGTGGTGATTTTAATGCGGTCCGTAATATGGAGGAAAGACGGTCTAAAGGGGCAGCTGTTCATTCTCTTGACTGTGCTCCCTTTAATTCTTTTATTGATGAAAATGTTTTAGTGGATCTCCCTCTTCATGGTCGCAATTTTACTTGGTATAAGGGGG
Organism: Medicago ruthenica; assembly: GCA_018208015.1. Taxonomy (NCBI): domain Eukaryota; kingdom Viridiplantae; phylum Streptophyta; class Magnoliopsida; order Fabales; family Fabaceae; genus Medicago; species Medicago ruthenica. Next base: position 72,137,086 of record CM031373.1, on the reverse strand, counting down.
ACGGGAACTCTATGAGTCGTCTTGATCGTTTCTTATTATCAGAAGACTGGTGTAGTACGTGGCCGAATTGTTTGCAAGTTGCCTCTTTGCGGGGGTTGTCTGATCATTGTCCTATAATGTTGTCTATAGATGAGGAAAATTGGGGGCCACGACCGGTGCGTATGTTGAAATGTTGGTCGGAGATTCCTGGTTATCACGAATTTGTGCGTACTAAATTGCAATCTTTTCAAGTTGAAGGATGGGGTGGTTTTGTTTTGAAGGAAAAATTGAAATTGCTAAAGACGGCGTTGCGAGAGTGGCACCTAACTCATTCTCATAATCTTCCGGGCCGAATAAATTCATTGAAAAATAATATTGCTACCCTTGAGACTAAGGGCGAATTGGAGGAACTTATTGAAGAGGAGGTGGACGCTTTGCACACTATGTCAACCGATCTTCATTCTTTATCCAGGATTGATGCTAGCATTTCTTGGCAACAATCCCGGATGCATTGGATTCGGGAGGGAGATGCTAATTCAAAATTCTTTCATGCTGTAATGTCTGGAAGGCGTCGTCGAAATTCGGTTTCTTCAATTTTAGTCGATGGTACCTTGGTGACTGGAGTTTCAAGTGTTCGGGAGGCTGTTTATTCTCATTTTCGGTCTCATTTTCAGGCTTTGGACATTTCTAGACCGTCTGCGAATGGTCTACAGTTCCGTAGGTTGTCTGCTTCTGACGGCTCTCTTTTAATTTTACCGTTTTCTGTGGAGGAAGTGAAGGCTGCCGTGTGGGACTGTGATAGTTTTAAGAGTCCTGGGCCGGATGGCATTCATCTTGGTTTTATCAAAGATTTTTGGCCTGAATTGCAGTCTGATGTTATGAGGTTCATTTCTGATTTTCATCGAAACGGTCGTCTTACAAAAGGTATTAACAGCACTTTCATTGCTCTTATTCCTAAGATAGATAGCCCTCAGCGTTTGAATGATTTTCGACCCATAGCTCTTGTGGGGAGTTTGTACAAAATTTTGGCAAAAGTGTTGGCGAATCGTTTGAGGAAAGTTATGGGTACTGTTGTCTCTGAAACACAGACTGCGTTTGTGAAGGGTAGACAGATTCTTGATGGAATTCTTATAGCCAATGAGGTGGTTAATGAAGCTCGCAAATTGAAAAAACAGCTTTTGATATTTAAAGTTGACTTTGAGAAAGCATATGATTCGGTGGATTGGAATTATTTAGAAGACTTGATGGGGAGGATGGCTTTCCCAACGCTGTGGAGAAAATGGATGAAGGAATGTGTATCTTCGGCCACAGCGTCTGTTCTTGTTAACGGGAGTCCTACAGAGGAGTTCGTGACGCAGAGAGGGTTGCGTCAAGGCGATCCCCTCTCCCCTTTTCTCTTTCTCCTTGCAGCTGAGGGACTGAATGTGATGATGTCTGCGGCTGTAGATTCTAATTTGTTCACTGGGTACTCTATTGGGGTGCATAATCCTACGGTTCTCTCTCATCTCCAATTTGCTGATGACACCCTCCTTATAGGTGTCAAGAGCTGGTCGAATGTTAGAACCTTGCGTGCGGTTTTGGCTCTTTTTGAGACTATGTCTGGTCTGAAAGTGAACTATCATAAGAGTTTATTGGTCGGTATCAATATTGAGGAGTCTTGGTTATTAGAGGCGGCATCGGTTTTATCCTGTAAAATTGGGAGGGTTCCTTTTCTGTATCTGGGTCTTCCGATTGGTGGGGATGCTAGACGTTTGACCTTTTGGGAACCAGTTATTGATCGTATCAAAACCAGATTGTCTAAGTGGAAGAGTAGACATTTGTCTTTTGGAGGCCGTTTGATTCTTCTTAAGTCCGTCCTGTCTTCACTGCCTGTCTATGCCCTTTCTTTTTTCAGAGCTCCCTCAGGTATAATCTCTTCCATTGAATCTATTCTTCTTAAATTTTTTTGGGGTGGGTGTGAGGATAATAGAAAAATTTCCTGGGTTGATTGGAGGTCTATTTGTTCCACAAAGGAGTCGGGTGGTTTGGGGGTTCGGCGGTTGGAGGAATTTAATATAGCGCTCTTAGGTAAATGGTGTTGGAGGAGTTTGGTTGATCGAGAGGGTTTGTGGTTTCGGGTTTTGGTCTCGCGGTATGGTGAGGAGAGGGGGCGGCTTTTAGAAGGGGGGAGGAAGGGCTCGTCCTGGTGGAAGGAAATAGTGAAAATTCGAGAGGGAATTGGGGTGGAAGGAAGGAAGTGGTTTGAGGAGAGTATTCAGAAGAAAATTGGGGACGGTTATAATACTTATTTTTGGTCCGATATTTGGGTGGGGTTGGTGTCGCTAAAGGAGAGGTTTAGTAGGTTATTTGCTTTATCTTTGCACCAGGATTTGTCAGTTGGCGATATGCATTCGTTAGGGTGGGGGAGTTGGTGGAGGAGCTTGGGAGTGGCGTTGTAGTCTGTTTGCGTGGGAGGAGGAGTTATTGGGGGAGTGTATATCTCTGCTTTCTAATGTGGTTTTGCAGGAGTTCCGGTCAGACACTTGGCAGTGGCGCCCCTCAGTGGGTGATGGGTATACGGTGCGTGGTGTGTATCAAATGCTCACACGGCAGGAGGTGCGCAGCAATGATGTGGTTACCCCGGCAGTTTGGCATAAATGTGTTCCCCTGAAGGTCTCAATTTGTGTGTGGCGTTTGCTTCGTAACAGATGGTCAACGATGGACAATTTGGCGCGCAGAGGCATTATTCCTTCTAACTCACTTCTTTGTGTGTCAGGTTGTGGTCACACAGAGACAGCTTCTCATTTGATTATTCATTGTCCGATTTTTGGTTCTCTTTGGCAGCTGGTCAAGACATGGCTTGGTGTGTATTCAGTGGATCCTCAACAGGTGTCGGCCCATTTTACTCAGTTTATTTTCTCTTCCGGAGGGTTCTCACCTAGGCGTCGCTTCTTACATGTTATATGGCTTTGTACGGTTTGGATTTTATGGAATGAAAGGAATAGTAGGTTATTCGCCCATAAGGCTACTTCTCCTCCGCAACTTATGGAGAAGGTTAAAATCACTTCTTTAGGGTGGCTAAAAGCCAACAACATGTGTTTTCCTTATGGTTGTCAGTTATGGTGGCAGCACCCTTTCGAATGTTTGGGGATTGGCTGATGTTATTTTTTCTTTTCTTGGTAACGTTTGCAAACATTCTTGTAATTTGTTTCTCTTCCCTTTGGTACATCTTGTGCTAGGGAGGTGAAACTCTTTTATGTGGTTATATATATCATTTTGGCTTCTTCAAAAAAAAAAAAAAAAATAAGTTGACCCATTTTTAAATGCTTAATTAGTATCAGTCGTAGAGCACTGGTTACCTTTAGAAAAATGCTAATCAATGTCTTAGAGGCTGTGAAAATTAATTTGGGAATAAAAAATATTTACAAATGAAACAAACAAGAGAGAATACCAAGTAATTTTTTTCTAAAAAATAAAATCCACTACATTTTTTCAAATGTCGGCTACCAGTCAAACCGCAACGTGGAGAGAGAAACCAACGAATGCACTGTAAAGAGAAAGTCAAAATTTTTGATCAGAAAAAAATAATAGAAAGTCAAAAGGGGTAAATACGTCTCTCAAATACCCTATACTTACGGTAGTGCCCATGTGCTATTTTATATTGCCTTCTTTAAAAAATAAGTGTATTTTATGGTATATTTGATCTACAAAATTAAGGGATTGTTCATGACAATAATAGTTGCAGTGGGTTTGATTGTAAAACTGTTTCAGATATTCTTATCCTTTATTAAAGCACACTAAACAATAATGGAGGGATAAAGGCAAGACAAAGATTGAAATTCTCATCATTCCCTAAACCATAAGATAACTTTTTGTTTCAAGTACAAGTTGTCTAAAATATCATAAAAGTATTTTATTACCAAGCATCGTATAAGACAAAAATTGTTTAATACCATAAAAGTTTATCTTATGATGCTCGGCCTTGTATTGTTTTGTCTTGTGTTGTTTTATATAAACACAAAATAAGCCCCTCAAGTATTTCATTATTAATCAACAAGTACAAAGTACGTAGGTGGTACATCATAAAAAATATGGGCGCTAGTGTGGCATAATGAGACTCTAGCAATACCATGAGCGACCTTATTTTCTTGCCTCCAAACAAACGACACCACATATATAGTCGACATGAGAGGATAAAAGGCTTTTACATTGCGAGATGATATCCCCTAAGTCAATACAAGAGAGAAATGGCATCAACCAGTGGCTTATTATACTGTTGTTTGCATATCTCTACCAATTGCTACTTTTAGAGCTTCTAGAAGGCTGACAACTTCAGTTTCTAAGGAGGCGACATTACAACACATCCGATCAGATTGACCAAGGAGAAATTTCCCGTTTAACTCTCTAAAACATATCTCATACCCCTTGATAAAATTATGATTGAATAAGGCACAACCAACGTTACACTTAATAGTGCCAATATGAGGTTTATACCAAGAATGAATTTGATTTGTACCATGACCCGTATGATTTTCCATTTGCATACAACTCCATTCATTGATTGTATCCTTTGCTCGTGTAGCTATAACCTGAGAGGAAGTATCAGTACCCCCCACCACCCCCACCCCACAAGCTTTAAATTGTGACATTTCCATAGACTCCAACACCATAGCAATAGTAGGATGCCAAAGCGGATCAGACCTGCAAAATAAATCAAATAACATAGATGTGAAATCAAAAGTGATAAGATTTAGCTTGCAAGTTACTCCATCAAACACACAATAAAAACATGAATATGGGATTCATGATGCAAGCCGCAACTCACACATGAATCGTCAAAAGGGATACCACAACTACTAATGCCATTCGTCAATGAAAGGAGCTGACCTTGGATGGAAGCTTCAAATGCCAGATGATACCCCAATTGACATTGTTGGTTTTAGCATAACTCTCAGTTACAAGGTTCATACAAACATAGTTATCATTGTTATCACGAGTGTAGAAGGGGATGCTTATAATAGCATATGTGTCGCTCACATGAAATATGGCAGTTGTTATTAGAAGAAAGCAACAAAACTGAAGTGCAATAGAGTTTTACAACTGTTTTCTGATATAGCTTGAGGAGCAAGTCACCATTTTTCATTTGGATTTGTTGTGCATTTAGATTGCATTTCAGTTGCATTTAGTTTATTAGGAGTTAGTTGTGATGATGTGTCATTTTCTAGCTTCTATATATACCTCAAGTTGTAACAGAATTCATTCAATCAATAATAATCACTTTTCATCATAATCGCTTTTTCTTGATTATGGATTTCTCTTATGGTATCAGAGCAGGTTCTTCCTGTTCTCCTTCCGCTTCGTGTAATTGAGCGATGTTCATCTTTGTTCTTGTTATTCTTCTTCGCTTTTCGTTTTGAAGATTAATCAATTCTTCTTCTTCTTCTTCTTCTTCTTCTTCTTCTTCTTCTTCTTCTTCTTCTTCTTCAATGAATCAATGAATCAATTCTTTCAAGTTTTTCGCGTTTTTTCTTGAGCAATTTGCTTGCGTTTTTGGTTAATCATGGTGAGAAATAACAACAATCAGCAAAATTAGGATCAAAGTTTGGATCCTTACTTTGTTCATCCTGCAGAAAATTCTACTACTATGAGCATTACACCACAATTAACAGGGGATGACTACCAATCTTGGTCCATGAAAATGCTTAGAGATTTGGCAATGAAGAATAAGTTCAAGTTTGTTGATGGATCTATTCCAATTCCAGATGAAGATGATCTGAATCGTGTTTCTTGGGAAAGGTGCAATAATCTTGTTCATAATTAAATCAAGGTGTAGCATCACAGGTCCTTCTAATGGATCCTTTACCTCAAATCAATAGATTCTTTTCTATGATAATGCAGCAAGAAAGAAAAGTTCAGTACATCATGATTTCTACAACAGTTCCTTCTATTGATGAACCCAATACAGGATTAGTTAATTCTGTTGATGGACAAAGGCAATTTGGAAGAGGAAGAGGAAGCAATTTTTCTCAAGGAAGAGGTAGAGGTAATGGAAGAGTTTGTAGCTTTTGTGGAAGGTCAGGACATACTATTGAGATCTGCTACAAGAAACATGGTACCCTCCTAATTTTGGTAGAGGAGGCGGAAATTCATATGCTTCTGCAAACATGGTGGAATCTGAAGATTTTGACTCTAAGAGTGTTTCTGCAAGTAAGACTAATGAGAATGAAATCATGTTAACCAAGGATCAGTATCAGAATTTGATGGCTTTGCTAGTGAAGAATAGCATTGATATAAAGGGCTCAACAAACATGATGAAGGCTAGTATTTCAGTGGCTAATATTGGAGGTAAACTCTATGCTGAAAACTCTAGCAAATATGATGATACTAGTTGGATAGTAAATACTGGTGCTACACATCATACTTGCTATGATATAAATTGGTTTACTAGTTATAGTGATATAAAACCAATCCGTGTTAATCTACCTAATGGTAATACAATAGAAGCTCATTGCAAAGGAAAGGTGAAAATAAATGGGAATTTACACATTGATGATGTGTTATACTTGCCTAAGTTTGCTGTGAATTTTATCTCTGTCTCAAAATTATGCAAAGAACAGCTTTGTAATGTCATATTTGAGACTGATCAGTGCATTATACACGAAAGGAAGGATTTGAGGATGATTGGTTTGGCTAAAGAGTACAATGGACTTTATTACTTGAAGGATGAGAAGATTGAGAATAAAGCAGCTAAAATTTCAAGTATTTCTGTTTCTGATAGGTTGTCTAAGAATATTGTTCCTCTAGAATTTTATGGCATCTTAGGCTAGGGCATCTATCTCATGATAGAATGCAATGGATGAATAAAATGTATAGTTACATTTCTGTTAGTTCACATACTGCTTGTGATGTTTGTCATATGTCTAGACAAAAGAAGATACCTTTCATTTTAAGCAAAAAATTGCAAAAGCTATGTTTGATTTGGTTCATGGTTCCAAGTTTTTTCTAACTATTATTGATGATTATAGTAGGCATGTTTGGGTTGTTATGCTTAAGTTCAAGTCAGAAGCATCAGATAAAGTGAAAAGCTTTATACACATGATAGAAAACAATTTGAGAAAAAGGTTAAAGCTATAAGGAGTGATAATGGTCCGTTATTCTTTTTGCAAGAATTTTATGCTGAAAAAGGTATTTTACATCAAAAGAGTTGTGTGTAGACTCCACAACAAAATGTTAGAATAATGGGAAGACACCAACACATCTTAAACATTAGTAGAGCTCTAATGTTTCAATCTAAGTTGCCAAAGAAGTTTTGGTCTTATGCAGTTTTGGATGTTGTGTTTTTGCTGAATAGAATTCCAATCAAAGTTTTACATAACAAGTCTTCTTATGAAGTTCTCTATGGAAGTGCACCTGATCTTAGTCATCTCAGAGTTTTTAGTTGTCTGAGTTATGCTTTTACCTTGCCAACTAATAGACACAAGTTTGATCCTAGAGCTAGAAAGTGTGCTTTCTTGGATTACAAGGTATGAATGAAAGGTTCCATTTTAGTTGATGTTCACACTTCCGAGATATTTGTTTCCAGAAATGTGAAATTTTTTGATCTAGAATTTCCATATCACTCTCTTTCTTTCAATCATGTGTCAAACAAACACATTTACATAGACAATAGAGTTCATTCTTTTCCTGACCACTCTACAGATATTGCGATGCATGATGAATCAGTATCACCCATAGGGTCAGATCCTGATAGTGTACCAGCTATTGAGTCAGATCCTGAAGTTGTTCATGTTGAACCTGTCAGGTAATCTCAAAGAATGATCAAACCTCCTACTCATTTACAAGACTATGTATGTAGTTCTTCCACATATCCCATGGCCCATTATGTTGCTTATTCTCAATTGTCCTCTCAACATAAAGCCTATGCTCTTTCTATCACCAATGAAGTGGAACGGGCTTTAGCATCTGCTACGCGTGAATTGCAATGGATGGGTTTCCTATTGCATGACTTACACCAGGCTCCTTCACGCATACCAGTTCTCTATTGTGATAACCAGAGTGCATTACACATCTCAGCTAATCCTGTATTTCATGAACGTACAAAGCATTTTGATATAGATTGTCACTTAGTTCGTGAAAAGCTTCAAGCTGGTGTTATGAGGTTGTTACCAGTCTCTTAGAGGAATCAAATAGCATATGTGTTTACTAAAGGAGCAGGGCCACGCCAATTTCATGAATGTATCATCAAGCTAGGAATGGTAGACATCTACCAGCCTCCAGCTTGCGAGGGGGTATTAGAAGAAAGCAACAAAACTGAAGTGGAATAGAGTTTTACAACTGTTATCTGAGGTAGCTTGAGGAGCAAGTCACCATTTTTCATTTGCATTTGTTGTGCATTTAGATTGCATTTCAGTTGCATTTAGTTTGTTAGGAGTTAGTTATGATGATTTGTCATTTTCTAGCTTCTATATGTACCTCAAGTTGTAACAGATTTCATTCAATCAATAATAATCACTTTTCATCATAATCACTTTTTCTTGCTTATGGATTTCTCTGAGTTGTAACCTCTACATTTCATGAATTCAAGTTGGAAAACAATAGATGATGAACTGTGATATCCTCAAGCTTGAGATAGGGTAGGGTACGGATCCATGGCACCAATACTAAGTTGTATACGCTAAAAATCACTTAAAGTTGAAGTTAATTTAATTATTAAAAAAATGTTTAAAAATATAAATATAAAAATTTTATGTTGGGAAATAGGATACTTTAAGTTTCTTAACAAACGTCATCGCAAAACTTGTTTAGCAAAACCCACTTGTTAAAATTAACTCTACTTCATCCAAATTCATGCATGAATAGGTAGGTAAATTTTGGCCATTTTAAGCCTTTCCCATGATCCCTTCGAAAAGTCATAACTCTCCCCTTCTGAAATAAAAGAAAAAGCCTCAAATTTTGCGTGTATTGACTTTCACACAATATGAACACGGATACACTATAAATAACAATACCACCACCCTTCTCTCATTCATTCAATTCATTCATTTGTCAACTCTCCCCAAAAAGCAATAACATTTCAAAGTCCAAACAAATTTTCTGCTTCTACAATCATCCACAATGAATCAAGATATCGATGTTTCACCATTTTTTCTCTGCCCTATTTCACTACAACTCATGAAGGATCCAGTTACTGTCTCAACAGGCATAACCTACGACAGAGAAAGCATCGAAAAATGGCTATTTTCAGTGGAAAACAAAACATGTCCTGTCACAAAGCAACAACTCACACATGATGAAAGTAACAATGATCCCATTATTCTCACACCAAACCACACCCTTCGTAGGCTCATCCAAGCTTGGTGCACTATGAATTCTTCTTATGGAATTGAAAGGATTCCAACTCCAAAACCTCCAACTACAAAAACCCTCATTGAAAAACTCCTCAATGAAGCTTCTGATTCTTCAGATTCACCTCATTTGCTTATTCAAACCCTAAAAAAGCTCAAAACAATTGCCTCCGAGAGTGAGTCAAATCGACGGTGTATCGAATCCGCCGGTGCTGTCGAGTTTTTAGCATCAATAGTAACAAAATACGACACAAGTTGTTCATCTTCATGTTCAGCAACTGAATTAATTGAAGCTAGCTTTGATGATGATGATGATGTTGAAGGTTTTGCTTTTGACTTCAAAATAGGTGCAGAAGATGAAGCTATAAACATCCTTTACAATCTTCAATTATCAGAACAAGGTTTGAAAACTCTCTTAAACTTCAAAAATGAAGAATTTTTAGACTCTTTAATGAAATTATTGCAAAAGGGTAACTATGATTCAAGAACATACGCAATCTTTCTGTTGAAATCTATGTCAAAAGTAGCTGATCCATCAAAGCTAGCCAATCTAAAGACCGAGTTTTTCATCGAATTAGTTCAACTTCTCAAAGACCAGATATCAAAGAAAGCATCAAAAGCAACACTACAAACGTTAATTCAGCTCGTCGAACTCGGAAGAAATAGAGTAAAAGCAATTGAATCAGGTTGTGTTTCTGCTTTGATAGAACTTCTTCTTGATTGCAAAGAAAGAAAGCCATGTGAGATGATTTTGGTGCTTTTGGAGATGTTATGTCAATGTGCTGATGGAAGATTTGAACTTTTAAGCCATGGATGTGGTCTAGCTATTGTTTCAAAGAAGATTCTGAGGGTTTCCACCATGGCTAATGATAGAGCTGTGAGGATTCTTCTATCTGTTTCAAGATTCTCTGCTACACATTTTGTTATTCAAGAAATGTTGCGAATTGGTGTTGTTACTAAGCTTTGTTTGGTTCTTCAAGTTGATAGTGGAAATAAGGCTAAGGAGAAAGCAAGGGAGATTCTTAAATTGCATTCAAAGTCTTGGAGGAATTCTCATTGCATACCTTTTAATTTACTTGCTTCATACCCAACAACAAGTGGGTAAAAAATTAGTAGGGTTTTCACTTCTTTTTGTAATTTTTTTTGGTGGAAAATATCACTTTTTATTAGTTTTCAATTTTTGCCCCTTTTTTAGGTTCGTTTTTTTGTATAGAAAATAGTTTTATTTTGGTACAAGAAAATAGAATTATTTAAGAAGTACATTATTTGGAACACGGGATGGGATAGGTGTGGACATAAAATATTGTCCATATGAAGAATGAGTCTGAAACAAATTGAGGGTTGTTTATTGTGAATGACTATACAATATATTGATACAACAACAAAGTTTAACATGCCAATTTTGTTACTTGTTTTGATTCCATTCTTGTTTTAGTTTTAATTGAATATTGTTGCTTGAGGATGACGAGATAAGATTTTGATGTGGGGGGATGTTTATTTGGTTATTATTATAATCAAATGATTAAGTTCAAGCGGTTAATAAACTTTCATAGAGACGAATGGTTTGAAAGAATCTGAATTTGATTTTTGGATGAAATAATTATTGGCAAGAATTTACTTATCTGCCGATCAAACTCCAAGTTACTAGGGTTCCCTTTCTCTAAAAACTGAAGAATTAACAAGAAAAAAGAAAAGAAGTGAGTATGAATTTCTTTGTGAGTTATGAAGAAACAAAATACATATTGATACAACAAAGTTTAACATGCTGGTTTTGTTACTTGTTTTGATTTCTTTTTCTTTTTTTTTTTAGTTTAATTGAATATTAATGTTGATTGAGATAAGTTTTTATTTAAAGGGTGATGAGATAAGATTTGATGTGGTGGTATATTTATTTACTTAAATCGAATTCCCGATCAGTATAATTACAAGAAAATGAAGGATGAGTTTTGATCCTCACCATCTATAAAATCCATCTCACTAGAGCTAAACCATTGACTTTGGATCACTGCTCGGTCAATCAATTAAGTATGATATGGTTGGATAGATCACTTATTTTATTCCATCGAACAACCACCCTTAAATGAATCTTGTTACATATTATACATGAATGCTAATCTTTTTTAGTAGTGTTGTGAAAGGATAAAACTCAACCTCCATAGATTATTATTTTTATAAGCAAAGGAGATTTAGTAACTTAAGTATAAGAGGTACTCTAATCCAATACAAAAGTCAGATTAAATATATTGAAAGCAAGAAAGTGGATTAGTTCACCAATCAGAGAAAACAATATTCTTATATTTTTCCTTCTCTATTAATAAGCCAAGACCATGACATCCGCTTAATCCTATCAATCACCTCCACAATATTTACTACTTTCTAAGCGTCTATGAAGAAGATAATGAATTGAGATTAAACTTTGTATTCACAAATCTAAAGAATGTACATTACGATCACACCCATACTTATACTATATATAACGCTATACAAAATCTAACTATGGTTAGTTAACCACTCATAACTAACTTTCATAAAAGTTTTAACTATCAAAACATTCGGTTGGTTATCTAACTAGTCAGTTACTTGTGAAACAAGTAACTGCCTAAGCTATCATATTTTCACACTTAACAAGTGCATAACTCATAATATTATAGCATTTAGAGTATTTGTTGTGGGCATCTTTTGCTTTCCCCTTTTTTGTTAGTACTGCCATATAGATGCATTTTGACAAGCATACTACTAAAAAACAGGAAGTATGCTATAACGACAAAAAAATATTAGAGACAGCTAATATTACACATAACAAAGTTTGAAAAACCGATTATCTTTTTGTAACCTACTCCTATATGGGTATAGACATTGAATATTAGGGACCAAGATTGGGATAGATTATAGCTACTGGAACATGATCAGAATACCTATATAATATTAGTTCAACTGCCTGCATTGGTAGAGCAAGTCTAACTTTATGGAACCGCCCAGCGTATAAGCAGCTAGTTTGGTTGCTTCAATTGTGGGATATTTTTATTTTTATAACTTCATTTATGGAGGATGAATTAGTCATTCTGATAATAGCTAACATTTGCAAGATTGTAAATAAATTTAGAAAAGAACATCCTCCATAACTATCTATAATAAAATATTATAAAAATTTGAAATTTAAAAAATATTCATTGAGACAAATTAAACATCTTATATACTAACATTTGTATTTATATATTTGTTAAAAAAATGCTCAGAGTAAGTTATGTGAATAATACACATTATCAAATTGAGACATGCATTTAGGAATGGAAGAAGTATTAAAAAAAAAATCCTGACAAATCATTTAACCCTTTATATCAAAGCACTTCCTTCGTCCCACAATGCGTGACACATCTGTAAAAAAAATTGTTTCAAAATGAATGATTCATTTCACTTTTCAAAGCAATGTTAATTACTTTTTTTCAATTATACATTTCAGTTAATATTAACTGCATCACTCTCAATTCAATATTTTCCACTTTACATTTATGATATTGGTGAATGCACCAATATTTTATAAGGGTAATTAAAATCGTTTTTCTTTTTCTTAATTTCATTTATACATTTTTCGTATTATGTGTGAAATAATCAAATGACTCACTCGTTACAAGACAGGGGGAGAAACCACCTGGGCACTAGGTCGAATGTGTGTAGGATCATTTAGGCTGTGTTTGGTAACACAAATAAGCTAGCTTATAGCTTTTTGGATTAGCTTATAAGCTTGCTTGATAAAATTAGATGTGTTTGGTAACAAGCTTTTTTCATTATCTTATAGCTTTTTTCCAGATGCTATTTCAAGTAGCTTTTGAGCTTATAGCTTATAAGCTTTTGACATTTTCTTCCATTTATAACCTTTATTTTTATTTTATTATTTTTTAAACAAATGACCACTAAACCCAAGTTATCAAAGTAACTGCCAATTTATTTTTCTTTTCCGGTTTGTTGAACAGCCAAGCACTTTCTTTTTTTCCTTTTATATATAGATCCTCTTACATTCTATTAGTTTATATATTATTTATAATTTCAAATAAAACTATATAATTTTCAAAAAATAAAAAGATATATTATATAAAAGTTCTTTTAATATATATATATATATATATATATATATATATATATATTATATCAAAGTTAAAACGTTTAATTACACAAAAATAACAATTTATTTTATATACCACATTTACCATTTTAAAGATGAAATTAATTAAAATATTTAAAAATAAATATATTAAGTAGAATTGTTTATAAACAAAATAATAAATAAAATAGATGTACTTTTATGTCATTTTATATTTATCAGCCACTTCAACAACTAATTTTACCAAACACATTAATTTTAATAAGCGAGCTTTTTCAGCTATAAGCTATCAGCTATCAGCCATCAGCTATCAGCTAGCTTTTCAGCTATCAGCTAGCTTATAACTTATTTTTACCAAACACACCCTTAGTCATGCTTCATAGTTGGAAAAACGTAGTAGATTTTGATTTTCCTAAATTTGATCTAACAACATATGTACACATAATGGTAATTTCTTTGTGCTGCAAGTATATCATTCAAGTAGACATAATGTTTATTTAAGGAGGTGTGTTATTTGAACAATCATTTGTGTGACAACTTTTGGGACAACTATAAATTTACAAAGAAAACTAGGTATTGACACGGAAACCAAAACAATAGAGAGAAAGTAAAAACATAATGTGAGTATGAGAGAGAAAGTTGTCACAAATGTTGTTACAAAATAGTTGTACAAACTACAAATATCATTTCTCTATTTAAGTGCTATGATTTGCTCCATTTGGAATTGGGAAATGTTTGTATACATCCCATAGGGTGTATACACCATGAGAGAGATATGAAGAAGTGATGTGATGTATGTGATAAGTTGACGATGTGATAGAAAGAAAGAGATAAAAAGATGAGAAGATGAATGTGTGTAGAAAAGTAATAGATGTACACATATCATTGTTGTTTAGAATTAATAACCTCACTATTGAGATATATTTTTTCCAATTCTTTTGATTGGGATGAGGCAATATTGGTACTGTATAAGTGGGTTGGACAAAACCGATGAAATTGAAAGATCAAACCAAATATTACCTGATATTTTCTGGTTCGGTTTAAAAATCAAGTCGAACCAAAAAGAAACCAAATGAGTTTGGTTTGGTTCTCGATTAATGAACTAACAAACTGAGCCGATAGGTTTACTAAGTTTACTAAACTCATTTTGACTTATCTCAGACCCAACCTTTTATTAACACTCTCACACCAAAACAACAAACAAAACGAGCAGATTTCTCACACACTCAAAAATACAATACATTTCACTTTATCTCACACTCAACAAACCACAAACCCTAAATTTATGTTCATCGCCATCATCATTCTGCTCACCGCATGTCGTTGTGCTGTTCGTGCTTCAAGTTTTTTGTTCTTCAAATTCTCTTGAATATTTTTCAAATATTTCCATCTCTTCTCTTTTTTAGTTTTCAAATCTTTCCATCTCTTCTATACAATAGCAAAGCCTGAAAAAATTACCTTTTTTTAATTGCATTTGCAGGCGAAACGATCACTCAACCAAATTATATGCCGTTGGTTTAGTTTGGCTTAGTTCTACTTTTAAAAAATGTTGAAAACAGAACCAAAACAAAATATGTAGATTTGATCGGTTTGAATATTTTTTTTATTGAAAACCGAATCAATCTAGACCATTGCATCCCTAATTATTGGAATTATAAGGTTTTGATAATCACTTCAGACCAGTTCGGCATGCAAGAACTGCAAATATTTAATCTACTGAAACCTTTACTTCAAAGGTTAGTTGTTCGAATATTTCCAAAATGAATGAAAACTATTTTTTCCCTTTTCTTTACAAAAAGAAAAATTAAATAAAACTATTTAAGAAAAATGTTGTTCGAATATTTTATTATTTAATTATATTCCGATATCATTATGTGGGCAAATATCGTAATAATAATTATATTAGCTATTTATCAATTTAGAGCCTTAATTGATTAGTGATCAATTTAAGTAATAAGGCTAATTAGATTTCTATTTAGATAATTAATTAATTGATATGGACTCAATATGAGTGGATGTTCGGATGGCCCATTAACGGAATAATGGGAAACCCTAATGGTCATCCAATATAAAAGAGGTTATGGTCCCCAATACACCGTACACGGCAAACTCTCTCTTCTCCCCATCTGAAGAGAACTTGAGGCATAAAGGTACCGGTTGAGGAAGAACCAAATCAGCCGCCGCTAACCCTTTGTTTTGTTTTCATATCATATCACCTCCTCTCTGTTTCTGACCGCTGTTGTTGGGAGGCTGCCATGAAAGCTTCTTTCAGGTATTCCTAATACCTAATTCTTAATATCCTTGGTAAATCAAACATGTTGTAGATCCAATCATAATCATGTTCAATGTTTTGATTGCTTCCGCTATTGATTTATAATGATTGAACATGTTTTATGAATTCTGTTTTATTAAGACCTAAATTTCCAACAAGTGGTATCAGAGCGGTCTTCATGTTTGATTTATTGGGACTACTTCTGTTTTATGAACCCTAAATCGTTGAATTTATTGAATTTAAAATTAAGTATTTTTTTCGGTTCGGTAATTCGATTTACGATGGTTCTGTTTAATTTTGTTCGGCTACCAAATTTTCTTTGATATTTGGCACTATAATGTGCAACCAATCTGCGTGTCGTCTTGTGTATTATAATTTGGCAAATTTTGTTTATGATATGAACACTGTTTTGAGTTGCTTTTGGATCTTTGAAAGCATGGAAAGAATTTCTTTTTCTTGCCCTTTTTTTTCCACGATTAAACTACGTTTTTTTTGGAATAAGGTTTTTTTTTGTTGCTAATAACGTGGATTCATATTAGCTTGTTTCAAAATTGTCATTTAAGGATAAAACTTTATTCTTTATTTGTTGATAGAATCGATTTTGGATTTTGGTTTGTGGTGTAAGTTTGTCGGATGTACAACCTTTTTACAATCAACTTTAGTTGCTTTATTTTGGTTTCTATGCATTCGGTTTCAATACCTCTGATTTGGTTTGATTAAATTAAGGATAATATTTAACCTTGTATGCGCTTTCAACTATACCGATGTATATAGCATGTTTGTTGCTAGCTGATTCTTAGTATTTGTTTATAAAGAAGGCTAAGGAAAATAAAGTTTGGCTCACTTATTTTATAAATTATGTTTGATCAGACTCATTTGTTTCTAATGATCATAATTTTCTTGTGGCCATAATCAATGAGGATTATCATTGTGTTTATGTTTTAGATCCTGACACTATTATTTTGTGTATGGATAAATATGGTTATATCCAATAAAGAAAATCGTTTCCATTTTTGGATCAAGCGTGAACTTTTGAAAAAAAAAATAAGGATTTGGATATAAAATCTACATGCTTTTTATTTTGATTTTGGTAATTTAATTTAAATCAAATCTTTTGGTTAATATAATTTTCGAATATCATTATCATATCTTGCAGCTTAATTTCTATTTGAAATTAGTTTTGATTCACAAAGATTTTGTACATAAAGTTTATTTTGAGAAGTAGGCAAATAAAAAGCTAAAATATATTTGTGATATATATGTTGCCTTTTAATAATGAATCTCAAAATATTATGAAGAAATTTTTAGTACAAAAAGTAAGAATTCGATTCTTTAAAGTTTGGAAAATAATAATTCTAGTTTTGTTTGTTTATTTATAGACATATAAAGTTTGTTTCCTTTATTTAGGAAAAACATTTATGCTAGAGTTATGTTTTATTTTGTTTAAAGAATCATTCAGTTTATATACATGAATCAATTGTAGCATGAATATTTTTGGCATATAAGATTCAATTTTCTTGAGATTTAAAATTGAATGTTTGATTTATAGCATGATTGTGATGTTTGATTTTATTGTTATTAAGATTCTACAATAACATCATTTTTCTTTTCCTCCAATCATGCATTTTTGACATATTTCATGTTATTTATGTTTTCGCTTTTATGTGATACCTGTAAATGTATTGTCATACACACATTGGTGTGATTTTGACTTGCATCTTCTTTCAAATTCTTGTGAACTTGTCTTCACACTTAAGGGTTGCTGAGTGGCCTTATGGTTACTTAGCGACATAATGGACTAATTCGGCCTACATTATGTTAGTAGTGCCTTGTAAATTTAAAGACCATTCCCATTTAAAAACATTTAATTTATTGTGAAATGTCTAGTAATTGCAGTTGTTTTGGTTGAAGCAACATGTTGCCAAAGTAAACTCTGTTGCGTAGATTTAATTCAACTGAACTTACAAAAGACGTAGTATGCAATTATTCATGTGAGTTGTAGTCGGCCCCAAGGAAGGCACAACTTGGCCGGATAATTACATGCATGTGATAGTAAATGTGTGGTGATTATAAAGCAATTTTCCATGTAAATAATAGGATACCCTAAGGTGACTATTATTTGACAGGATTTATCACCCCATTTAATATATATTAAAATTATCTAGTAATTGCGGTTGAGTCGGTTGAAACAATAATGTTGCCCAAGTAACCTCTGTTGCGTAGATTCGACTCAACTGAATTTACAAAAGATGTAGTGTGTAATTATTTATGCGAGTTGTCGTCGGCCCCAAGGAAGGCACAACTTGGCCGGATAGTTACATACCTGTGGTGGTAAATATGTGGTGGTTATAAAGTAGTTTTCCATGTGGATAATAGGATGCCCGAAGGTGACTATTATTTGACGGGACTTATCACCAATGTTTGATCATTGTGTTGAGAGTATCACTTGCAGTTAATTTTTACAATCCGAAGATTGAGAATTAATGGTGCGCTTGGTATCTTGTTAAGGTCTTTTGTTTACAAATAAAGATGCACGTTTCTATAATATTTTATTGACATGTGTGATAATGTTGTGTGAGTGTAAACTTAATTATACATTTAAGAGTTTACATTCACACGAATATAATGGTAAACATATGACAATTATAAGAATTTATTCTTTGTCAAAGTAAATTGTCATTGTTTGATCATTGATTTAAAATACCACTAGCAATTGATATTATTGTTTAAAGACTTGATATTAATGGTGCACTAGGTATTTTTTGTGAGTGCTTTTGCTTCTCTTGTTCTCTTTAAGCTAATACAGTTTATGTATCTGTTAATTTGAGTTAAATTTTTAACTCTTAAAAGTTTTAACTTTTAGGAATTAAAGAATAATATTAACATTGTTCTTGAATCTAGACCTTATATAAGGGTGGTGAAACTCGCATTCTCTTGCATATTCAGTATCTAATGTGAGAATCAAGTTTGACAAGTGAGTATACACCAAATCTTATAGGTCTTATGTGATCATAAAGTTAAAAGATCAGAAATCTTATCAGTGTTATTTAAGTTGACAATTTTTGTCATATTTTCTTTGCTTAAACTAAGGTGCTTTTAAAGCAATATAGAGAAAGACAATCTCTCATTGGAGAGTGATATTTCATTAAGATTATTAGGCAAAGAAAATATTGAGAACATTATGTAAATATTTAATCTTGCTGAGACATTATAATTTCGTCTATCAGATGACTTGTTCGAAAATTCAGTAATTTCGACTATCAGATGACTTGTTCGAAAATTCAGCATTTAGTATTCTCTTTGCACAATTAAGTTTATAACTGTTAATGTTAGAAATGATCCTTTAAAGGATCAATTCATAAAGTGTGCAAATAAAGAAAAGCTGAAGCAAGAGAAAATAAAATAGTGTTCATTCGGAAAGTACCTCAAAAAGATAAGGGCAAATAAAGAAAGGTAATCTTGACTGACTTATGTCCAATGATGTTGAAAGATATATCAATTTAGAATGGACAAAGTCGATAAAGATTGTTTATTCATTTTATACTAATTTTAGATTGTCGTTACTAGCTTATTTTTGTATTTAAAAGACAATTTGATGAATCATTATTTGAATTAATTTTTGTTTTAATTTCTCTTTGACTAAATCAAGATATGTTGA
This sequence comes from Medicago ruthenica, assembly GCA_018208015.1. Classification (NCBI taxonomy): domain Eukaryota; kingdom Viridiplantae; phylum Streptophyta; class Magnoliopsida; order Fabales; family Fabaceae; genus Medicago; species Medicago ruthenica. Next base: position 72,117,755 of record CM031373.1, on the reverse strand, counting down.
GTTTTATTTTCAAATGATGATTCAATGTGTCTTTTAAGTTTAGTTATTAGAGTCAATTCAGTTATGACTTGTGACATTCTATAATTGTTTAAGGGTTTGAAAATTATAAGTTTTTCGTCCCACAACTTAAGGAAATGTTTGAGACATAAATTGTTAAGTTTTCTTGAGGATATTGAGTTTGGGGGAGAGATATGGAAATAGAATAAAATTGAATGAGGAAGAATTGGTTCTAAACTAATTCATATTGTTACTATTAGTATAGTATATTTGGAACCTCATAAGGACATTATTGTTCTTCCTCTCAATCAAGTTATGAAATTAATTCATATAGATCAAACTCAACTCGCTCAAGAACTAGGGCTTCTAGTACCATAAAGAATTGACTGAAAAGAGAAATTCTATTTATTTTATTTGAAAGACTCTATTAAGACAGTCATGATACTAGTTTGCTTGTTATAGTTTTGGAGCTGCATAAGATGGATTTCAATATAGTGTTTCTTAATGGTGACATTAATGATATAATATGGTGCAACGGAATAAAGCTTTTGTGTCAATTGATACAAAGTAGATGGTTTTCAAAGTCGTGAAATCCACTTATAAGTTAAGAAATTTGTGTCTTTAGTGTTACCATAAATTCTCATAAAGTAATTGTCTCATTTGGTTTTGAGATAATATTAAGTAGAGTTGTGGATTTAGTAAGCTCAGTGGGAGTAATTTATATTCCTATTTTAATGTATCAATTTTATTTTATTTAGTCAACTATGATATATGTTAGTAATGTGAAACCAAGGAAATCTCTAACAAAAGTTAGTGATGAAAGATCCTGGGGACACCTATTTTGTATTAGGCATTTCAATACTTAGAGATTCTTCTCAAGGTATTATTCGGATATCACAAAAGAGTTATATCGGTAAAGTTGAAAATAAATTGACATTAAAGTTAATAAATTTTTTGGATGACCTCAATCACCGAGAGAGACTTTTCAGTCTCAAATATTGCCCATTAGGGAATTTATGAATTCAGAAATTTAAGTATTTTCCTACACTTTGCCTATAGGATTTTTATGTACGATTTTATTATACGCATTTGGAAATAGCGTATATAATAAGATTGTTTGGCAGATATTTGAGCAATTCAAAGTTTGAATTGTTGAAAACGCAACCATAAGGATTTTTTAAAGAGAACAAGAGAGCTTATGCTCACATTAGGGATCTGACAATTTGGAGATCATTCGTGTGTCAGACTCTGGCTTTTGGATGTAAGTAGATAATACACATTCTAACTCAAGAAATATGACTGTAAGTATTTATGTCACTTGGTTGCATATTGTTAAAGGTATTGAGAGACCACTTAAGTTATATATAGTGACATAATTCAGTCATAAAGTTATTCAACAACAAATTTTATAGAGTTCATTACCTTATAGATTATTGTTGAATTGAATAGAACATATAAAGATGGACTTTAATGCTAGCCGACTCACTGATCAAAGACATGACATATAAGGTATTTCATATGATTGATGTCATTAAGGATGTCTTGGATTAGTGGGAGTCTCTTTTGTTTTATATTTTATATTTTAGTTTTGGTATCGATACAGACTTTATATTATGATTTTCTGCAGAAATAAAGTTTATGAGGTTATTTTTTGTTATAACCATTTATGTATCATTTTGTGCAAATATTGAATTTGCAAACTTCAGTTTGATCTCACTAAAGTTTTCAGTTGGACCAGTTGGAAATAGACATGATTTAGAGATCACATCACATGAAATTTCCATGTCACTCATCCATATCGATCTATGTCATCAAGTGCATTGATATGGTGGTCGTCAGGGTTCCGTCACATTATACGTCAGTGACGACAGCCGCGGTGGTCCCATCATTAATGTATGAGGTGGACCAGATTGTAAAGTTGAAATCTAAAGATAAATAGCATTCAGACGCGCGCCTAAAGAATTATGGTATAATTATTAAGATATGTAGCCCAAGTGGGAGATTGTTGGAATATTTTATTATTTAATTATATTCCGATATCATTATGTGGGCAAATATCGTAATAATAATTATATTAGCTATTTATCAATTTAGAGCCTTAATTGATTAGTGATCAATTTAAGTAATAAGGCTAATTAGATTTCTATTTAGATAATTAATTAATTGATATGGACTCAATATGGGTGGATATAACGGAATAATGGGAAACCCTAATGGTCATCCAATATAAAAGAGGTTATGGTCCCCAATACACCGTACACGGCAAACTCTCTCTTCTCCTCATCTGAAGAGAACTTGAGGCATTAAGGTACCGGTTGAGGAAGAACCAAATCAGCCGTCGCTAACCCTTTGTTATGTTTTCATATCAGATCACCTCCTCTCTGTTTCTGACCGCTGTTGTTGGGAGGTTGCCATGAAAGCTTCTTTCAGGTATTCCTAATACCTAATTCTTAATATCCTTGGTAAATCAAACATGTTGTAGATCCGATCATAATCATGTTCAATGTTTTGATTCCTTCCGCTATTGATTTATAATGATTGAACATGTTTTATGAATTCTGTTTTATTAAGACCTAAATTTCCAACAAATGTGTCAATTGTAATTTGTCGTGTTAACTTTCTTTCATATTTTATTCTTTTTTAAAAAAAAAAAAATTGGCAAGAACAGAAAATACTTCCATAAGGTGTTGTGGTCAATCTAAGAGTTGAAGAATAAATAGTTTTTTTTTCTTTCTAATCAAGTAGTGGTGGATCTTTCTTGCTGGTAATTGACTAATATATATGTGGTGGGAATTGGTTTGTGGGAAGATCCAAAGTCAGCCCTTGCATGTCTTACGAATTATATGTGGAATGCATTTAAGATAGTTCCCTAAGTAATCATTACTTGTGCATCTCTTATTCTGTTTTTTGGGTATTTGAACTATATTGACCTTTAGCTTAAGTTTGCAGTGCACAAGGACAAGATTTGTGTATCATACACAATTTGACATATTTGTTGGTGAAATTAGTTTTCGACCGTTGATATATTAATATTATATTCCAACGGTTGAGATTTGTGGCATATAAGTAACCTGTGACCTGCTGCTGAATATGTTTAAATAGTACACACGACCCCACCATTTGATTAAATGATAATATTTTATTGCTTTTTTTTTGTAACTTTAGTATTGGGTTGGGCTCTTGTTTTAGCACTAAGTGACTATGGGCTGATTTGAGCCTATATTTTCTATTGTAAAGCAATTTTGTGCTAAAGCAATTTAAATTTAGTTAATATCTTTTAAGTAAATTTTGCACCTGAAATTGCATATTTTTTTTATAGTGGAAAAATCTGAAATTGAATAAAAAATTAGTAAAAGGCGTTTTAGTAAATTGGACGCTTGTAATTGAAATTTTTTTTTTTTTGGAAAAATTCTAAGTTGAATAAATTGTGTGTAATATATTTGGCTAATAAATACAGCACCGGTCACTATTATAAGCAAAATTTAACATTTTAGGTTTATTCAATAAATGATGTATGTGATCTATATTAAAGACCACATACATCATTTATTGAATGAATCTAAAATGTCAACTTTTGCTTATATTAGTGATCAGAGGGTGTATAATAATGTTGAATGGGTCAAGGTAAATGGACATTAAAATAGTCAAAAACATTTATTAATAATAGACTGTGTGAAACGTATATATACATGTATATACATGTGAAAAAAAAAGGTATATATGCCATGTATTGAAACGTGTATATACATGCCTTGTTATTAATTTATTTTAGTTATTTAAAAAAAAGGAAATAAAAAATATGTGATTTATGTGTATAAATTTAATTTTGACATGCTGTGATATTCCTTTTCAAATTTATCATTTTACCATTTTCCACCAATTATATTCCTTCTACTAGGGTTAGAGTTTATTTGATCTTCTTTTTTCAAATTTATCATTTTTTCCAAATTCCACAATTATATTCTTTCAACTAGGGTTACAGTTTATTTGATCTTCCTTTTCTAATTTATCATTTTACCATTTTCCACAATTATATTCTTTCAACTAGGGTTAGAGTTTATTTGAGCTTCCTTTTCTAATTTATCATTTTACCCCTTTCCACAATTATATTCTTTTAGCTAGGGTTATTGTTTTTTTTATCTTCCTTTTCAAATTTATCATTTTACCATTTTCCACAAATTATGTTCCTTCTACTAGGGTTATAGTTTATTTGATCTTCATTTTCTACCATTTTCCACAAATGTGTTCCTTCTACTAGGGTTATAGATTATTTGATCTTCCTTTCAAATTTGTCATTTTTCCAAATTCCACAATTATATTTGTCATACCCCATTTTTGACCCACTTTCAATCAGCTTTTCTCGTCTTTTTTAAACCGGAAAACTTCGTCTTCGGCAGGGAGGCATTTTAAAATACCTCATTTTTGTTCCGAAGGCGACCGTTTTTTATTTTATTATTTTGTTATTATTTTCTTTTTATTATTATTTGTTTTTCAATTCTTTTTATTTGTTTTTTTCCTTTTATTTTACTTTTTTTTATTTTTCTTTTTTATTTTTTACTGTTTTTTATTTTCAGTCATTTTAATTAATTTTAGTCTAATAACTGTCCAGGGGCTTTTTTGTCCATTTTTCTTTCAAACCCTAGTATTTTTTTTACTATAAATAGGAGCATTAATTACTGTTCAGGGGGGCCAAGTACAGAAGTCAGAGTTTAATCATTCAGGTCAGTATTTTTAATTTTTAATCAGAGTTTATATATTTTCTTTAATTAATAAAATATGCATTCATTGTGGTTCAATAAGTTTCTAAAATATTTCTCTTTGTCAATTGATCCAAGCTAGTTGTCAATCAATTCACAACAACTTTAAATGTTGATCCAAGCATGTTTAATTCATGAGATGGCGCATCTCTTTTCTAGTTTAACCAAGGTTCTGACCTGAATCCAGCCTTGGGCATGCAGCAGCGTTAAAACTCTTAGAGAGAGTATGCCACCCATTTGGGTCCCAGAAGGCTCGAGGAATTAGTCTCTGCAGTTGCACGTGGAGGATACCTGGTTTACGCAAAAAAAACTAGTTAGTTTTAGGAAATATAGTTTTTGTTATTAAATATATATATATATATATATATATATATATAGTTTTTGTGTTATTTTGTGTTGTGACATTTATTAGATTTATTTGTTCTTTCTCTATTTTAACTGGATTTTTTATGTATATATATATATATATATATATATATATATTTATATATATATATATATATAGTTTTTGTGTTATTTTGTGTTGTGACATTTATTAGATTTATTTGTTCTTTCTCTATTTTAACTGGATTTTTTATGCTCTAGGAACCTTGATACAAAATTAGCAAGTGTACTAACTTATATCGAAGGAATAATTTAATTCGTATCCACATGGACTGTTCTAATTTCTACTTGGCAATTTCATTAATATTCAGGATGTATGTAAATGGGGGTTGCCTTAGGCAAATTGGTTTAAGTTGCAATGATAAATAAATAACTGAAAGTAAACTTGGTTTAGAAATATATTGAGAGAAAGGATTAGGTCTTCCGAATCATCTGCTCATCACTCATTAATAATCTGCTTCTAAATCCTACAAACGCTATTTAATTCCAGACAATTAACAAAATAGCTCAGGTCAATTCCTAGACTCAGAGCTATCTTTTCTAATTATAATTTCCTAAGTCCTTAGGTGAACCTATAATTATCAAATGTTTTTAACACGTTAATTTTAAAGTCACAACCTAACAACTTTTCATCCCTAGATTGCCCGTTAAATTGAACAATATAAATGGGTCAAAGTTATAAGCTGGCGTCAGCAGTCATATAATCTCTAAAATCAATTATATTGGTCAGAATCACAAAAGCATTACGAACAATTTATACTGAATAAACTAGAATAGCATTCATAAAATTCAGAGTTACAGATTACATTGTCATGAGTTAGAACAGAATCATCTAATGACCTAATCTCAAGAATCTAGTTAAACATGATCAAATTAGCAAACAACATAGAGAGGAAATTAAACCGGATAGGATCATGAACCGTGGAGGTTGATCTTCGCTCAAAAGTTCATCACCGTTTGTTTTTCCTTTGTTGCTGCCTATTGCTTCCAAATCGTGATTCCTGGTGATGTCTCCCCAAAAAAAACTCCCCCGGCGTCATGTGTGCAACTCCTCTTATAATTGATCCAGCCTAGTTCTTTTTCATCTTTCAACCAATCACGTGTCATGGGCCACATAATTTGGTCAAATTATATTTGATATTTAGCCCTCTATACTACACATGTTGCTTTCTTTTTAATTGCTTTTTGTTTACTTCAGGGTGTTACTCTAGTCCTCCTTTAATTGTTGGTCATGTAGCCATTGATCAATGCAACAATAGGTAATAATACATTATTTGACTCAATAAATAAAAAATGACATTTTAATTAAAAAGACTCTAAACTAAGTAATTAATGCATTATTGGTCAGTATTTTATGTTATGAGCATTATTTTTTTTACTAGTATTTTTTTCTATTCTTTTTTTTTTCCATTTATTTCTTTTTACATTTCATTTTATTCCTTTTATTTATTTATCTCTCATGCATTTTATGTTACTGCCCTTTTAATTTTCAGCCCATCATGCATTTTTTTATTTTTTTTATTTTTTATTATATTTATTTTATGTCTTGCATTTTATTTTCTTTTTATTTTATGCATCATGTTTATTTTATGTCTTGCATTTTTATTTTCTTTTTATTTTATTTTCCAGCACCATATTTATTTTATACCTTGCATTTTTATTTTCCAGTACCATATTTATTTTTTGTCTTGCATATCTTTATTTTTAGCATCATATTTATTTTATGTCTTGCATTTTCATTTTCTTTATTTTATTTTCAGCATCATATTTATTTTATGTCTTGCATTTTTTATTTTCTTTATTTATTTTATGCACCGTATTTATTTATTGTTTTGCATTTCATGCATTATTTTTATTTCCTTTTAGCATATTTACTTTAATGCAATTTTTATTATTTTTGTCATTTACTTTATTTCCATTAGTATGTATCTAGGTCCTATGTAAAAAAATATAAATGAGAATATGCACCGACACCACATTTATTTTTTATGCTTTATGTCGAAGACGATAATGTAATTATGACCGTATCCGAGGAAAAGGATCCTCACTTGATCCAACGTCATTTTGAGGGATCCGACGCGTTTGGACTTTCTCAGCATAACTTAGTCTCTGGACCTTAGGACTTAATCAAAATTTTCATAAAAAAGTCAAAAAGTCAAAATCCAAAAACATTTTATAATCAAAATTTCAAAAAAAAAATTAATCTTTGTCATTTCTTTCTTAATCAAATTTCAATCAACTTTTAATCAATCAAACCTTTTTCAATTTAAAATCAATCAAACCCACATTTTATATCTTCTATGCCTTTTCGGCCCCTTTATCTTTCTCAAAACATTTTTCAAACTTTAAAATCAATCAAAACCAATCACTCGGCTTTTTTACCCCGAACTACATGATTTTGATCCCATTCGGGTATGTAGGCAAAAGACTTTGTCTTTCCAAATCAACAAAATAACAAAAACATTTTCTTTCTTTTTTTAAACTCATCACTTTAATCTTTTCACACTTAGGCATTTATTTACAAACAAATAATCAATTTAGCATAAAGATAAATAAAAACAAGAGGTTCCTATAGAGTACTATAGACGTTTAGGGTGCTAATACCTTCCTTTTGCGTAACCAACCCCCGGACCTTTGATCTCTAAAAAATAGGGTTTTTTCGAACTTTCTCCCTTTTCCTCGGAAAAATAAAAGATCGGTGGTGAACTTAAAATTGCGAGTCAACGCTAATTAATAGCTTGATATTCATAAATCACCGCGACAATATTTTTTCAACTAGGGTTATAGTTTATTTGATATTCCTTTTCTAATTTATCATTTTACCAAGCAGTGAATATCTTGATTAATCAATTAATAGTCTTCGAAGCAGTTTAGGTCCAAGATTCTTGTCGTTATGATGAGAGTCGTGAGTTTAACTAGTCGGTGAACAGTTTGATTAGTCATTGAACATTCATGCAAGTACTTTCCGTATAAAAAAATTTCTGTTAGGGTAAGAGTTGTGAGTTTGATTAGTCGTTGTGACCTCTCGATAAATCAGTTAATAGTCTTCCAAGTAGTTTAGGTTCAAGATTCTTATCTGTTAGATATTTGTTTGTTGGCTTCATGTTTGCTAAAATCAAATATTCACCGCCGGCTTTCGCGCGCCCGTTACCAGATTTTAAGCTTATAATTGCCAGCTTTCGCATGCACAATTACAATTTTAAAATCTCTTTTTGGAAATTTGTAATTTCTAAATTAATTAAAGAAAACGCTTTCGCTGAATTTTAAAGTTAATTCCTGAAAATTCTACGGACAGATACAAGTTTCACTCTTTCGACATGAAACCGGTAGCGCGTTATTCCAGCTTTCACAGTAAATATTTATCGTTAAAAATCAGAATTTTCAGACTTAAAAATAATTCCTGTTACAATTTTTAATTATACAACTTAACTGAATATCATTGGTACGATGATCATCATATTCCAGACTCTATAAAAATCTACTCAGACATAGTAATTATAATAAATAGAATTTTATTCATAACATTCATCATCATTAAAACAGAGATTTAAAGAAATAAAATGTAAATCAATATAAGCAAAGTGAACAGAACCTGTTAATTGATGGATTCTGGAAATAAAGAAAAGAACAGTCGCGGCTTACAATTTGTATGTCACGGAAGTAGTAATTGAATTAAACTATGGAAGTTTAATTCAAAGGAAAAGAGCCACGCCACAACAAATTTAGAGATAGGCACGACACAGTTGAATTCTAGCAATGGGAATTCAATTTCAAACCGCACCTTAACAGTATGAAATTAAGCAAACGCAGCAACAGTATAAATATGAATAATTGGGAAAAACCACTAAATTGGAATAAAGGGGACAATAATAAACTGAAAATTGGAATTGAATGGAATGGAAAATATTCTGCAGTATTATATAAAGTACGGTAGCAAAAAAAGGTTTTTACAATTGGATCCCTAAAACTGATTCTTGAAAGGCTATTTATAGGCAAAACTTTATCAAGTAGTGCTTCTGATAGTGTCCCAAGAGGTGGAGAACATGGAGGAAGTGGATGTAACTGCTTCTGAAAGTGGAGAGGAATTCTTCATCCTGACTAAATGTGTTGACTTTCCATTTGGCTTGTTGACTTTTTGAGTCTTTTTTCCTTTTTCACAGTTTTTCTTTATTTTTGCTTTCTACACCCTAGGTTCCTGAAACACATCAAAATACCAGCAGATATCATGCAAAACACAACAAATGACCCTAAAATAAATAAAAAATTAAGTTACTTAGACAGTGTATTTTACGTGTTATCAAGAAGCTGAACAGTACTTCAGACGCTGAACCTTCAGAAGCTGATGTTCAGACGCTGAACAGTACTTCAGACGCTGAACAGTACTTCAGACGCTGATTCTTCAGAAGCTGAACTACAGAAGCATCTTTCAGAAGCAGTCTTGTTTTCGCACTTGGAGTTGTATGTTTTCTCACCTGATCTGTTGAAGATTTAATTAAAGAATTCATGTTCTTGTTCTCCAAGCTTCGTGTGTTTCCAGATATTTCCAGAAGAAGATATTTTCGTGAAATATATTTCTTCAGATTGGATATTATTTTATTTGTGAATATATTTTCAAAGAGATCTTTGGAAAATATATTTCTGAAGAATATTTGATTCTATATGTTTATAAAGAATTTTGGAAATATATCTGTGAAGAAAATTTGGTTCAATTATTTATTGCTGCAAAAGTGACTGTTCTACTCTGTTTTACGAACAGCATCAGGTCCTGCCAGAAATTTCATTATCGTTAGGGTGAGAGTCGTGAGCTTGATTAGTCGGTAAACAATTTAATTAGTCATTATATAAATATTTTTAGTAAATATATCGATTTACATGTATCCACTTTCTATTCAACCAAACAATCATTATAAACAAACGGTGGCATATAAAACTTTTTTCCATTTAACTTTAAGTATTACCAAACAAACATTTTATGATATTATCTCATTATTAAACATAGGTTCCTCTCCATTGGTTTCATTTCACTTATAATTTCCCAATCCAAACATATGAGTAGGGTTAGGGTTAGGGTATGGATGGGGATTTATTGTAGATCTCAATTCTTCTAAACTTTGCAGATCACGTTTTTCCAATTCAACGGAACCGGATCATCTCCTGCTCCACTCTCTCCTGCGGTCTCTCATGCGCTCTTATCACCAGTTGGATTCATCTAACGACTAGAGACAAAAAGGGGAAAATAAAAAAAAACGGCATTGAAGAGAGAGGAAGATTGAGGAACTGTGCCTTTGGCCTCCTCCGCCGGTAAAGGCGGTGCCCCATTGTAAGGCCACGCTGCCACCGTGAACCGTTACCGTAAAAGCTGGGTCCTTGTGCAAAAATGGCGAATTAATTTTTGGGGTGTTTTAGGATTACTTCTCAAAATTAGAATTTTAAGAACAAGAAATCAATCATCCGCCACGGGGTTCATCTTTGTCGTATTTCTTTGGTAGTGCCATCGCCTTGTGTGTTTTGTTCCATTGGTGGGTTATTCTTGCCTTACTCTCCCTAATTCGTTAAAACCCCTGACTGGTAATTTCATTTCAAAAATTAAATCTCAATTCCATTTTTAATTCCAAATTAAATTAGTCAGAAAATGGTTGACCTTTGAACATGGTTGATGCTTGTTGTTCTGTGCGATGCTTGTTGTTAACCATATTCTGTGTGATGTTATGTGAGAATTAGCTACTGATGTGTTACTAAGGTGTTGTGAATTACTACTCTTAATGTTTCAGTTTTGGGGGTATATCCAGCAAAAGCAATAAATGAAATATTTGGCATTAAAATATGTTAATGCAGTAGGTTATAAAACTGACAGCTGTCCAAAAATTTTAAGTTGTGCATGGTGCACAAATCTACACTTTGTGTAGGCTAAATGCCACCGTTGATTAGGCACATTTGCCAGAGTTGTTTTGGCAGGCCAACATTTATGCAATTGTCACTTTCTCTTGAATGAGTGGCATTTACAATACACAATACACAAATGTTTGTACCATACACAAATTTTGTGGTTACTGCCACCTGTCCTTTTACAAACCTGCTGTAAAAAAAAAAAATAATAAAACAGGAACATATTTAATTGGAATTAAATGAAAGGCAGATTTGAAGCAGAAGAGTATACTTTTTTTTATAAAAAAAAAAACAACAGATCTTAAAAAAGTTATATTATTTTTGCATACAACAACACTTGCACACACAGCAACATGGCTTTATTCCCATGTCTTCGCAGAAAACGTGTAAAAACTTATTAATTGGCTGTGTCTTTTTCTTGTGCTACAGCAACCGTACAATACATGTTTATTTTAATTTCTTGCATTGGAATATATTCTGTTGTAGTACAATACATTGCTTCTGGTTCAAATGAAAAACAGTACACCCAGAAGCAATGTGGAACAGATTCTGTTGTAGTCAATGGATTGAGGTGCTCCACACCCATCTTTCAAAAGCCCAATTACTAAAGCCCAAAACACAAAAGACTTAAAATATTAGTTTGGTGGGGTCAGTTTTTTTTTTCCATAATCAACCAAAAAGTCATTGGCAAGTTGCCAATGATGAATCCTAGCCATCCACATTTTTTAATAATATATCTATGGTTGGGATTGTTTTGCAAACATGTTTAGTTACTATACACAAATTTGTGTTTTGTGTATAGTAAATGCTACCGTTTTCTTCTAATTTGGTGTCTGAGTTATAAATTATGATGTTACAGGTTTGGGGGCTAGTTAGGATGATGCAACATTTGTTGAATATCACTCTCCTTCGAAACTTCATTCAATTTTTCTTATTTTGTTTTGTTCTCACTAGTACAAAAAACATTTATTAACTCAGAGATTTTAAGTGGGTTGTGATCCACCTGACTTAAAAACTCATGCAAAGGAAAGAATTTTGAGGTCAATAGATATTAACTCGTGTAACCCCATTTAAAAACAATTTTATATTAAAATTAAAATAAAACAATTAACAATTAACATTAAACTTTTCTCACTCACAAAACTCACAGATAACAACATAACATTGGATCTGATTTTGGTACTTCTTCTATTTCTACTCTCACTGTCACTGTGCCATGGATGCGTTTAGGAAACAAGCTAGCAAGCTCAGAGAGCAAGTTGTCAAACAACAACAGGTTTCACTTTTTTGCTTCCCTTACCGACCCATTTCACAAGTTTACCTTTTTCTTTCTTCTAACTTCAAATCTGATTCTGGGTTCTCAAAAAAATTCTAAATTGATAATGGGTTTTCAAACATTGTGATTCATTCTTCTCAAAATGCGTTTTCTTGATTGGTTCTGTCTTAGTTGAATTTACCTGAATCAAGATGCGTTCTTTAACTCAATTATTGTATCTTTGTTGCTGTATTATCTTGATGGTTTAGATTTAGTTACTATAATAGTGTTTTACAGTTTGTGATCTAAGTTTAAATACTTGTTTGCAGGCTGTAATAAAACAATTCAGCGGCAGCGGTTATGAGAGCTCAAATGTTGTGGTTATTGATGAAGTTGAAATCCAGAGACATCAACATATGGAGAAGCTGTACAGGACCACCCGTGCTGGGAGGGTAGATATTTTTATCTTGTTTTTAGATTTTAATCATTAGCTTGCTATTTTTGAGCTCTAAACCCTCAAGGGTATTTGACGGAGTCGGATGTTCAGGCGATGCAACAAAATACGTCACTGAAAGGCAGTGGGCACGTGCTTCGGATGGAACTTTGATTCCCATGTCACTTGTATACCAAAAAGATCTTGTGAAGCTCGATGGATCAGATATGTTGGAACAAAATGTATGAACAAGTCTCTCTTTGAGTTTTGATGATAACAAAGTGTTAAGAAGAAAATTGGATATGCTAATGCTAGATTCTAGTGTGCAGAACCATATGCTTAAAGATTGGTATCTAACAATGGTTCAAAGATCAAGTTAAGAGCAAAGGAATTTATTGAAGCTTATGTTGCAAACAGCTTCTGATGAGCAGCTTCTGAAGTGCTGCTTCTGAAGTGTTGCTTCTGATCAGCTTCTGAAGACAGTTCTGAAGACCAGCTTCTCAAGGGTGCGTCTGATGAACAGTGTGTCTGAAGGGAGCGTCTGATGAACAATGCGTATGAAGGGTGCATCTGAAGACCAGCGTCTGATGAACAATGCGTCTGATGAACAGTGCGTCTGATGAACAGTATCTGATGACCAGCTTCTGAAGTACTGTGTCTGAAGGGAGCTTCTGATGAACAGTTCCTGAAGCCACCTTCTGATGAGAAGCTTCTGAAGTCTGAAGAAATGCAGCAGTCAACGTTTGCAACTGTCAACAGTGAAGTAGTGTTGTGTCAGAACAGCTCTTTGCAATGGTTGTCTCCCTGGGCAAAACATGATCCCTGTTTTAAGGAAACAATTCAAATTGTGTTGCTCTGTTTTGCGCACCAGTTCTGGAAGGATTTATTGCTGGCTGTAGCTTCAATACCAACGGCTCTTTTGATGACATAGCATCTTCTACAACAACTCTTTAATTCTCTATAAAGGATTGAAGATTTGAAGAAGAAGAAGAAAAAGGCTCACAAGACTGAAAAACCAGAAACTGTCATACTCTGTTTTTCACCAACAGTCATCAAATAACTTAGGAATTCTTACAAACCTTTTTATCTTAGAATTCCTTAAGTGTAGAGTCTCAACCTGTGTTGTATTTTGTGAACACCACTGATAGTATATCAAGTGTTCAACTCAAACTCATTTCTGTTGTAAATCTGTTTGATTCAAAGCCTCTAGCCTGCGTGCTTGAGCAACTGTAAAGTCTCATACTTTGTGTGTGAGCAGGGAAGTCTCTTACTCTGTGTTTGAGCAAGGAAGTCTCTTAGCTGTGTGCTTTGAGCAAGGAAGTCTCTTAGCTGTGTGCTTTGAGCAAGGAAGTCTCTTACTAGGTGTTTGAGCAATTAGAAGTCTCTTACTAAGTGTTTGAGCAATTGGAAGTCTCTATGCTTTGTGCTTGAGCAATTGTAATCGTTTGATTATAGTGGAAAATCTCTTTTTAGTAACAAGGGGACTGGACTACTTTCGGGTTGTGGAAGGAACCAGGATAATTTGCTTGTGTCTCTCTTTCCCTCTCTTATTTACTTTATATCCGCTGCATAAAACACTCTGAAAATAGTTCAGATCTGATCAATATCAGAATCTGAACTAACATAAGTTTTTGAGATTTAAAAGAAATAGCCCACACAATTCAACCCCCCCTTCTTGTGTGTTTTTCTCACCTTCAGTTGGTATCAGAGCCCCTGGTTCTGATATCCAATCACTTAACAGTGAGTCAGTATAGATCCTGAGAAAAACATGTCTTCTGGTGGTTATGGTGAATCTACATCCAGAAGTGGTGGTGGTGGCTATGGTACAGATAACAAGCAATCTCACTCACACAATAAACCTCATGTGTTTACTGGTGATCCTGAAGAGTTTTCTTGGTGGAAAAGCAGAATGTACAATCACATTATTGGTGTTGATGACACTCTATGTGATATCATTGAAGATGGTATCTCTATTCATGTTGATGAAGAAGGTGTAGCAACTGACAGAAAGAGACTCTCAGATGCTGAAAGAATGATCTATAATAAGCATAATAGTGTAAGAGGTATCATTGTGGGCTCTCTACCTCACAATGAGTATCTAAAGCTAAATGATAAGTCAACAGCAAAGGCCATCTTCAATTCTCTGTGTTCTACCTATGAGGGAAACAAGGAAGATGAAGAAGAAGGCAACTTGGCTTTAGTTGTAGCAGTATCTTCAGATACAGATGCTGGATCAGAATCTGACAAGGAAGATGAAGAAGAATCCAATTTGGATTTGGTTGCAACAGTATCTTCTGATACAGAGTCAGGTTCAGACTCAGATGATGATAATGAGGTATATTCTAAACTCACTAGATCTGAACTTATTGAAAATATCAAAGATCTTATCAGTCATTATCTCAACAAGTCAAAGCAATTTAAAACTTTGAAAAATGAATTTGAACTACTTGAAAGAAAACAAGAAGAAGCTCAAAGTCACATCTATGTATTAAAAGATGAGAACAATGCTCTTCTTGTAAAACTGACTGATAAGAAAGTTGATAAATCTTTAAGTGAAGAAGAAATTGCTCCTCAAGACTTTATTTTGGCTGGAATCAATAGAAGCAAAGTTGCTTCTATGATTTATAATATCAGCAGAAACAGAGGTGAAGGTATTGGTTTCAAAAATGATCCATTTAATTTTTCAAAAGAAACAAACCTAACCTCTTGTTCTGAAGATATTATGAAAGGCTCTAAAGTGTGTTTTGTACCTGCTTCTGAGATGTCTGAGAAACAGAGTTTACCAGAAACTGAGACTGCTAAGTCTGAAGTTCTGAACTGCTCAGAATCTAAAACTTTTGAACCTAAAGGAAAGATGAAGGCAGAATCTAAAACTCTGCCAAAGTCTAAACCAAAAGGTTCTAAGTCTAAGACTTTGAGGAAAACAGACTTTCAATCTGAAAAGGTTCAAAGTCTGAAGAGTTCAGAACCTAAGGCAAGCAAGTCTCAGAATCTAAAAAATTCAGACTCAAATTTTCAAAAGACTGTGTTTGTAAATCCTTCAAGGAATACTAAACCAGTTTATACAAAACTTTATAAATCTCAGAATGTCAGACACAGAATCCAAAAGAAAGTCAATCTGTCATCTGATTCTGATTGTATTAAGAAAGGTCAAACTGAAGTTTGCCTTGTGTCAGAAGCTGGCAAAACTGAAGTTCTTAACAGAACAAAACCTATGATTTCTGAGTCCAAGATTCTGAACAAATCAGAATCAAAGACTCTTAAGTCCAAAGTTCTGAAGAAATCAGAGCCAAAGTGTTCAATGGTTCAGACTCTAAACAACTCAGAACCAAAGACCTTCAAGTCTCAGGTTCTGAACAAATCTGAGTCAAGACCATTGAAAACTCAGGTTCTGAAGAACTCAGTTTCTAAAACTAAGACTTATTCAAGATTAAAGGATTCATATCCAAAGTATCTGAACAAGTCTGAGTATTATAACTCCAGACATAAGGTGCAACAATGGACTAAACCTTTCAAAACTAACCCAAGAGAACCCATAACGATATGGGTACCTAGGTCTGAAATAATTTCTGTTGTAGATATGGTTAAAAGCCAAACAAAAGGGAAAGTCATGATGCCTGGACAGTGGCTGCTTGCATCACATGGAAGGAGACAAGTCTATGTTCCAAACCATGATCATGAAAGAGGGAGGAACTGTGGGATCTGGAGGAAACCACAAAGACTAGATCACTGATACTGAGATTCAGCTCTCAGAGGACACTTCAGAACCTGAACCAAAACCTGAGTCTGAAGAAAGTCCAAAGCTGAAAAGCCTCTCAGAATCTGACACTTCTCCTTAAGCCAATCAAGAACATTGTTGGAACAAAAATGGGTGTTCAGAAACAACCTGATTGAACAAGGAGAGGTAGATCAAAAGCTCCACAGAGGTATGATTGTTCTCTGTTATACTTAATAGATTCTACATCAGTTGGAAAAGTATCAGATTCATGAAAACAACATAACCTTCTTTGTGATAATACTGTTGTAATCTGTTTGTCTAAAAATTCCAATTCTACATTCAAGAGCCAAGCATTTTTGAACTTAAACTTCATTTTATTAGAGATTATGTTCAGAAAGGTGTTTTGGATTTTCAATTCATTGATTCTGATTATCAATCATCAATGGGCTGATATATTTACAAAACCCCTCATTTTAGACAGATTTTATTTTATTAAAAAGAATCTGAACTTGCATTTCATCTCTTGAAAAATTGCTTGACTCTGAATAGAAACTGAGAACCTGAAGTTCATCAGAAGCTAAGCCTTAACAGCCACTCACTTTGAGAGTCTGAAGATAGTTCAGCTTCTGAAAACATCAGAGTCTGAGTTTCAGAATCTGAATTTTTGTGACTTCTGATTAAACTCATCATAAGTGGACTCTTTTCACATGGCCCACTAATGAGAGTGAATCTGAACAGCAGTCTAACTCTTGGTCAGAATCTGGTGAGTATAAATGCTGGGCTGTGATGTATTAAGTTTTGAAAGTTGTACTTTGTCCCTCCCAAAGTCATCACTGTGCAGTAGTGTTTTTCTGTTTTCAGTTCTGAAAAGTTTTAAACAAAAACACATTCACACTTTCAAAAATGGCAAGTTCAGTAGTACTGAACAAATTCTGTCAGAAACAGTTCAGTGGTACTGAACAATATGCTTCTGAACATCAGGCTCTGTTTTCAGTTTTCTGAAAGAGTTCAGTGGTACTGAACAAAATGCTCTGAACAATTATGCTCTGAACATTTTTGGTTAGAAACAGTTCAGTAGTACTGAACAATCTGTTCTGAACAACAGTCTCTGTTTTTCAATGCAATGTCATATACTTCATGTATGATCAAGTTTACTCTGATGTTTATCTTTGCTGCTTGATTGCCTATATGATTGCATGATTATCTCACATCTGAATTCTCTCTCTGTTTTTAAACTCTTGAATTTTTTTTTTGTTGATGACAAAAGGGGGAGAAAGTTTACAAGTATTTTAGGCTCTGAGCCAGTCAGATTTAAATTAATTTTTGTTGATTAATTAACTTAAGAGAACATCTTTTATCTCTTAGCCTCTGATTTAATTTCTGTGAGATACATTACTCTTTATTGAGTTGAAATGAATTTAAATAACTTGGATAGACTCAGGGAGCTTACAAACCTCATCCTGTTGATTATCAGACTTAGGGGGAGCTTTACAAACCTCACACCCTGAAGTCAGCTTGTTATTTATAATTCTGAGTGATAATTTCACCTTATTGTTTTAAGTTGAATTTAATTAACATGGATAAGAATCAAGGGGAGCTTGAAAACCTCACCTTGTGGATTATCAGACTTAGGGGGAGCTTGCAAACCTCATCCTGAAGTCAACTTGTTAATTAAAGTTAACAACAATTTTGAAATAATCACCTTTTTGATTTAAACTGAATTTAATTAACCTGGATCAGACTCAGGGGGAGCTTGCAAACCTCATACCCTGCAGTCAACTTGTTAATTAAATTAACAACAATTTTCTATTAATACTTGTGTTTGTCATCATCAAAAAGGGGGAGATTGTTGGAACAAAATGTATGAACAAGCCTCTCTTTGAGTTTTTATGATAACAAAGTGTTAAGAAAATTGGATATGCTAATGCTTGATTCTAGTGTGCAGAACCATATGCTTAAAGATTGGTATCTAACAATGGTTCAAAGATCAAGTTAAGAGCAAAGGAATTTATTGAAGCTTATGTTGCAAACAGCTTCTGAAGTGCTACTTCTGAAGTGCTGCTTCTGATCAGCTTCTGAAGACAGTTCTGAAGACCAGCTTTTGAAGGGTGCATCTGATGAACAGTGCGTCTGAAGGGTGCATCTGAAGACCAGCTTCTGAAGGGTGCGTCTGATGAACAGTGCGTCTGATGAACAGTGCGTCTGAAGTCTGGTTTTGAAGAAGTGCGTCTGATGAACAGTGCGTCTGAAGTCTTCTTCTGAAGAAGTGCGTCTGATAAACAGTATCTGATGACCGGCTTCTGAGTATTATGTCTAAAGGGAGCTTCTGATGAACAGTTCCTGAAGCCAGCTTCTGATGAGAAGCTTCTGAAGTCTGAAGAAATGTAGCAGTCAATGTTTGCAACTGTCAACAGTGAAGTACTGTTGTGTCAGAACAGCTCTTTGCAATGGTTGTCTCCCTGGGCAAAACATGATCCCTGTTTTAAGGAAACAATTCAAATTGTGTTGCTCTGTTTTGCGCACCAGTTCTGGAAGGATTTATTGCTGGCTGTAGCTTCAATACCAACGGCTCTTTTGATGACATAGCATCTTCTACAACAACTCTTTAATTCTCTATAAAGGATTGAAGATTTGAAGAAGAAGAAGAAGAAAAAGGCTCACAAGACTGAAAAACCAGAAACTGTCATACTCTGTTTTTCACCAACAGTCATCAAATAACTTAGGAATTCTTACAAACCTTTTTATCTTAGAATTCCTTAAGTGTAGAGTCTCAACCTGTGTTGTATTTTGTGAACACCACTGATAGTATATCAAGTGTTCAACTCAAACTCATTTCTGTTGTAAATCTGTTTGATTCAAAGCCTCTAGCCTGCGTGCTTGAGCAACTGTAAAGTCTCATACTTTGTGTGTGAGCAGGGAAGTCTCTTACTCTGTGTTTGAGCAAGGAAGTCTCTTAGCTGTGTGCTTTGAGCAAGGAAGTCTCTTAGCTGTGTGCTTTGAGCAAGGAAGTCTCTTAGCTGTGTGCTTTGAGCAAGGAAGTCTCTTACTAGGTGTTTGGAGCAATTAGAAGTCTCTTACTAAGTGTTTGAGCAACTGGAAGTCTCTATGCTTTGTGCTTGAGCAATTGTAATCGTTTGATTATAGTGGAAAATCTCTTTTTAGTAACAAGGGGACTGGACTACTTTCGGGTTGTGGAAGGAACCAGGATAAATTGCTTGTGTCTCTCTTTCCCTCTCTCATTTACTTTATATCCGCTGCATAAAACACTCTGAAAATAGTTCAGATCTGATCAATATCAGAATCTGAACTAACATAAGTTTTTGAGATAGAAAAGAAGTAGCTCACACAATTCAACCCCCCCCCCCCCCCCCTCTCTTGTGTGTTTTTCTCACCTTCAAGATCCATTACTACTTTATGGCTACGAGTCTTATGAGGTAAAAGAAGAGTAATATTTTATATGAATTAAATTGCACAATGCCAATTTTGAATTCTTTGCTTTGGTTTTATATTGGCTAATGCACCACATCATTGTTTATTACTTGAATTCTAAATTTAATTGAACTTTTTGAATACTTTCTTGTCTTATTGGAACAAAGGTATAGCTTTCTCTGTCTTAGGAGCCTGTTTTGTTGTATGCAAGATGCTTTTGTTCATGAACATCCATATTTATATTTCTTTTGCCTTTTAAAGACCGTTTCATTAATAGTTTTCTGATTTTTTTTATGTTTGGGGATAACTTAAAATTTATGGTCACGACACGGGAGTAGTTTTGGAATGGTTATCCATTATAGTGATGTTAATAGCTATTTCTTCTATGTCCCTTGTTGTTGCATAGTTTTGAGTTTTAATTGGTGTTAGTTTTTTGTGTTAGTTTTTTGTAGTCATGTAGTTTGCTTTAAGGAGGGATATGGCTAAGGTTGCCGCTTCCTTGGAATTTGGAGACAAGATGATAGGTTCGCTTCCTATCTATTTTTTTTTTGAATATTCTGTTAATTATCTATGTTTTTAGAATGTTCTGTTAAATTTATCTATATAACTAGAATGGTTAATGATTGGTATATAAAGTGTTCCCTAAATCAATTATCTATGCTCTGGTTTGGAAGTAAGATTTTAAGGTGTTGCGTGTTTGTGACTTTTCAGTGTTGTGTGTGTTTGGTATCTAAGGTTCATAATCTTTTTTTAAGTAATTCAATCATTTATCCATGAACCCTTTTATCAATTATTGCTGGACTTGATATTTACCAACATGAAAATTCTGATTCGGTGGATGAAAACATGTTTAATGGTATGAATGTGAATTCATCAGATATGGGTCATACATCTCCAATTTTGAAGAAAGTCTTTGATCTCAGTACCAAAGTTTAGGTGAATGAATCATAACGCCACTTGATTCTATATTATTGTTTTTTAATTTTCAATAAACTTCTTAGGGATTCTAAGATTTGTTTTGTGTTTCTACTGATTTAAGCTTATTTTGTGATTCTTTTTTGTATTAGGATTTTAAGAAGCAGTATGTAGCCTTATCTGATCATGTGAAAACCACGGCTGAGTCCTCTCCGAGCCTTGATATTTTGAACTCTTTTCAGCTTCTTGGTATGGTTCTCATAGAAAACCTAAATAAAATGGTTCTCAGATGTAAAGCTTTAATTGAAATTGAAAAGGCAAACGAGTTTACATATGTTGTTAATTTTGAATCCACTCTTATAGAACACTTGAAGAGTTACTTAGTTCTTGTATTCTAAGTTTTAATGTCGACAATTAATGTTTAGCTTTTGTCTAGCTTTATGATATCGTAATTTTGAATTTGTTTGATATTGTAACAATGACAAGTTTGATATGAAATTTAATCTTATGATATTTCATATTAGTGGTAGTATACATCATATTTTAGATTAAAAAAAAGAGAGATTTTAAATGGGTTGAACTGATCTAAATTATGTTTATTAAATGGGATTAGTGAACAGAGTTAAAAACTTAATTATTTTTTGACCTTTTTAAACCTTTTTTAAGTGGTACAACCCGATTTAATAAGAAGATTTTAAATGGGGTGAACCGACTTAATAAAAGGTTTTAAATCAGGTAAGGGGAAAGATTTAATATCAAAACGGTTTTTTAAATCGGCTACCTATAAGTCGAATCCAGAACCGACTTAAAAAGTCATTTTCACCCGATTTAAAAAGTGTTTTCTGTACTAGTGTCTGCTTAAAGTAGCGGTTGCAAAATAGATCAACTCATTCCATCCAATCCATCTAAAATAGGGAGTGGCTCCGCCAATAACAAAATCATAAGAAAAACACATTAAACATGTTGATGATTTGGTAGGTGAAGAGACAACGACTTGAAATACCTTAAAAATATATAACTTATAAAAAAATAGTATGCCCCTTTGTGTTAAAGGTGTACATGAGCTGGGTCAATCTGAAAAACCTGGTGAAATCAATCCAAAAAAAATAAGTTTCGGGTAACAGTGCCTTACACATGAATGGTGATCGGTCTTTAGTATGGAGCTTGGAAGCTCCTCATGTTGTGAAGAATTTTATATGGCGTATGATGAGAGACTGTTTACCAACTTGAACAAATCAATAACAAAAAAAATAATTTGCCCTCACAACTGCTTTAAGTGTGGGGAATATGGTGAAAATGATTGGCATATATTTGCTGCATGTCTAATTGTCATAGAGAAATGAAAAATTTTGGGGTTCTGAGACTTGATTGAACAATATTTTTTTTTTTTTTCTGATGATGGTATTGTTGATCTATTCTTTACTATTGCAAAGAAAATGGCTCAAGTAAAGAGCAGTATGTGGTGTATGATTTGTGGAGTCTCTGAAAAAGTAGTAATTTAAAGTTTTATGATGAGATTGATGAGGTTGATGTTGAACCAAGTAAGGCTATGATGATAACAATGTATAGAAGAACAATTGGATACTCTAAAGTTTGCTCAAGTGTATAGGGCCATATAATTAAAATCTGACTCTGAAGTCAACGTTTTGGCTCTGAAAGTCAACGTGATGAACAAAGAAGAGCAATTTTGATACCCCAAGAAAAGCTCTAATGACAAAGCTTTAATCCGAAGATGGTCAACAAAAAGTCAAAACTCTATCAAGTATTTATCAAGTTTTGAAGACGAAGCTCTGATATGAAGACGAAGCTCTAATCTAAATAATCAAGTCAATGGTCAATGCTTTGATGAACATCTAACCAAGACTAAGGGTGTGTTTGTTTCCAGGTTTGTAATATGATTTCCGGGAATGTGAGATTGGAAATGCAACATTCTCATGTTTGTTTCAAGTTTTGAAAATTTGTTTCCAGGAATGTTATTTACACATGATTTCTTTTTTTGTTATTCACATGCTTAAAAGATGGGAATATAACATTTCCATGGGAATAGAACTCAACTTGCCATAACTTCCCACTACCACTTAAATTTATTTTCATTTTTATTTTTTTAATTAAATTATTTCTGAATCATTTCCAGAAAATCTATATTTTTACCAAACACATGTAGGAATGTTATTTCTGGGAATATTATTCCTAGGAATATCATTCCAAGGAATGTAATTTCTGACCATGAAACAAACACACCCTAAGTTTTGTCTATTCTGAAGCAATGTCACTATCCTTATGTCAGGAGTACTTTTGTCCTTGATGAATTAAAAGCATACACGTATGCAGCAACGGATAAGTCTTTGGAAAAGACAAATTGCTTGCAACGGATAATTCCAAAAGAAGCAAAGAATTTTTGAAGTGCCTTTCAACAGAAAACTCCTTAAATGACAAAGGATCTTGAATCTGAAGAAACTTCTCAAGGAAGCTTGATGCGCAAGCAATTCTTCAGACAACGACTCTATTCAAATCTCCTATAAAAGGACCCTGAGCGTTTTAGGAAACAAGTAGAACAACACCCATTTAAGTGTGCCAAAACTTTGATCGAATCTTAGCACAAAAACACTTATAATTTTTTTTACAAACTTATATCTTAGAATTCTTTAAGAGTTTAGAAATATTCTTAAGATACAAAGTCTTTTGTACTATGCTTAAACTAATTTACCACTCTTTGAGTCTCAAGTGTAAACAATCACCAAATTATAGTAAACTCGTAATCTTGTTAGATTGAAGGAAGTCCTCAAGGTGAGGCAGGAAATCTTAGATGTGGTGTCTAAGTACTTTTGTAATCAAGATTGATTATAGTGAAAAAATCTATCGTGTGAGGAAATTGGACGTAATCGCAAATTGTGTGGTGAATCAGGGTAAACATTTATGTTAATATATATATATATATATATATATATATATATATATATATATATATATATATATATTCTTTTGAGGAAAAAAATGCCACCGTGGAATTAATAGTATAAATTATACCAGTACTAGTACATTTACATTTTCCTTAAAAAAAAAGAAAGTACATTTACATTTATGGACTCGAAGTCCATCGTGGGGTTTATTGGATCATGTGTTGCACACAGTTTATTGCCGGTGGTTGCTCGCTTTTCAAGTTTTTCTAGTTTTATAAATTCAAACTTTGAATTTTTCTTCTTTCAACTATTAAAAACAGTTATTGCCCAAGTTAAAGACCAACTCTGGCTACAAAGTATGTGGTTCATGAATTTTCTCATGATATATGTCCTACACCATTCATTTAACGTCGAAGGTCAAATGTATATTATGAACATTAATAATATAAAACTGTATGCATGTGAATCAAGGAGAAATTGAGACTAGTTGCAATTTGGGTTAATTGTGTCCTATCAGTTATTTCATGCATGAGTTGGAATATTAATTCATAGGGTTATTATTAGTTGAGAGTGACCTGTTAATTGAGAACGGCATAAATTAGCATGATATTGCTGACTTGTATTTGTCAAAATTTTCTTGCTATATAAATTTCAATCTTCAATATAACTACTTTCGCGGACAACTAATTAGGGAGTCCATGAAATACTTGGAAAGTAGGTAATGTTTTTAAGGTTCAATGGTCTATAAAACAAAGTTGAGATTTTGTCTAAATGAAGAACTCATCAAATCAAACTATAAAAGAAATATGGTTGGGTGGTTTAAAAGAAACAGTTAAGATGTGTGGTTGAATATATATAGTTGCGGTCATTGTTGTGTCATTCAAAAAAAAAAATTAAGAAATCATATCTAAGACTATGGAAATTTTGTCTTGTCAAAAAAAAAAAACTATCGAAATTTGGTAAATAATAGTGTAAATAAACAAGTTTATTTTTGTAAAAAAATTGAACAAGTTTATTTAATTTTCTACCGTTTTTTAAAAGGAATTTTCTACATAAAATAGCAACTTCGGTTAATTTGAATATGGAAAATTGTTACACTTTGTAGGATGAGAGATGTGAAACTCACTACTAAGAAACAAATTGGTTACAAAAGTTCGTGATGGATTTAGAGTGAGAAACCATTATTTTCCTCTTCAAATTTATCTCGCTAATTTATAATTTTTTAAATAAAATACTGGAGAATCATTACATGGAGAAATTAATATGTTCGTCTCATGGATTCCTTAAGAAAAAAAAGGTTTTCATATTACATCTTCATCCCAATACTTGAAGGATTGTGTATGAATCGTCTCACTTGTACAGGAGACAGATTATTAATAAATTTTGTTGATTAAAAAAATATACGCATCTCAAAAATTTTATACAAAACACCTTGTTAGGGAATTGATCCTCTTCATGATGTAAAACTTTCACATTGTTTTAAGGTGATATGAAAATTTTGTTTCTATTACTCTCTTTTTCTAAATGTTAAATAAGTGAAACTATAAAACACTGTATGAAAGAGGATCCACTCCCAGTCCCACGGTGCTATAGTGTCACCTGCAATGCAAGTAAGATGAAGAGTAACAGTGACAACAAAAATAATCACATATCTATTGCTTTTTGTAAGCTAAAACGATTTCATTGATCAACTAGAACCAAAAAAGTTATTACATCATATCTTAGGATCAGTAAATTAAAATGGAAAGCATCTGATCCTAATTAAGCAAATAGATCAAATAACCCCAACTCAAACACTATATTTGTTACTATAATGTGTTTATCGGTATATAGTGTGTTACTATAGTCTCAACTCTCAAAGACTGTACTTGTTTACAACTTCGAATTATTTAGTAGTAATATATAACAACTATATCCTATACACAACTACATACAATGAATATGCAAACAATATGCAACAATATTATAAAAAGTGCAAAAACATGAAGAGAATCTTAAAATGGTCCATGTCTCTTCGAACTTAACCAAAGGTCTTGGGTTAGAATTTAGCTCTGATCAGCAGTCCATTGCAGTCCTACCCGACTCGAGGGTTAGTCTTTGCAGTTGCGTGTAAAGGATACTGAGTTTGCACCAAAAATATGAAGAGAATCATTTAAGCATCCCTTGGAAAATCAAAAGGGCTCCAATTACCAATTAACAAGTCTGCATCATGAATTTGATCAGGACCAAGAAATGGTGGTGGAGGTTGAGTGACTTGAAATGGAAGGTTTATCATCATTTCAGAATTGGACCACAGTACATGATCATGTGATGGTGAATCCTCTTCACCTGGTAAAGGTGGCAGCTCAAAATTCACATTCACAGCATCATCATGAATATTACTACAATGATCGATTCTATCTTTTCGAAGGGTATGCATAGAATTGAACTCACTAAAATGTGTTACTGTTGTGGATGGTAATTGTTCTGGATTAAGATTCAAACACCCTTTGAAACCAAGTTCTAATTCAGACAAATTTAAACTACTTGTACCAACTTCAACATTTGATAGCCTTGAATTTTCTGGACAAGGATCAAAATTTGTTTTTTGCATTTGATCATGACTATGAGAATCAGGCTTTTGATTGAGGAAATTTGCATAAACCAATGCAAGATCAATATTGGGTCTATCATTCACCAATGAGGAGCTAGAAGATGAAATATTAGTCCTCAAAATAGGATCATAAGAATGATGACCGATTGAGTTGTTGTTATCTAAAGTAGTGTGAAAATTAGGTGAATTTTTGAAAGTGAGGGAGTCAAAGGATCGATGTCTTACTAATGTTTTGTTGTTACCTCTTCTGTTTTTTCTGCAGCCACCACCAACAGGGACATTTCTGAGGGATCCACCTTTTGTCCAATACCTTCTGCATCCTTTGCAAAAATACCTTGGTTGAGTTAAGCTGTAGTTATTGTAGTAGCAGAATTTTGTGTTTGAAGAACCACACCTTGGACAATTTGGTGATATCTGATTAGCTTTCCACTCACTCTCCATGTCTGCATCTGTGTGACATAAAACAATACTGGGAGAGAGAGAGAGAGAGAGAGAGAGAGAGAGAAGGGAAATGTTAACAGAAAGTGACAATGCTACATAGCTGAGTTATATATGTGGTACAAGAAGTGATATCAACACTCCCTCTCTTTTTAACACTATCTATGTAGCACAAACTCTTTAGATCATAGTTGTGTCTCGTGTTCGACACTGACACATGTGATTATATTCAATCACTTTTTTTTCTCAATATATTCATGTTGACGTGTCAATGACGTATATGGTGTCCATGTTAGTGTGTCATTGTTCTCTACTATTGATTGAAACTTACGTACACTATATAAATTTATAGGAGATACATGAATTTTAGCCCGTAACAGAGTGTGGGAAATAGAGTGTCAAATAAAGTTTTGATATCACTACTCATATATAAGATTTTTTTATATTGGCATAACTCATTCTTATAGGTAAGGTGACGGATGTCGCTCCTTATAAATTCTAGTGCGCTTGCTATATGGCCCGAGTCGTTATGAGGGTTACTTAGTCTAATGTGGTTGCTCTTTACAAACTTATAAATTCTAGTAACTCATACTGGGTGACCCTCATTAGACTAAGAGCAACCACATAAATGAGTTGAACACCACATCTTGACATTGAGTTTATGGTCAATCTCAACTCTTTCACCCAGTATGAAACTATAACTTACACTTGACACATAACAACATGACTAATATGGTATTGGTGAAGTTTGAGTTCCCAAAGCACATTGAGTGTTGGGGTTAATTAGTCATTAGTATAAAATTTTGCACCTGAGATGAGATCATGGGTTATATGATCTTGGAAATGTATATGTATTCGTGCACATGAGCATGCATGAGGTAAATAAGCCAGGTAGTGTGCCACCAAACCCTAGGCTAATACAGGGTGTCAGGTGTTTAGTACACATGGCATGATGATATTGGTGGAGAAGAGGATGATTGGGGAAGCAAAGCCATCGAAAGCACAATTTTCAGGTTCCTTTCAACAGCAGACAGCGTTTAGATATCAACACATTCCTTGAAAAGGGTAGCATCCCAACCCCACATCACATTGCAATCACATATACCATCATATATTAATTCCTCAGTTACTATACTTGAGAAAGTAGAAACTTACTGTTTTCTCACACAGCCTTTGAAATTTTATTATTTTTTTCTATGAAAAGTTTTACTTTTCAGATTCCAACACTGAGAAAGCTAACTTATATTAAAAGGAAAATGAAATTTTGGCACTGTACTTACAAGTTCTTATTGTTTTCGTCCCTACTAATCATTGTTTAGGCTCCTTGTGTCGCATAAATTTATTACTACTTATTAAACAGTGGTAACATTAATAGTTACGTTGTGATCCTTAATATATTGCATTCAAATATAGTCGATACAACCCTAATCACAATCACATTGCAGTTTCGACAACATGTAAAAGTTGTTATGTCGCAGCCCAAGTCGAAGTGATGGACATTTAATAAAAATCCGGCTTATTGCTATTAGCCAAAGATCATCTCCAACTCAAATTCTGACAAGTGAGTAAAATATTAATATAAAAATTAACACACTAACATTTGTCATTCAAAAAAATAAATATTACTAACAGATCAGACTATATTGATATAGAGATCAAGGAACTATACTCTCCTATAAAATCACATTTAAATCCTTAAAACTTTCTTGGTGAAAACTTAGAGTTCGTGTAGAGGCTAATTTAGTTGAGATTTTTTTTTTTAAAACTTTGAAGTTGAGATGGTACTACTAATGCTACGCTTCTCTAAACACAGGCTGGTCTTTTGGGCAAGAAAGAGGCACATGGGAGCTAAGTAAGCATTTTTATGAAGAAAGAATGTCTCTTTCATATGAATGATGATACGGAACTTTTCGTTGACTCTTATTTCTTGGATCATGGGCTTCTAGGATCATGTGACACTAAGATTTTCATTGATATTCGCAAAATACTGAATTTATAAATGAAATTAATGCAAAATCATTTAGTACTTGCTTTAACTAGTAATCCTAAAACTCCTCACCGTTTCCCCATAATACACAACATGTAATACAAAAATATGCAAGCATGCATTTTGTTGATGGGATAGTGTTTAGGTTAATGAGTCTAGTCGTAGTAGATTGACTATAATTAGGCATGACATGGACAGAACAGATTTCATCTTCCCCATCTTTATTTCTTAGAAATTGTGGTTAGATCTAACACAATCCTACAAAATCGGATTGTAAGGTGGGGATTTCCCTAACTTATAAACACATGTTCAAGCCATCTTTTGTTCGATGTAAGACTTTTTAACAAATTTCAAATTTCATTTGCTTATTTGCTACCTATCTGATCTTTAATGGAGATGAAAAATTGAATCACATCTTCGTCTCTGACAGGTTCAGGTATCTCCACCACGTCTCAACCCAGCAGTAAAATCGTTTTTTTAATTAAAAATAAGTTTTTTCAACCCTAAATTTGAACATGTCCCAAAAACAAAACAAAAAATCTCAAACCCGAACCTACTACTAGAAATTAATTTCCACCATATTTCTATTAATCTAATTCATTTGTGTTGGATATTTGTATGTTGGCTTCATTTTTGCTAAATCAAATATACAAGCAAGATGTTGGACCCAATGTTCCAACATGTGGGTACGACTTCAGTGTGTCCTGTTTTCGCGCCTTGGAGTTGTTTATTATCACACCTGATCTTTTGAAGATTTGATTGAAGAATTCATTCATGTTACTTGTTCTCCAAGTTGCGTGTGTTTCCAGAAGGAAGATATTTTTCAGATGGATATTTTTATTTGTGCAAATATATTTTCAAAAGAGCTTTTGTAAAATATAATTCTGAAGAATATTTGTTTCAATATATTTCTGAAAAGAATATTTGATACTGAAGAATATTTGTTTCAATATATTTCTAAAAAGAATATTCGATACAAATATATGTTTAGCCTGAAGGAAGATTTAATTGTGCAAATATATTTCTAGAAGGAATCTTGGAAATATATTTCTGAAGAATTATTTGTTTCAACAAATTTCTGAGAAGAATATTTGATTCAAATATATGTTGATGTTGAAGGCTATATAAAGAAGACACCTCTCTTGAAGAAAACAATAGAAGCCGTCATTGAAAGAATATTTTAGGGTTTCGACTTTAGGTTGTCTTTGTTGAGCCGTGTGCTCTATTCTGTATACCACTCTATTGCTGCTACTGAATATCAAAAGCTTAGAGTTGGTTTGTTTTGAGTTGAGTTGTAATTGCGAATCACTCATAAGTTTTTAAGCAAGAGTGACTTTTGTTATTTGAGTCTAAGGTCACTGGGGCAGTGATTGTTTGAGTGGATGTGAGATGGGATCTAAGGTCTTTAGGCTGAAGTCAGTACGGGTAGTAGCTAGGTGATAAGTTGTAAACTTGGAGTTTGCTGAGAACTTACAACTAGGACTACATTAGTGGACTTCCTCTTGGCTTGGTAGCCCCCAGAGTAGGTGTGTTTGTCACCGAACTGGGTTAACAAATAACTTGTGCCATTTATGTTTGTCTTTTATATTTTCCTTGTTCTGTTTGTTTATCGTTAGCCTGATGTTGAAACATTAAACTCAACATTCCACCTGAGTCCCAGTGTTGGAACATTACATACAACATCAGGAAACTACCGTGCCAGAATTTCAATTGGTATCAGAGCAGGCACCCTGCCTGTTTTAGGGTGAGCTCCAGGGAAGTTATCTTCTGGCATAATGGATAAGGAAGTAGGATTTCTGAACAGATCACCTCTGTTGGATGGTTCCAACTATGACTATTGGAAATCTCGCATGAGTGCTTTCCTTAGATCTATAGATAGTAAGACCTGGAAAGCAGTTCTGAAGGGTTGGGAACATCCTGTTGTGCTTGACAAAGATGGAAAGAAGACAGCTGATCTGAAACCAGAAGAAGAGTGGTCCAAGGAAGAAGATGAACTAGCGCTTGGAAACTCTAAGGCATTGAATGCTTTATTTAATGGAGTGGACAAGAACATGTTCAGACTGATCAAGCAATGCACTGTGGCTAAGGATGCTTGGGAAATTCTCAAAACTACACACGAAGGTACATCTAAAGTGAAAATGTCAAGGCTTCAACTTCTTACTACCAAGTTCGAAAATCTAAAGATGTTGGAGGATGAGAACATACAAGATTTGTACATGAATGTCTTTGACATGGCTAACTCCTTTGACTCACTTGGGGAAAAGATGTCTGATGAAAAGCTCGTGAGAAAGATTCTCATATCTCTACCTAAGAGATTTAATATGAAGGTGAATGTGATTGAAGAAGCACAAGACATCTCCAGTATGAAGGTTGATGAGCTAATAGGATCTCTTCATAACTTTGAAATAGCTTTCAATAACAGGACTGAAAAGAAAGGAAAAAGTGTTGCCTTTGTTACAAATGCTGATGTTGAGGATTCACAAGGATATATTGAGGATGATGAAAGTTTGTCAGAGGCTATTGTGTTACTTGGAAGACAGTTTAACAAGATTCTGAAACGAGGTGACAGGAGACCCAGGCCAAATGGTCAGAACATTAAGTTCGACATCAGTAAGCAACAAAGTAATTTGAAGAAAACAAGAACTGATGAGAAGAGCAATCAATCCAAGGGAGTTTAGTGTTGAAATTCCTGGCAGGACCTGGTTCTGAACCGTAAAACAGAGTATGCAAACAGCAGTTCAGAAGCAGAAATATAAAAGACAGAAAGTAAAGGAACACAGTTGATTTGTTAACCTAGTTCGGTGCAACTTCACCTACATCTGGAGGCTACCAAGCCAGGAAGGAAATCCACTAAAATAATATCAATTCGAAGTCCTATGACACAGCCCCTGTTTCACAGCCCCTATGACAACAGCCCCTGTTTCACAGCCCCTTCTCACTTAATCACTACCCGTGGTATTTCAACCTAGGAACTCCTAGACCTGAGACCCCTCTCACTTCCCTCAGTCAATCACTGCCCCAGTGATTATCAGACTTTAACAAATCAAATAAAGTTGAAGACACTCTTCAAAACATAAAACAGTCACTCTTGCTTAAAAGCTTTGAGTGATTACAACTCGATAACAAACAACCAACTCTAAACACTTTGAGTGGTGCACAAAAAGACAGAGCACGAAGCTCACAACTAACAGACTCAAAAACCTAAGACTCTTTCAATGCTAACTTCTGGTTTTTGATGTAAATTCTTCAATAGCAGCTTCCTCTATTTATAATCTTCAGCAGCACCATAAATTCAAACCAAATCTTCAAAGATATGTTTCCAAAATTCTTTAGAAGCAAATAGAAGCTCACATATTATTCAGAAATATATTTTCCAAAGATTGCTTGAAAATATATTCTTAAATAACATGAACAAATCTTCAACAAAGATCTTCGCACGAATTAATCTGCCTTCTAGAAACAACAGCTTGGATAAAACTTCAATCAAATCTTCGAAAGATTATGTCAGAGAATTAACAGCTTGAAGACACAAATTCTGAACGCGGAAAACAACTTCTGAAATGCAGCTTCTGAAGGTCAACGAAAGTCAGCGTCTGAACAGTGCGTCTGAAGGTCAACGAAAGTCAGCGTCTGAACAGTGCGTCTGAAGTCAGCTTCTGAACAGTGCGTCTGAAGTACTGTTCAGCTTCTGAAGTGTACGGTCAGCTTCTGATGAACATTTCCAGCTTCTGAAATTCTGTTTTTAGCTTCTGAAGGCACATTTCAGCTTCTGAAGACATACTCCTTGAGATTTCAGCTTCTGAAGCACAAATTGCTTGTCTATTTAATTTTAGCAAACATGAAGCCAGCAACGAAATATCCAACAATCTCCCCCTTTGGCAAATTTTTGGCTAAAATCAATTTCTTCACAAAACAAAGAACGCAACTATGAAGAACATAACACAAATGTAGCAACAGAGTCAGCAGCGGATGATTCACTACATTTCACACATATACTCCCCCTGAATTACCTCTGAACAGATACTCAGGAACAACACAATTCAGGAACTCCCCCTGAAACACACATTCAGGAACTCCCCCTGAAACTCCCCCTGAAACAGATCAATCAGAAACTCCAACTCCCCCTGAACTATTGAACAGCTTCTGAAATAGACACATACTTATTTCTCCCCCTTTTTAGCCAAACAATGTTGACAAAACAACCAGCAATCACCAGGAGCAGAGAAACACAAGAAATAGAGCATAGCACATCACTGAATTCTATTCAGATTTTATAACTAGCACAACACATAACAGCACACAAAGAACCACATCAGAATCAGCATCAAAAACATCAGCACAGAACCCATCACAGCACCAACATTAGGATCAGAACCACATAGCATCCACACACAGAAGAACAAAACAAAAAACAACAACTGCAGACCAGAATCACAAAATGAAATCCAGAACATCAGTCAAAAACTTGACAGTCTTCAGACTCAGCAACAGATGTTTTTCATCATCAGACACACATTCAGATGTTGCTTAGTCAATGTGTGCTTCAGACACATTCACAGGAATCTTCTTCCCAGCATTCTGCTTCTGAAGTACAGCAATCCTCTTATGAACATAGGGCATGATGTCTTGCTCAACATCATCCTCAGATTCACTAGAATCCACATCCTTTTCTTTTAGTGCCTTCTTCTTAGGAACAGGGACCATCACCTTGCTCCAGACTTTAGATGGTCCAGCAACAGAACTCTTCTTTGCTACAAGAGTGGGCCTGCTGTCAGCAGCAACAGCCTTTCCTCTCCTTTTGTTCAGCCTCTGAGCAACACTTGCACATTTTGGTCTACATTCCTTCTTGACCTTGGTTTTGTTCACAACTGGTACCACTTTTCTTCGTTGAAAGTGCTTGGGGTATCCATGCAGCTTGTAACAAAATGGCTTAATGTGTCCCTTTTTACCACAGTGATGACACACCCAAGGATGAGATGCCCTCTTGTTCTTAGATCCCTGATGTTGGTTCTGGTGTTCCAACTTAGGTTTATCCATCATTGGATCACATGTTTTAACAGCTGTAGTGAATCTTTTAGCTGGATGTTGCTGTTTGTTGTTCAGAGTCCTATCATCATACCCAATTCCATTTGGTTTCCCTTGGTTCTGACTCTCCAAAATCTCTTCTAACACATCAGTACCAGTGTTTAACATTCTGACTTGCTTCTTCATATTTTCAAGTTGAGAGTTCAGCTGGGTTACCTCATCTTTGAGATCAGAATTTTTTCTAAGTGTTCACTTCTTTCAAACTGAAGTTGACTGATAGTTCTCTTCTGTTCTTCCAGCAGCTTGCACACTTCTTCAAAATATGCAGAGTACCAACATCAGACAATGTTGCTGACCCACTGACTAAAGCTCTGACTCAGCAGAAGCATGATGGTCATACTAGATCTATGGGTATTAGGTCTATGCCTTATTGGCTCTAGTGCTAGTGGGAGATTGTTGGTGTAAGCCCTAGAGGCCAATAGTTTCTGTTAAACTTTTCACATGTATCATGACTTTTATTAATAAAATATGGCATTCTTTATTACACTTGATATAAGATTAATAAAGTCCTTAGAATAGTTGGTTCATGTGATGGAATATTAAGTGTGACTTAATCATGAGATTACATCAACAGAAAGAACACTATTCTTAAAAGTATCTGTAGTCAAGCTTTAATATGAACTGAGATAATAATAAAGCATGGAGACTATTATGTATGTAGACTGATGACCATATCTCATGGGTCATGAATATGAGATATTAAGTCTATACATAGGTATGAGTATTAGGAGTAATATTTATACTGGATTGACCCATCGTGAGAATACTACATAGTATGTTATGAAATCGTCATAAGTTATTCTCATAATGATAATAGTGTATATCACTCTTAGACCTGAAACCACTGTGATCCCTAGATGTGGACTCAAGTGTTTTATTGCCATTCAAACGTTATCTGTAACAAGATAACTATAACGTTGGTTAATGGGCACTCGATGAATCATGTTGAGGGACATGAGTGTCCTAGATGGGATTTGTCCCTCCTTCATAACAGGAGATATATCTTTAGGCCTCTTGATGAAATATGACTGGAAAAATGCATGGCCATGCCGAATTAAGTCAATATGAGATATTGGACTTATTCGTTATTCAGTATATTTCAGAATCAAGAAATATAAATATTGAGCTAAACAAAGGGTGACGTAATCTATGCCTTGTGTTCAATAAAGATATTAGGACAAAGGAGTAATCGTACACATAGACATTATCGTGGAAAAGGTTTCGTCAGATCACTTGACATTCTTGTCACTTGGGTAGCAGTGATGTGTTGCTAGATACCGCTCACTGTTTGTAATGTTAAATATAAGATTTAATATTATTGCCAACGTTGCAAGAACCTATAGGGTCACACACAGTAGAACGGTCAAAAGGAGAAATATAAGTAATACTTATATGATGGGGTGCGTTTAGCAATTGACGCTAATTAGTTAGCGGAAGCAAATGGGTTAATGGGCTTATGGAAGCTCAACATGATGGCTGATTTTCGTGTAGCAATGAGCTCTATAAATAGAGCTCTAATGCTGAAATCAGTAGTGCTTTTTCGTGTAACCCTAAAAGGCAAAACCGAAATCCCTACATCTCTCCCTAACCTCTGATCGCTTGGCTAGCACCAGGAACCAGAGGAAACCGTTCGTGTGGACGAGTAGAGGCTTTGCTTGCTTGCTTAGCTGTGATCAAAGAAACTGTTTCTTCACTACAAGAGGTAACAATTCTATCACTGATTCATGTGATATTCGTAATGATCCAAGGAAAGAAAAATCGAAAAATTTTAAACTTCCGATGCCTTTTACATGTCGATTTTCCTTCAGAGATGTCTTGTGCCTCCTCAATTGCAGTCACCTTCATATCAAATCTCTTAGGTAGGGATCTGAGAATCTTCCTCACAAGTTTCTCATCAGAAATTTTTTCTCCAAGAGAATCGAATGAGTTAGCCATATCTAGAACATTCATGTAAAAATCTTGTATGTTCTCATCCTCCAACATTCTGAGATTTTCAAACTTAGTGGTGAGATGTTGAAGTCTGGACATCTTTACATTGGATGTGCCTTCATGAGTAGTCTTGAGAATTTCCCAAGCATCCTTAGCCACAGTGCACTGCTTGATCAGTCTGAACATATTCTTGTCCACTCCATTGAATATAGCATTCAAGGCTTTGGAGTTTGCAAGAGCTATCTCATCTTCTACCTTGGACCAATCTTCCTCTGGTTTTTATTCAGCTGTCTTCTTAACATCTTTGTCTAGCACAACAGGATGTTCCCAACCCTTCAGAACTGCTTTCCAGGTTTTGCTATCTATTGATTTAAGGAAAGCACTCATGCGTGATTTCTAATAATCATAGTTGGAACCATCCAACAGAGGTGGTCTGTTCACAAATCCTCCTTCTTTCTCCATTATGCCAGAAAATACCTTCCCTGGAGCTCACCCTAAAATAGGCAGGGTGCCTGCTCTGATGCCAATTGAAATTCCTAGCAGGACCTGGTTCTGAACCGTAAAACAGAGTATGCAAACAGCAGTTCAGAAGCAGAAATATAAAAGACAGAAAGTAAAGGAACACAGTTGATTTGTTAACCCAGTTCGGTGCAACTTCACCTACATCTAGAGGCTACCAAGCCAGGAAGGAAATCCACAAAAATAGTATCAATTCGAAGTCCTATGACATAGCCCCTGTTTCACAGCCCCTATGACAACAGCACCTCTTTCACAGCTCCTTCTCACTTAATCACTACCCGTGGTATTTCAACCTAGGAACTCCTAGACCTGAGACCCCTCTCACTTCCCTCAGTCAATCACTGCCCCAGTGATTATCAGACTTTAACAAATCAAATAAAGTTGAAGACACTCTTCAAAACATAAAACAGTCACTCTTGCTTAAAAGCTTTGAGTGATTACAACTCAATAACAAACAACCAACTCTAAACACTTTGAGTGGTGCACAAAAAGACAGAGCACGAAGCTCACAACTAACATACTCAAAAACCTAAGACTCTTTTAATGCTAACTTCTGGTTTTTGATGTAAATTCTTCAATAGCAGCTTCCTCTATTTATAATCTTCAGCAGCACCATAAATTCGAACCAAATCTTCAAAGATATGTTTCCAAAATTCTTTAGAAGCAAATAGAAGCTCACATATTATTCAGAAATATATTTTCCAAAGATTGCTTGAAAATATATTCTTAAATAACAGGAACAAATCTTCAACAAAGATCTTCGCACGAATTAATCTGCCTTCTAGAAACAACAGCTTGGATAAAACTTCAATCAAATCTTCGAAAGATTATGTGAGAGAATTAATAGCTTGAAGACACAAATTATGAACGCAAAAAACAGCTTCTGAAATGCAGCTTCTGAAGGTCAACGAAAGTCAGCGTCTGAACAGTGCGTCTGAAGGTCAGCTTCTGAACAGTGCGTCTGAAGTGCTGTTCAGCTTCTGAAGTGTACGGTCAGCTTCTGAAGAACCAGTTCAGCTTCTGATGAACATTTCCAGCTTCTGAAATTCTGTTTTTAGCTTCTGAAGGCACATTTCAGCTTCTGAAGACATACTTCTTGAGATTTCAGCTTCTGAAGCACAAATTGCTTGTCTATTTGATTTTAGCAAACATGAAGCCAACAACCAAATATCCAACAAGTGTCATGAATGTGAAGGATATGGTCACATTAGAACAGAATGTGCCATATACCTCAAGATACAAAAGAAAAGCTTGGATGTTTCTTGGTCTGACGAAGATGACTCAGAAGGAGAAGTGCAGAATGAGTCTGCTAAGCATGTCATTGCTTTAACTGGTAGATGCATGTCTCATACTAAATCAAGTGATGGAGAATTAACTTATGAAGAGCTAGCTGCCTCGTACAAAGATCTCTACACTAGAAGTGAAGAAGTTTGCAAGTTACTAGAGAAACAGGAGAAGACTATCAGTCAACTGCATGCTGAAAGAAGTGACCATTTAGCAAAAATTTCTGATCTCAGTGATGAGGTAACTCAACTAAACTCCCAACTTGAACACTTAAAGAAGCAGGTTAGAATGATGAACACATGTACTGACTTGCTGGAAGACATATTAGAAGGCCAAAATTAAGGGAAACCAAAAGGCATAGGCTTTGATTATAGAGCACTAAACAAGAAACAACAAAACCAAGATAAGAATTTTGTCGCTGTTGTAGGAACATATGATCCCACTATGAGCAAACCAATGTTGCAACATCCAAAGGAACATCAGAGGTCTAAGAACAAGGGGATATCTCACTCTTGGGTATGCCATTATTGTGGTAGAAAGGGGCATATAAAGCCGTTCTGCTTCAAGTTGCATGGATATCCCAAGTGGTTTCAACATAGAAGACTTGCACCAGATGTAATTAATGTCAAGAAGGAGTGGAAACCCAAATGTGATAATGTTGGCCTAATAGCTCACACCTCTCTGACAGCCTCATCTAGGGAAGACTGGTACTTTGACAGTGGATGCTCTAGACACATGACTGGAGTTAATAAATTTCTTGAAAATGTAAGATCTTACACCAGCAGCTATGTGACTTTTGGTGATGGAGCTAAAGGAGAAATCCTAGGTATTGGTAACTTGATCAATAATGGATTGCCAAAGCTAGACAATGTGCTATTGGTGAAAGGGCTAACTACTAACTTGATTAGCATAAGCCAACTGTGTGATCAAGGGATGGAAGTGAACTTTAACAAGACTGAATGTCTGGTAACTGATGGGAAAAGTGAGGTGCTAATGAGAGGTAATAGATCTAAGGACAGTTGTTACTTGTGGGTACCTCAAGAAGAAGCTCACTTAACCACATGTCTTGTGAGTAAAGAAGAAGAGGTTAAACTGTGGCACCAGAAACTTGGTCATTTAAACCTAAGAGGAATGAAGAAAGCCATTTCTGTGGAAGCTATCAGAGGATTACCCAAACTTAAAATTGTTGAGGACAACATATGTGGGGAATGTCAAATTGGTAAACAAAGTCGAATCTCGCATCCGAGGTTGGAACATCAGGTAACTTCCAAGGCACTTGAACATCTACACATGGACTTGATGGGACCTATGCGAGTTGAGAGTATTGGTGGAAAGAGGTATGTTTTTGTGGTTGTTGATGATTTTTCAAGGTTCACATGGGTAAGCTTTATTATAGAAAAATCAGAAACTTTTGATGTGTTCAAAGATCATTGTCAACGCCTCCAAAGAGAAAAGGAGATTGTGATTGTGAAAATTAGAAGTGATCATGGCAAGGAATTTGAAAATGACAAGTTTTCTGAATTTTACTCTTTTGAAGGAATATTTCTTGGTTACTCCATCAACAATAAAGCCTACGAAGTATTTAATTCCAAAACTAATACTATGATGGAATCCATAAATGTTATTGTTGATGATTCAACAGTTGAAAAAGGGACTGATGTTGAAGACGATGTTGGAACATCATTTCAGCAAGCTGATGCTTCAGATAATGTCCCAGACATTGAGTCCAACATTGAATCAGATTCAGGTGAGGCTCAAGACAGCAAAGGTCCAAATATTAGAATCCAAAAGGATCATCCTAAGGACATGATCATAGGGAATCTGAATGAAGAAATTACTAACAGATCCAGAGATGTGAGTTCCAATTCTTGTTTTGATTCTAAATTCAAACCAAAGAACATTAAAGAAGCCTTGACTGATGAGTTCTTGATAAATTCTATGCAAGAGGAACTTGGTCAGTTGAAGAAGTATGAAGGTTGGAAATTGGTTTCTAGACCTGAAGGTGTGAATGTCATTGGTACTAAATGGATCTATAAGAATAAGTATATTGAAGGTCGTGATGTAACTAGGAACAAGGCCCTCTTAGTATCTCATGGGTACAACAAAGGTGAAATTGACAAGACCTTACTTGTGAAGAATGATCTCATGGTAGCTCAAATTTATGTTGTTAACATCTTTTCTGGAAGAATGTCGAACCAGATGTTGGAACACTTTGTCCAACATATGAAATCTGAATTTAAGATGAGTCTTCTGGGTGAATTGACATATTTTCTTCAAGCAAGTAATTGTGATGAATTGAAGCTAATGGATGATGTTATGTTTATTTCTCAAAGCAAGTGTGCCAAGAGTAGTGTGAAGAATTTTGCTCTTATGAATGCAAGACATAAGAGAACATTGAAGGTGAGAAAAACACAAGAAGGGGGGGTTGAATTGTGTTGGCTTTTTCTTTTCTTTTTCTCAAAAACTTTGGTTAGTTCAGAATCAGATGTTGATCAGATTCTGAAACTATTTCAGAGTTGTTTAGCAGCGGATAAAGAGTAAATGAGAGAGAGAGAGAGAGAGAGAGAGAGAGAGACACACAAGCAGTTTATCCTAGTTCCTTCCACAACCCGGAAGTAGTCCAGTCCCCTTGTCACTACAAGAGATTTTTCACTATAGTCAAACGATTACAATTGCTCAAGCACAAAGCATAGAGACTTCCTTGCTCACACACACAGTATGAGACTTCCTTGCTCAAACACAGAGTAAGAGACTTCCCTGCTCAACCACAAAAAATGAGACTTCCTTGCTCAACCACAAAGGATGATACTTCCTTGCTCAACCAAAAAGGATGAGACTTCCTTGCTCAACCACAAAGGATGAGATTTCCTTGCTCAACCACAAAGGATGAGACTTCTAGTTGCTCAAGCACGCAGGCAAGAGGCTTTGAATCAAACAGATTTACAACAGAAATAAGTTTGAGTTGAACACTTTGTATACTATCAGTGGTGTTCACAAAATACAACACAGGTTAAGACTCTACACTTAAGGAATCCTAAGATAAAAAGGTTTGTAAGAATTCCTAAGTTATTTGATGACTGTTGGATGAAAAATAGAGTATGGCAGTTTCTGGTTTTTCAGTCTTATATTTCTGTACAGAGTCCTTAGTCTTCGTCTTCAAATCTTCAATCCTTTATAGAGAATTAAAGAGCCGTTGAGAAGATGCCATGTCATCAAAAGAGCCGTTGCAATTGAAGCTTCAGCCAGCAATACAGCCTTCCTGTTATGGTGCACAAAACAGAGCAACACAATTTGAATTGTTTCCTTAAAACCAGGTTGAAGGTCTTGCCCAGGGAAACAACATTGCAAAGAGTTGTTCTGACTTGTACAGTATTGTAGTACCCTAATTTTGTCCAAGTCTTTTCTTCAAGAAGATCATCATCATGCAAAATCAAAAAAAAAAAAATCAATCTTCATTTTCTTTTTTTTTAAATAATAAAAAAAAAGTTTTTATTATTATTTTATTTATCTTTTATTATTATTATTATTATTATTATTATTATTATTATTATTATTATTATTATTATTATTATTATTATTATTACTTTTATTTTTATTATTATTATTTACTTTTATTATTATTATGTTCATTTTTATTCAAAAAAAAAAGAGAATTTATACAAAGCAAAAACAACAAAGCCAAGTTGCAGCCAACACACCTCTTCTTTGTTGTCTTCTTCCTTTTCTTCTTTGTCAAGGAAGTCAAGGAAGGTTGCCCTGCCTGCAGCGCCCTTTCTCCTGGTTTCCAGCATCCACCTTGCCATTTTTTTCCTTTCTTCTTTATCAAAAACCAGTCAAAGTAAGATGCAAGTGGCTGCCCCTGTTCCTGCAGTTGCTGCCCCTGTTCCAGCACTCCTTCCTTTCCATCTTCTCTGCTGTTGCCCTTGTGTGCAGCGCCTTTCTTCTTTGTTTCTCCCAACCTCTGTCAGGAGAGCACCCTTCCTTTCCTGTTTTTCTTCCCAAAATCTTCAAGGATCAAACCCAAAAGCAACCTCTGCACATGACAGCACCCTGTTTTTCCATTTTTAAATCAACTTCTGTCAAACTCAGCTCCAACTTGTTCTAAAATTAACCAAAGTGTTCACTAAGATCACAAGGCAAGGTCACTTCCTTCCCTTTTCATTAAATGCTAACCAAAGTCTTGGTCTTAGCACACAAAAAGGTCCAACTTTCAAGGGATTTCATGATTACAAATGATCACAATTTTGCCTATATAAGCAACACGAAAATCAGAGAATAAGAGAGTTTTTTGGAGGATTTATTAGAGGAATTTCTTAGCAAGAACAGAACCAAAGAAACAGCAAGAATTCACAACAACCTTTGAAAAGAAAAGCTCTGTTTTCTGTTTCTTTCTTTACAAACCATCACAAACAAATCAAACGATCAAAACAGCCACTAAATTACCAGAAACATCACACAAAGAGAGAAGAATAGTAGCAAAACACCATTGTTATTATTGTTCATCTTCTCCATCACTTCCATCTTTGCAAAAATCACAACCACTCAAAAGCCCCTTTCATTTTCTTGCATCCAAAGCTTTGGCTATGAGTTTGTAAGTATCTTGAACATTCTCATCTCTTATTTGCATTTATGTTTGCATTTTGTTCTGATGTTCATGTTGTCCTGCATTATTTTTCTGCATTTTTAGTAATCTTTAACTCATTTTTGCACTAAAAACATCTTTCAAAAACCCCAAAAAAATCACAAAGTTTAAATCACCAAAACAGAAGTGGTTTGCTTCTTTTTCTTACTGTTTTCGAACGTTTTTTACCCCCGTGAGGTTCTGAAACCAGAAATCAGAAGCAGTCTGAACAGTACTTCAGAAGCACTTCAGAAGAAGCTTCTGAACAGTACTTCAGAAGCAGCTTCTGAACAGTGCTTCTGAACCCCAGAGTCTGAACAGTGCGTCTGATGGTCAACAAAAGTCAGCGTCTGAACAGTGCGTCTGATGGTCAACAAAAGTCAGCGTCTGAACAGTGTGTCTGATGGTCAACAAAAGTTAACTTCTGAACAGTGCTTCTGAAGGCAGCTTCTGAAGGCAACTTCTGAAGGCAGCTTCTGAACAGCAGCTTCTGAAGGTGTTTCTGAAGCTGTGCATTTTGCATTCTGAAGTCAGTTCTTGTTTCTAAAGGTTCAGAACCTGGGCTGAAAACTCATTTTTGGGCTGAAACTCATTTTTTATTCAACAAGTGATTTTTTGCTTTCATTTGTAAAAATGTTAATTTTTCAATAACAAACTTGAATGAAAAAGGAGTGGTTTGACTTATGTCTTCCCATTCCCCGGTTGCACGAGCATTTGACGAACGTCTTGTTGTTCGGACAATTGTCATTTTATTTTCAACATACCAAAACATAAAAAAAAACAATTTTCTTTTTTTTTATGTGAGTGAAAAAGGAAAACTTGGGTAGACACCCGACGCTTCCCCGAATATTTGGAAACGAGGTAGACACTTCGCTTTCGGTTGAATATTCGTCCTCCATTTAAAAATCAATCTCAACCCACCAAACTTTATCTTTTCACGCCCATGCGCGTTTTCAAACGGATACCATCGCCCAAGTGCGAGTCCGTCTTTTTTTTAAGCAAACTTTTTCGCCCAAGCGCGATCAAATTATCCAACACACAAACATTTTCTACCAAAGAACTACGTAGCTTTGAAATCTCCATCGAACCAGGAGATACGTAGGAGCAAGATCAAACTCTTGTCAAGCACAGTAATAAAAAAACTCATTTTTGGTCTTTAAATCTTTTCTTTTGTTTTCTTTTATTTATTTCTTTACAAACATTTGGCATGAAACTAACACAATTAAACGCTAAGCTAACTAACGGTTCCCGTTGGGTACAACGGATGTGAGGGGTGCTAATACCTTCCCCTCGCATAATCGATTCCCGAACCCGAAATTTGGTCGCAATGACTTTGTTCTCGTTCTCAAAGGGGTTTATCGACGTTCCCCTTTTCAAAAACAAAACTTCGGTGGCGACTTTACTGTTTGAGCGAGCGCTTTCCGCCCGCACATTTTTCCCGCCGCTTCAGCTGGCGACTTCACTGGGGAGATGTTAGAGAATCAACCCTAGTTAGTTGGTTTAGCTTTTAGTGTTAGTTTCTTGCTCTAAATGTTTGTTTATTTTTGTTCTTATTTGCTTTATTTTATTTCCGCTTTATTTTTCGCCTTTTATGATATTGTGCTTTTGTATCGGGGTTTGTGATGTTCAAAACATTTTTGAGTGGAGCACTGCACCCGAGTTTGAAAAAAAAAACATAGGCTTAGGATGGTGGTTGCGTAGTAATGGCTTTCAAGATAGACATCTCGTTTAATCAATATGAAAACCCCGCTTAGAGATGGTCCTCTTCGTGAAAGGTTGTCATATAATGGTTAACCCGTTATCATGGCGAAATTCCGAATTGGACCCCTAACTCTAAAAACCTTCTTCTTAGCACCTTTTCAAATTTGGTGTTTGTATTGACTTTCGAGGTAGACATCTCGTTTTGGTTAGTACAAACCCCACCTAGAGGAGACGCACTCGTGAAAGGTTGTCATATAATGGTTAACCCGTTATTATGGCAAAATTCCGAGATGCCTACATGACTCTAGGTACTCCTAACTCAAAAACCTTAGAACTACCCTTGATGAGAACCTTGATATAGAAAGCACATAGAACTAAGCCCTCGTAGGGAACCATCCCTTTAAGTTTTATTTCCCAATTATCCATACCCACATAAAGCATACATGCATTGCATCCACATACATAAAATCATTTTTTTTTAATATACAAGTTTGTTTTAGGGAATTGCAAAGGCAAAGTGTGTTGCAAATGTCTAACAAAGTGAACATGGGCTCCGAGAAAAGAACTCTGTCATTAAAAGTTGAACTCCCGAATTTGAAAAGTCTTAGAGATTTGAGTGCCGAGTTAACAGCAATTCCAAAGAGTGCTTTTATCTTCAAGTATGGCGACATCCTTGATCTCTTGTTCACTAATGTTCGTGCAGACGCTATCACAGCATTAGCATAGTTCTACGACCCCCCAATAAGAAGTTTCCTATTCCAAGACTTCCAATTAGCGCCCACACTTGAAGAGTTCGAAAGGATTATGGGCATTCCTCCAAAAGGCAAGGGTCCGTATGTAGAAATTGGCCATCCTCAAAAAGTTGAAAAATTGGCCGAAGCTCTAAACATTGAAGTGTCCGGATTTGCTAGCAATGTGAAGACTAGAGGGAAAGCTCCA
The DNA here is from genome assembly GCA_018208015.1 of Medicago ruthenica. Taxonomy (NCBI): domain Eukaryota; kingdom Viridiplantae; phylum Streptophyta; class Magnoliopsida; order Fabales; family Fabaceae; genus Medicago; species Medicago ruthenica. Next base: position 72,072,985 of record CM031373.1, on the reverse strand, counting down.
GGTTTTCTCCGAAGTTATCTAGAGAAAAAGACTCGTGAGTTTGCTGCGTCCCGAGATATGAAGTCATTCAACAACGTGCTAGCCCTCCTTATTTGGTTTGGTGTTGTTCCCATCAACCGAAAACTTTGTTGATTTTGCCGCAATCAGTGTCTTTTGGGATGTCCTTACAAAGGACAAAATTCTAGTTCCTGCACTCTTGGCCAATGTGTACTATACTCTCCACATGCGTCACGAGAAGCTAGGTGGCAATATTGTCTGTTGTTTTCCTTTACTCTGTTATTGGGTCACATCTCACATGTGCATGGACCAATCACGAATGAACAAGATGGATAAGTTTGAATGGTCTCAATTTTTGGCATCCCTTACCAAAAACATGATCCGTTGGTATCCAAGGAAGCTCGACATCAAAGAAATCGTCATCAGTTGTGGGGAGTTCCCAAATGTGCCACTCATAGGGTCCAAAGCATGCATAAACTACAATCCAATTTTGTCTCTAAGACAATTGGGACGTCCTATGTGGGAGAAGCCCGAAGAGAAATCCTTGGAAGGTCTAGTGTTACATGACTTGGGTGCCAATGACCCTGTGATGTTACAAAAAATTATTCGAGCTTGGGGAAATGTTAACAAGAAGGGAAGTGATTGGAAACGCATGGTTGGCGCTACCAAAGAAAATTACCGACAATGGGTCAAAGAGAGAGTCCAAGAGGTGAAACTACCATTCATTGTCAAAGCCCCTATTCCACCTAGGTCCCCCGAACCTGTTCCTATCTCAATAGAGGAAGCGGATGAGCTCAAAGCAACCATTGCACAGCTCAACAAAGGAAAAGAGGAATTGCAAGTTGTTCTACTCAAAACTACTCAAGAAAACTGTGAGCTAAAAAGGGAAGGAATCCAAAAAGACAAGATCATTGAGAGTAGCAACAAAAGGCTAAGGCTTGAAGAGGATGAAAAGTGCAAGGTGCAAGGATGCTTGGGAGGAGCAAATTCTCAGCTCAAACATAAGAACCAAGAGCGGGATGAACTCTTAAGCAAAGCCCATGAGCTGAGAGAGCTATGGAAAAGATCTCAGGTTGAAAGGCGGAAGCTAAAAGAAAAGCTTGAGAATGCAAAACAACAGCTCAATAGCATGGCGAATGAATATGAGGGATATGTGTTAAATGAGAAGCTACAAAAGGAAGCGTTGGAAAGAGCACTTGTGAGGAGCCAGTTGGAATTAAAAAGGGAACAAGAGTATTCGGAAGAATTCCAGAAGTTCAGTGACCATCAAGGAGAGGTTTGTGAAGACTTCAAAAGAAAAAATGAGGGGTGTGAACATCGCTTTATGAACTTGGTTGATTTGGTTGTAAACGAGCTCTTTTTCGAGTACTCCGTGACGAGGGTGTGCATTGGAAGAATATGTTCTCAAGACTAGCAAAGTTGGCCAATGATGTGATTGAAACCATCCCTACGAAGTTGGAAGCAGCAAATGCGGCAATGCATCCAATGAACACTCCTTCTGAAGTCTTTATTTTTGTTGAATTTTGTAAGACTATGATAAGAGACTTTAGGGAGGAAATTGAGGCAATCTAAAAAATTTGTAACCCGCCTATTTGTATGACTCCTTGATCATTAATGAAAAATCCTTTTTGTTATCTCTGTTTCTCTTTATCTCAATGCCTTTACAATTGGAAGATCCTTGTGGGAGCACCAAAAGCCTTGCAGTTCCCTAAAAAAAATTAATCATAACAAAAACTTTTTCATGCATTTGCATTAACATCATCCATAACATGCATACATTCGTTTTCATACCCAAAACTCATTCCCCTTCTTATTACCAGGAATTCCTACATTCCAAACTGATTCATCGGCATTCGCATTTTACTCGAAGCAACGCACGGAGGATCATGGAAGAGGTTGAACAAAACCAAGAAGTCATGAGACAAGACATCAACCAACTGAATGGGAAGTTGGATCGATTGATGGACACTCTCCAAGAACTAGCAAACAGAGAGCAAAACACGCAACCTCGAGTGGTGGAAAATGTTTTTCCCCGAGCCACAACCAGCCTCTGCAGCAGCTGTCATTTGGCCGCCATTTGGTCTTCCTCAGGGCTACACACCTCCATTTGAGAGCCATAATGAAAGTGGTTCGTCTCATGCTCGTCCTACTCAAGCATCAGTACCTCGTTCCAATGAAATTCCTGTGATACAAGAGAACGCTGATGTTGCAGCAGTTTCACCCAACCAGTCAGACCCTCCTAAGCAGCATATTGAACCTTCGGGGGGTGAGAGCGAAGGAGCTAAAGGAGAAATTCTTGCTTTGGAAGAACGAGTCAAAGCAATGGAGGGAAATAGTGAATTTGGGTTGGACGCGCTTGATATGTGCTTGGTCTCAAATGTGGTAATTCCTCCCAAATTCAAAACTCCGAATTTCGAAAAGTACAAAGGATTGACTTGTCCTCGCAATCATTTGATCATGTATTGCCGAAAAATGGGTATAGCTGCTCAGGATGATAAGCTCCTCATCCATTTTTTTTCAAGACAGTCTCAGCGGAGCTTCTTTGAACTGGTATATGCATCTTGAAAAGAGTCAGATCCAGACTTGGAAGGATTTAGCGGAAGCCTTTGTCAAACAATATAAATACAACATGGGCATGGCTCCTAATAGGATGCAATTACAAGATTTAACCAAGAAGGGAACGGAAATGTTCAAAGAATATGCGCAACGATGGAGGGAATTAGCATCACAAGTTGAACCACCTTTGTCGGAAAGAGAAATGACAAGAATTTTCATAGGCACCCTACAAGCTCCATATTATGAGAGGGTGATAGGAAGCGCCTCGTCCGGTTTCTCCGACTTAGTCATCATCGGGGAAATGGTGGAAGTGGGTCTGAAAAATGGAAAGATCCAAAATGCTCAAAGTGGTCAAGTTGCCGCAAAGAAATTTCCGGCCTCTTTCCCTAAAGAGAAGGAAGGAGAAACCAATGTTGTAATGACCGGTCTTCAATATTCCTATCGTCCGCCTATAAATGCTTACCATCCACCCACCCTACAAGTACCATATCAAGATCAGCATTATGTTGCTGCCGCAGCAGCTATGCAATATCAGTAACCAACACCTCAAAGACCTCAATATCAACCTGTTCGTCCAAATCATTGGGGTCAAACCTCGGGTCAGAATCAATATCGACCTCCTTACAATCAGCGACCAAGGCTGATCAACCCGATCCCCATCCCGTACAGTCAACTTTGGCCGCTCTAGAAATAGAATTCTTTAGTGGTACCTCGAAATGTCAGACCTTTGGAGCCACCATATCCGCATTGGTATAACCCAAATGCCAAATGCGAGTTTCATTCTGGGGCAATTGGTCATTCCATTGAAGAATGTAGAGCACTTAAAGAGACGGTGCAGGAGCTAGTCAACAACAAGAGCCTATCTTTCAAAGAGAATGGGCCTGATGTGAAGAACAATCCTCTGTCGGGTTATAATGGCCCAAACGTCAGTGTTGTGGAGGAAGATGCAGACTTTGACGAAATCAAGATAGTGGAAGAAATAAGGATTCCTTTGTTGATGCTCCATGCCAAGCTAGCCAAATGTGGTTTGATCCAAGGAACCCATAACAATTGTGAAGAATGCGCCTTAAGTACCGAGGGCTGTCAGTTGGTCAAAGAACAAGTGCAAGAATTGATAAATCAAGGCATATTGCAAGTTAGTCGAGCAAAGAAGATGGCAGATGTCTCAGTCATTGAGCCATACTTTGAAAGCAAGAAAGAGGTCCCAAAACCGGTTGAGATCCTCTATCAAAAAAGAGACGCTCAACCATTGATGAACCATAGGCAGCCTGTTATCATATGCGTTCCATCGCCATTTCCTTACCAAAGTTCTAAAGCAGTACCTTGGAATTATGATGCAAGCGCTGTTGTCTATGAACTAGAAGGGAAAGCGGAAGGAGAACCTACAAAGGTGATGGATGGTGTTACCCATATTTCTGAAGCCAGTGGAATGACCCGAAGTGGTCGGATCTTTGCTCCCAAATAGCTCAGAAGAGAAGACAATGAGGTAGCAGAAGAAGCCCAGAAAAGGAAATAAATGCCCAGTCAAGACAAGGGGCAGGAATGCGGTGATCATCCAGCATCAAAGGAAGATGATGAGTTCTTGAAAATCATCAAGAGGAGTGAATACAAAATAGTTGACCAATTGAATCAAACTCCTTCTAAGATATTTATCCTTTCGCTACTACTAAACTCCGAGGCGCATAGGAAGCATTACTAAAAGTGTTAAATCAGGCACATGTAACCCAGGATGTTACAATAGACAACTTCGGCGGAATAATTGCCAATATCACTGCTAGTAGCTGCCTAAGCTTTAATGATGGAGACTTACCTGTGGAGGGGAAATCTCACAATAAAGCATTACACATATCCACAATGTGTCACGACACTGTCCTTGCAAGAGTGTTGGTTGATACTGTTGGTATAAGCCCTAGAGGCCAATAGTTTATGTCAAACTTTTATATGTATCATGACTTTTATTATTGAATAAAATATGGCGTTCTTTATTACACTTGTTATGAGATAAATAAAGTCCCTAGAATAGTTGGTTCATGTGATGGAATATTAAGTGTGACTTAATCATGAGATTACATCAACAGAAAGAACACTATTCTTAAATGTATCCGTAGTCAAGCGTTAATATGAATTGGGATAATATTAAAGCATGGAGACTATTATGTATGTAGACTGATGACCACATCTCATGGGTCATGAATATGAGATATTAAGTCTATACATAGGTATAAAGTATTAGGAGTAATATTTATACTGGATTGACCCATCGTGAGAATACTACATAGTATGTTATGAAATCGTCATAAGTTATTCTCACAATGATAATAGTGTATATCACTCTTAGACCTGAAACCACTATGATCCCTAGATGTGGACTCAAGTGTTTTATTGCCATTCAAATGTTGTCTGTAACAAGATGACTATAACGTTGGTTAATGGGCACTCGACGAATCATGCTGAGGGACATGAGTGTCCTAGATGGGATTTGTCCCTCCTCATAACAGGAGATATATCTTTAGGCCTCTTGATGGAATATGACTGGAAAAATGCATGGCCATGCCGAATTAAGTCAATATGAGATATTGGACTTATTCGTTGTTCAGTATACTTTCGGGATCAAGAAATATAAATATTGAGCTAAACAAGGGTGACGTAATCTATGCCTTGTGTTCAATAAAGATATTAGGACAAAGGAGTAATCGTACACATAGATATTATCATGGAAAAGGTTTCGTCAGATCACTTGACATTCTTGTCACTTGGGTAGCAGTGATGTGTTGCTAGATACCGCTCACTGTTTATAATATTAAATATAGGATTTAATATTATTGCCAACGTTACAAGAACCTATAGGGTCACACACAAAAGAACGGTAAAAAGGAGAAATATAAGTAGTACTTATATGATGGGGTACGTTTAGCAATAAGCGCTAATTAGTTAGCGGAAGCTATGGGCTAATGGGCTTTTGAAGCTCAAGCTGATTTTGTGCAGCAAGGAGTTCTATAAATAGAAGCTCTAGTGCTGAAATCAGCTAATGCTTTTTCGTGTAACCCTAAAGGCGAAACGAATCCCCACTTCTCTCCCTAACCTCTGATCGCTTGGCTAGCACCGGGAATCAAAGGAAGCCGTTCGTGTGGACGAGTAGAGGCTTTGCTTACTTGCTCAGCTGTGATCAAAGAAACAGTTTCTGCACTAAGAGGTAACAACTCTATCACTGATTCATGTGATATTCGTAATGATCCAAGGAAAGGAAATCAAAATTTTAAACTTCCGCTGCATTTGTATGTCGATTTCCCTTCAGTGGTATCAGAGCCAATTACGAAACCATGAATCGGATTGTTTTGTTTACTGCTTTATGTTTTAATTGGATTAAACATAATCGAATACAATTAAATAATAAAGACGAATTAAAATTGGCAAGGCATCACGTTTCCGTGCATGGCTTTTCAGTTTGTTTGAAGCTTCGGAACCGTATCAGGTGAAGCATCAATATATCGATTATCCATATCGACGGAGATGTGTTGCTCGATCACATACGCAAATAATTGAATCGTATCACTTTTCTGTGCATGGCTTTTCGAATTGTTTGAAGCTTCGGAACCGTTTTCTGGTGAAGCATCAATATTTTCGATTATCCATATCGACAGAAATATGATTGATAAATTCTGTGTAACAGAAGTATATGTGATATACTCGTGATGATCGTTCACTAAATCAAGTCAGATGATATTTGTTCATATTGGACGATTGTAAACTGGAGCTTCGAAACCGTATCAGGTGAAGCATTCTAAGTTCGATCACCATATTGGATAAACAATCAGAGTACTTTGATTGGTGTGATCATACTGTTACAACGGGGTTCATAACGCCGCAAGTGTTGTGCCGTCATGATTAGGGTTACGAAAAAGGCTGAAACCTGGTTCAGAATCGTGACACGATTAGAGAATCGTGACACGATTTTGTGCCCAGCAAATTGTTTGCTTCTGCCTATAAAATCGTGACACGATTCCAGAATCGTGACACGATTTTGTGCCCAGCAAATTGTTTGCTTCTGCCTATAAAATCGTGACACGATGCCAGAATCGTGACACGATTTTTTCAGCACCAGAATTCAAAGTGAATCGTTCATATTGAATTAGCTGACCGGGCAGCGGAACCCTCGACTAATCTGCGTAGTGTGATCAATCGCCGAGTTTTAATTTAATTTATTTAATTATGAGGTGTTAATAATAATAAAAGGTGTTTTATTGTTGTTGAGTGAATGATTATGGCCTTAGTCTTATTATTTCTTTTATTTTGGATTTTTGAAATACGGTCTGCGTGTCGTGCCTCTCTCTTGAATTCTATATGTACATTCTCTTCTCATCCAATCCCTCGTATGTAAAACGAGTTTCTTTATATGTAATGTAATTAGAATACAAGGAGGTAATAGGACCATTGACGTTGGATTAGCCCTAGAAGTCCAGCTTGGAGAAGCAAGGTCGTTTCTAGGATTAGTTTAGATTCTTTCATTGGCTTGAGAGAATCATAGCGTTAGGAGGCCATAATCATGTCACTTTTATTTTGTATAATTGTTATGCATGCTTGAATGATTGGAGTGCGAATATATATGATATATAAGCCGTGGTGAGGTGAGATCAAACTAAATTAAATCCTTCAAAGTGATATATTAAGTTTAATGCTTTCCAAAAGAATAACACCCTTCAAGACTAATATCGAATGTGTGGGTTCTGCCCTAGCGAAGCACATGTTCTATGTTTGTAAGTCGCGGTGCGGTAATTTCATTTACCCGATTGTTATTCTATTGGGTTTAACTTAACTAAATTAATTTTAATATGATTAGAATAAATTTAGAAGCAAGAATTGGGAAGTATCTATATGATAGATCAGAGTAAGAGTTACTCGCCCAATTGATTTGAAAGTTGTATAAGATACAATTGGAAATGTTCCTACCTAAATAGCTGAGTTTTGGGTGATCAGCCCTAGCTGACTCAAAACAAGGTGAAATAAGGATTTCAACCCGCTAGAAAATCTTCCAACGGGATTTTCTGAATTAAATGTTTGAAGGTCATTTGATTTGAATAAAATAGTGGGAGCATATTTAATTAAAGGCCAAATTAAATATGTTATTTTCATGATACTTATTTTGTATATTTTAAATTGTAGATGGCAACTAACACTTCAAACAACATTTTGCGATCAATCCTTGAGAAGGATAAGCTGAATGAAACAAATTTTTTAGACTGGCACCGAAACTTGAGGATTGTCCTCACACATGAGAAAAAGCTGTATGTGCTTGATGAACCTGTTCCTGAAGAGGCACCAGCTGCAAATGCTCCCAGGGCTGAGAGAGATGCTTATAGTAAGCATGTCAATGATGCCGTGGAAGTCGCTTGCATCATGCTTGCAACTATGACCTCTGAGCTTCAGAAGCAACACGAGAACATGGCTGCGTTCGATATGATCGAACACCTTAAGACTCTTTATGAAGAGCAAGCTAGGCATGAAAGGTATGATGTCTCCAAGGCCCTTTTTGGAACTAAGCTGTCAGAAGGAAGTCCTGTAGGACCTCATGTACTCAAGATGATTGGGTACGTTGAGAACCTCGCGCGATTGGGTTTACCCCTTGAGCAGGAACTTGCTATTGATCTTATCTTGCAATCGTTGCCGGAAAGCTTTAGCCACTTTGTCATGAATTTCCTAATGAATGACATGGACAAAACTCTTCCACAGCTTGCAGCAATGTTAAGAACTGCTGAAAAGAACATGAAGGGAAAGGGCAAGACCATTTTGATGGTTAACAATGGAAAGGTCAAAAAGCATAATAAGAAGCCTAAAAGGTCTAAGGGAAATGGCAAAGGCAAAGCAGTTGCTAAGCCATCAACCAAAGCCTTGAAGCCTACTGGAGGTGTGGCTAAGGAGGGCAAGTGCTTCTACTGCGGTAAGACCGGGCACTGGAAGCGCAACTGCCCAAAATATCTGGAAGATAAAAGGAATGGAACGGTTGCTTCCACTTCTTCAGGTATTTTTGTTATAGAAATTAACATGTATACTTCTACATCATGGGTATTAGATACTGGATGTGGTTCTCATATTTGTACTGATGTGCAGGGGTTGAGAACGAGTAGAACATTGGCAAAAGGGGAGGTCGATCTACGAGTTGGCAATGGCGCAAAGGTTGCTGCTTTAGCTGTTGGAACTTATGAATTGACTTTACCTAGTGGTCTCTTAATACAGTTAGAGAACTGTTATTTTGTACCTGCAATTAGCAGGAATATTATTTCCGTTTCTTGTTTGGACAAATCCGGTTTTTCATTTACAATAAAAGACAAATGTTGTTCTATTTATTTGAATAATATTCACTATGCTAATGCCATTATGAGTAATGGACTTTATATTCTTGATCTTGATATGCCAATCTATAACATAAATACGAAAAGGATTAAACCTAACGAGTTGAATCCAACTTATCTTTGGCATTGTCGTTTAGGCCATATAAACGAAAATCGCATTTCCAAACTCCATAAAGATGGAATTTTGGACTCCTTTGATTTAGAATCATATGAGACATGTCGATCTTGCTTATTGGGAAAGATGACAAAGACCCCATTTACCGGAACAGGTGAAAGGTCTAGTGATCTTTTGGGACTCATACATACTGATGTATGTGGACCACTAAACACGCCTGCTAGAGGAGGGTTTTATTACTTCATTACGTTCACTGATGATTTTAGTAGATTTGGATATGTGTATCTAATGAAACATAAATCTGAATCATTTACTTTCTTCAAAGAATTTCAAAATGAAGTAGAAAACCAACTTGGCAAGAAAATCAAAATGCTTCGATCTGATCGAGGTGGCGAATATTTGAGCCAAGAGTTTGACGATCATCTAAAAGAGTGTGGGATCTTATCCCAGCTCACACCTCCTGGAACACCACAATGGAATGGTGTTTCCGAAAGGAGAAATCGAACCTTGTTAGACATGGTCCGATCTATGATGAGTCATGCTGATCTTCCAAACTCCTTTTGGGGACACGCCTTATTAACTGCAGCTTACACACTTAACCAAGTTCCATCCAAAGCGATTGAAAAGACACCATATGAGATATGGAGTGGTCGAAAACCCAATGTGAAACATTTAAAGATTTGGGGTTGTGAAGTTTATGTGAAACGACTAATGTCCACTAAACTTGAACAAAGATCTGACAAATGTTTCTTTGTGGGATATCCTAAAGAAACTAAAGGATACTACTTTTACAAACCATCTGAGGGCAAAGTGTTTGTCGCTAGAGATGGAGTATTCCTTGAGAAGGAATTTGTTTCCAAAGAAATTAGTGGTAAAAAGGTAGATCTTGAAGAAGTTCAAGACCCACAAAGTAGTACGCCAATGGAGGAACAAGAGCAGGATACACAAGCTGTTGTGACAGAAAATCCTACTCCAATAACACAAGAACCACGTAGGTCAAATAGGATACGTCAAGAACCTGAGAGATATGGGTATCTCATATCAGAAGAATGTGACGTATTACTCATGGATCAAGATGAGCCTATGACTTATCAAGAGGCCATTACTGGTCCTGAATCTGAGAAGTGGCTTGAGGCCATGAAATCTGAAATGGATTCCATGTACACAAATCAAGTTTGGAACTTGGTTGAAGCACCTAAAGGAATTAATCCTATAGGATGCAAGTGGGTTTTCAAAAAGAAAACTGACATGGACGGAAAGGTAAACACCTACAAAGCACGATTGGTTGCTAAAGGCTTCAAACAAATTCATGGTGTAGACTATGATGAAACCTTTTCACCAGTGGCAATGATTAAATCCATTCGGATCTTACTTGCTATCGCTGCATACCATGATTATGAAATCTGGCAGATGGATGTTAAGACTGCTTTCCTTAATGGAAATCTCCTTGAGGATGTGTACATGACATAACCTGAAGGATTTGGCATTCCTAATAACATCCAAAAGGTATGCAAATTGCAGCGATCGATCTATGGATTGAAGCAAGCTTCCAGAAGTTGGAATCTTCGTTTTGATGAAACTGTACAACAATATGGATTCATTAAAAATGAAGATGAACCTTGTGTTTACAAGAAGGTTAGTGGGAGCATAGTCTCATTTCTGGTATTATATGTGGATGACATATTGCTTATCGGAAATGACATCCCTACACTACAAGAAATTAAATCTTGGTTAGGGAAATGCTTTTCTATGAAAGACTTAGGTGAAGCTTCCTACATATTAGGAATCAGGATCTATAGAGATAGATCACAAAGATTGCTTGGCTTAAGTCAGGGTACATACATTGACAAAGTCTTGAGACGTTTCAATATGTATGAGTCCAAGAAAGGACTTGTACCTATGTCATCAGGTATAAGTTTGTCAAAAGCACAATCCCCTTCAACTGTTGAAGAAAGGGATCGAATGATCAATGTTCCATATGCATCCGCAATTGGATCTATCATGTATGCTATGTTATGTACTCGACCAGATGTCTCGTATGCTTTAAGTGCTACGAGCAGATACCAGTCTAATCCAGGTAACAGTCATTGGGTTGCTGTTAAGAACATCCTTAAGTACTTGAGAAGAACTAAGGATACTTTCTTGATCTATGGAGGTCAAGAAGAGCTCTCTGTAATTGGTTACACAGATGCTAGTTTTCAGACAGATCATGATGATTTCAAATCGCAATCTGGATACGTGTTTTGCTTAAATGGCGGTGCTGTTAGCTGGAAAAGTTCAAAGCAGGAAACAGTCGCTGATTCTACAACTGAGGCCGAGTATATTGCTGCATCTAATGCCGCAAAAGAGGCTGTTTGGATCAAGAAATTCATCTCTGATCTTGGTATAGTTCCAAGCATTGTGGATCCCATTGAATTGTTATGTGATAACAATGGAGCAATCGCACAAGCTAAAGAACCTAGATCTCACCAAAGATCCAAACACATACTTAGGCGCTATCATCTCATTCGAGAAATCATCGATAGAGGAGATGTGAAAATATGCAGAGTACCAACATCAGACAATGTTGTTGATCCACTGACTAAAGCTCTAACTCAGCAGAAGCATGATGGTCATACTAGATCTATGGGTATTAGGTCTATGCCTGATTGGCTCTAGTGCTAGTGGGAGATTGTTGGTATAAGCCCTAGAGGCCAATAGTTTATGTCAAACTTTTATATGTATCATGACTTTTATTATTGAATAAAATATGGCGTTCTTTATTACACTTGTTATAAGATAAATAAAGTCCCTAGAATAGTTAGTTCATGTGATGGAATATTAAGTGTGACTTAATCATGAGATTACATCAACAGAAAGAACACTATTCTTAAATGTATCCGTAGTCAAGCGTTAATATGAATTGGGATAATATTAAAGCATGGAGACTATTATGTATGTAGACTGATGACCACATCTCATGGGTCATGAATATGAGATATTAAGTCTATACATAGGTATAAGTATTAGGAGTAATATTTATACTGGATTGACCCATCGTGAGAATACTACATAGTATGTTATGAAATCGTCATAAGTTATTCTCACAATGATAATAGTGTATATCACTCTTAGACCTGAAACCACTATGATCCCTAGATGTGGACTCAAGTGTTTTATTGCCATTCAAACGTTGTCTGTAACAAGATGACTATAACGTTGGTTAATGGGCACTCGACGAATCATGCTGAGGGACATGAGTGTCCTAGATGGGATTTGTCCCTCCTCATAACAGGAGATATATCTTTAGGCCTCTTGATGGAATATGACTGGAAAAATGCATGGCCATGCCGAATTAAGTCAATATGAGATATTGGACTTATTCGTTGTTCAGTATACTTCGGGATCAAGAAATATAAATATTGAGCTAAACAAGGGTGACGTAATCTATGCCTTGTGTTCAATAAAGATATTAGGACAAAGGAGTAATCGTACACATAGATATTATCATGGAAAAGGTTTCGTCAGATCACTTGACATTCTTGTCACTTGGGTAGCAGTGATGTGTTGCTAGATACCGCTCACTGTTTATAATATTAAATATAGGATTTAATATTATTGCCAACGTTACAAGAACCTATAGGGTCACACACAAAAGAACGGTAAAAAGGAGAAATATAAGTAGTACTTATATGATGGGGTACGTTTAGCAATAGGCGCTAATTAGTTAGCGGAAGCTAATGGGCTAATGGGCTTTTGAAGCTCAAGCTGATTTTGTGCAGCAAGGAGTTCTATAAATAGAAGCTCTAGTGCTGAAATCAGCTAATGCTTTTTCGTGTAACCCTAAAGGCGAAACGAATCCCCACTTCTCTCCCTAACCTCTGATCGCTTGGCTAGCACCGGGAATCAAAGGAAGCCGTTCGTGTGGACGAGTAGAGGCTTTGCTTACTTGCTCAGCTGTGATCAAAGAAACAGTTTCTGCACTAAGAGGTAACAACTCTATCACTGATTCATGTGATATTCGTAATGATCCAAGGAAAGGAAATCAAAAATTTTAAACTTCCGCTGCATTTGTATGTCGATTTCCCTTCACATTGAACTCTATCTCAGACATAGAGTCCGCACACAAACCTTTTCCTAAGGTGTATTCTAAAAGCCCGTGCGTTTATGGCCATGCACGTTTATCCCAGTTTTAACGAACGCTCTAGGTATTCTGCCTCAAAATCCCATAAGAACCGGCCTAAGTTCCACATTCGTATAGGTGAGTCTATCAAGAGTACTCATGTAGCTATGTACTCCACTCAACATAGAGTATAGATCTCATTAAGAGTTTCTATTATCTCATCCTTCTGTCGCTGCAGGATTCATGCTTTCTTAATTTTCTCATAGCATGTTCTTTCACTCATGACTTGTTATTACCCATTGAACCTATTTCTTGGGATCTCCAGTCATTTAGGTCGGGTTACCATCACTTGTGATCTTTAGGCATTAGTCTCATCCTATTGGATGTGTTTATGACTTTCTTTCTAGTAATTCCTTTCGTCAAAGGATTGACTAATTCTTTATCAGTACATACATGATCTACTTTAACCGTTTCTTTTGAGAGTAGCTAGCTCTCTAATTTGTTATGTGTTCGTGCCTTAATTATCGTCTCTTACTATTGTAGTAACGATTCTCAATTTTGTAATAGCTGCAGTACTATCACAATGAATTAACACTCCTGGCAACGGTTTTACCCACTAGGGGATCTCAACTAGCAAGCATTTTCTCAACTTGCTTCTTCACTAGTTTTCTCTAGTGTTCTCATCTCAGATCATTCCAGTGTGGATTGAGTCAATATCATATGTTTCAACAAACAAATCCTCCAGTGATGCTCAATGTGCAGCCACTGGTCGCTTAAGACTCATATGAAGGATGTTCTATTTTGTATCTTGTACCATTCAAGTACAACAGGATACTCCTCATAATGTAATCCTAGAGTCATAGTCTTCTTAAGGCACCTTATGACTCTTTCAATAGCATGTTAATGCTTCTCACTTGGTCTACTAGTAAACTTGCACAATAGTTCCACGACATAGGCAATGTCGGGTCTAATACATTCAGTGACATATCTAAGGACTGCCAATGATGCTCGCATATTCTATTTGTCTAACACCACCTCTAGTGTTCTTGAAGAGTTTTACACTTGGATCATAAGGCGTGCTTGCAAGTTTATAGTCAAATAATTAAATTTCTTAAGATCTTGTGAGATTGATCAAAAAATTTCTTTTTTTTTTTGATATAGTAATCTTGAAACCAAGAATTACTTCAACTTCGCCTAGGTCTTTCTTATCAATGTTGTTGATAAACAATGATTTCTCATAATTTATAGCATGAATCTTTGAACCAAATATGAGCAAGTCGACTACATAGAGACATATGATCGTGCAAATGTTATTTACATATTTGTAGTGAATACATTTGTCACTTTCATTCACTTTATACTCATTCGATATCTTTTGGTTGTCAAATTTTTCATGCCATTTCTTAGGAGTTTATTTTTAGACCATGCAAAGATTTTTCTAACTTGCTGACCTTGCTTTCTTGTCCTGAATCACAAAACCTTCTGGTTATTCCATATAAATTTCTTCTTCTAATTCACCATTTAAAGAGGCAACTTTCACATTCATTTGGAGTACTATGAGTTATGTACATCGGCTAAAGGGACTAGTATCTCTCATGAATATGATTCAAGTGACTGGTGAATGAGTGTCGAAGAAATCTATATTTTTTTTCTTTGCCTAAAACCTTTTTCTACAAGGTGAGCCTTGTATTTAGCAACCGAACCATCAGGTTTTAGTTTTCCATTTCCAAAATTCAAATACAACCAACTGGTTTGCAATTAGGAGGCAAGTCAACTAAGAGTCGTGTTTCGTTAGACTCTAGAGAATCCATTTCATCGTTTAATGTTTTTTCTTTTCAAAAGTTAGCATCCAATGAAGAAAAAGCTTCTTGAAGGCCAGATGGATCCTATTCCAATATACAAACCATATGATTAGGTTTATACTCTTTAGCAATTATAGCTTTCTTACCTTTTCGAGGTTCCATAACATCTCATACGATGTTTTCATAACTGTTTCTGATTACTGGAATGTGATCAGATGCAGTGCCCCCACTAACTCTCAATTTACAAGGGGAAATTACTTTGCCCCCACTAATGGCGTGCTTCCATTAGCGCCCCCACTAGTGCCTCCACTATTATTTATTTAAAGGGGTATTTATTTACATAGAAATCAGTATCGTTTAATTCTATGCTCACTTTAGCATTTAGGTTTTTAAAACTTACATGCTTCGTTATTTATAGCATACCTAATGAATACACATTCATAGGCTCTACTAGTGAGTTCAACTTTCTTGGGGTCCAGAATTCAAATATAATCCAGACAATCTCAAGTTCAAAAAATAAGACAAGTTGGGTTGTCTTTTCTTCAAAACTTCTTAATTAGAAATTTTGTTCTTAGACTTGGGTACTCTATTCAACATAAATTTCAATTTTTGTTATAAAAATTGAACGTATCAATTTTATTTTTCAAAATTTACAGTCATATGATAAAATATATTTTTATCATTTCTAGTTTATGTGTCATCAAGTTCGCACATATCATAATTTATTAAGTTTAGAGGTTCAAATTCTCTAAACACTGATTTATATGAACTTTTGGTTCATTCATCTTGACTGCAAAAAATAAAATTTTCTAGTCATATAACTTTGGAATTAAGTCCAAGTTACTCAAGTTTAAAATTAAACGTTTGTTCATATGATAAATTTTGACATGTCAAATATTAAAATCACACAACTTATAAAATAGAGGGAGAATTTAATTTTGAGCATATCATCAAAGGTGCAGTCTTTTCCCAACAAGAATGCGTGATGCACAAGTCTCTTTTTAAGTCTGAGTTAACTCAGTCTTATTCAGTAGAAATCTGAAATTCAGATTCTTTCTTATTTTGGAGCATGCATCACGTCCTAGAGAATAATTTTCTTTTCGGATGTGATTTGCAACTTCATATTTCCAATGCCAATGACTTTAATGTTGTTATAATATAATAACAACACTTTCTTATTTACAGCAGTAGCATATGTTTTTGTACATAGCATAATCATAACAAACACAGCACGAGACGCTAATGTTTATCCACCATTCACTTAATTCACCAACTAGATTGATTTAACTAGTCATATCAGTGAATTTCTTTTTAGTTAGGTTAGGCAGCGGGCAACAATTTACTTGTTAATATACTTGCGGGACATATGACCTGGTTTCTCACAATTGTATTAAAAATAAATTGTGAACCAGTGTCATTTCTTGATGGTGGCCGCTGATTTTCGTTTAGGACCATTTTGGGGTTCCTATTCTGTTGGCAGTTATAGTTACTTATTCACAGTGCGGTTCTGATTTTTTAAAATAGTTTTTAAACAAAAAATTCAAAATCGCATATGTAAATTTCTGAGTGTTGTTGTTATAACAACAAGCACTTCATTGTGTTCAGTATATAGATGCATTTCTATAGCCTTTTTATCCTTCTTGTATTTAGGGACAATAAAACTCGAGTTAGTAATTTCTTCGGTAGACATGGCAGAAGGAAACGTCTTAAAATTGTTGTTTTTGGATTTCCAAACTGTTGTATTTGGATTTCCAAATTCTATTTTGAAATAGAATATCTACCGAAGTTGTTACTAGGTTGAGTCACGACCAGGTCGCTCTCTTTAAGACGTTTCGTGGCACTGGCCAAAATTGTGCAAGGCAGACTATCAACCACGCCGCCTCCAGGATAAAACAAGCCCAGCTACAACTGTGCGGTTAACTACTGCACTGTAGAAAACCGTTCGAGATTTACACCTCCAATATGGTACTAAGACCACTCTTTAATACTGAAACCACTTTCTAATATGGTACTGTGACCACTCTATTATGGTGCTAAGACCACTCAAATATGATGTTATCACCATTCTAACATTTGAGCTCTCCAAAATATCAATATAGTACTACGATCACTCAAATACGGTGATACCACCGTTCTAATTTTTTAACTTATCAAAGAGTAGAAAAAATATCGAAAGAATATTTATATACCGTTAAGATCATTCTTAATTCCGACGGGACATTATTATTTCAAAAGGGACTATGATCTTAAAAGTACTCTTTATTCCGAAGGGACATATATTATCGAAGGGACTATGTTTTAAGACCTTTCTTAATTCCGAAGGGACATTATACCGAATAAGGACTAAGGTCTTAAGAACACTCTTAAATCCGAAGGGACAGAAAAATGAGATAAGGAGAAGAATAGCTCGTTAACACAAGCTGGAGGGAGAAGAGAGAAAGAGTTCTCGACAACTCAATAGAACTCTTTGGTGTAATTTTTGAACTGAGTGGAGTTCTCTATTTATATAGAGATTTTGTAACCGTTTTAGCTAAAATTGCGGCAGCAGTTACTCTAATGGATAAGATCAAAAAGAAACTTAACCACTAATCAGTTCAACAATACTTGTGGATAAGATCAAAAAGAAACAAATCCACAAAAGTGGAGGAATCAAACTCATTGGATATGAATGAAGGAAAATAGGAAATTCAGTTGGATTCTCAAACCTTATCACAACCAACATAAACTAAAATTATGGGAAGTGATATTCATGAATAAAAATAATAATTACTATTATTTTTATCAATATAAAGTATTTAAAATTAAATACCTCAATTTAAACACTACAAATGTGTGTGTTTTATTTTATGTGGGACCCCCACTCTCTATTTTTTCAATTCACATCACACTAGTTCAAAGTCTTATTACTTGGTGTTTAATCTTCCAATTTCCTTCCAACTTCACACCAATGTTCCAACAACACCCATTGTGAAACTGAAAGTAAATTGTTCAACTTTTCCATATAAGATGTTTATATATTGGTACAAAACTAATTGATTTTGTGTTGATTCTTAAACTGACCTGCTTCATTTATAGTGCCATAGTGGCCTTGCAGCAATATTGAAGCCCCCACTAAAGCATTCCGTCCTTTAAGGTAAAGTTAAGTTAAAAATGCCCTAAATTAAAATAATACACTTTATGGCAAGATAATTCAATTTTGACTCTCAAGAATTAAACATCAAGTTTATGTGTTATTTATTATGTGGTGTTGAAACAATAATGTTTAACTGTTATTCCTAAACTTGTTTTTCAGGGATTCTTCACATTGTTTTAGTTTTTAGTATTTATTTGACAGTATCAGGGATCAAATTGATAGATATAATAAATAATTCAAGGATCGATTTGATATTGATTGACATAATTCAAGGACTAACTTGATTTTTAATGAATAATTCAGTGATTGATTTGACAGTTTAACAATTTGTAAAGATTTTCATATTTTTTAAAAAAGTCCAAAATAAAAAATTCAAAAAAAAAATCGATCAAATTCGTTCGTGGACATGCAGAAGTTGACTTGGAACTCCACGTCAGCGCTTAATATGACATGTCATCACTGTTAAAGGTCTGACTTGACGGAGAGACTAAATTGATTGACATTTATAAAATTCAAGGATGTATCGGCTATTTTGAAAAATTGAGGGATAAAATTGTTCGATGCATGCAAATTTGAGGACTAAAATGCCTATTCACTCTTCGTACAATACTCCAAAAACTTGTCTTCTTCTTCCCTTTTCACTAATACTTAAGAGTTTTTCTAACATGTGCAAATTTGCACATGCATGTTAAAAAGTTTAAAAAAGGAAGTTTGCATTAGAACTTGTGTATTTAATACTCCCTCCGTCCCTTTTTATAGGAGTAGTTTACAAAAATCACGTGTATTAAGAAAAGTTATTGGAGTAATAAAGTTGTCTCAAATGTGTGTGACTATTACTAGATTACCCTTAATTAAATATATATTTAATGTTAACTTTTCATATACTCCCTCCGTCCCAAATTGTATGTCGCTTTGGAAAAAAAAATTGTCCCAAATTATATGTCGCTTTACAATACCAATGAAACATTAATGTTATTTTTCCTATTATATCCTTAACTATTTATTACTCTATATTTTTTTAATTCTTTAATTTATCTTTCCCATATCATTTATTAAGGACAATTTTGTAAAACAACTCATAATATCTCTTTCCCACATAAAATTAATTATATTTCTTAATACGTGTGAAATGCCCAAAACGTCATACAATTTGGGACGGAGGGAGTATCAAGACAAATTGATAGTATTAACAAGGGGTATATTTGGAAAAAGAGTAATCAATACATCTAGAAATTTGTATATAATCTTATATTTAGGGACAAAACTTTTTGTAAACTACTCCTATAAATAGGGACGGAGGGAGTATTAAATATGTATTTTTTCATAAATAATTGTTGTTTTTCAAAAAATTCCCCTTTTTAGTTACTCTAACATGTGTAATATTGTAAATGTTAGACAAATTCATACTTAAAATATGGCAACCGCACAAAAAAGGGTAAATGAAATTTTGGTATTAAGGACTAAGAGGATTTGTGAAAGCTAATTGTTGAAGACTTTATGAAAATAGATGTGTACTTGGATAGAAGTAATTTTGATTGCCGCTTGACATACACATGTAAAATTGGCATTATACTCCAACATGTTCAGAGACACGCAATATAGGAGTGGGTTAATAACATGTAAAAAGAGACACACAATATAGGAAGTGGATTATAATATAGGAAGTGGACTAATAACATGTTCAGAGACATGTAAAAAGTGGATTAACAACATGAATAAAAAAATTGCTTACAATCTGAATAATCCAATTCAGTTAATTTATCTTCAGCTCTTGATACTAAATCATCGATTTCAGTTTCAGAGTCATCTTCATTTCATTTGCATCAAATTGAATATCTGCATATTTAATAAACAAAACTCATGTATATGAACAAAAAAATTCTGCATAAAAATAACATAATAACTCATATACCTTCTTCCATGGCTGCGAGAATTTCATCTAAAATGAGGTCATTATTGCTTTCATCATTGCTAGAAAATGCATCTTCATATTCATCTTGACATATTTCTTCTTGTTCTTTTTCCTCTTTTTCATTTGATGGACACACATTTAAATCAATGGAAGACACATTAAAGGTGCTTGAAGAAGGATAATTTAGATCAATGAAAGGATGATTTAGATCAATGGAAGGTGATAAGTTGCATTGTATCATTTCAGAATCAACCATTTTAGGATCAATAGGAGTGTTTAAATCAATATTTAGAGGTGTTTTTATGACTTTTATACAAGTATCATAAGACAAGTTTGACATGAGAAGTGTTTGGTTATATTTATAGAGTAGGAGTTCAGGCACTGATGTTACTCGATGGCGGGTGTTACGATTTTGTTCCAAATGTTCAAACATTTTAATTAGGCGGGAGCACCAATTTTTAATCATTCAAGTATTTTACTCCAAATTCATTTTAAAAGTGTTTTTAGCTAACAGTACCACGTTTAAGTTTTCCAAATTTTCAATGACCGGTCTTTTTCAAGTGTAGGCAGGAGTATAAGAAAACCATTAGTAATCCACCACGAGAAGCTCAATGGTTCCAAAAAAGAATTGTTGGAATTAACTCACGCTGAACATTTTTCAACATGAATTAACTCACGTAGGCACGTGAATGAGCAAAAACAAAAGGGAGAGGAGCAATTTTCCGTGCATGATTGTGTAAGTAGACAGAAAAAAAGTCCTAGGCCCATTAAGGTCCAAAACACAAGGTGCTATAAATTCCTTTCTTCAAAGCCACACTAATAATATGGTGGAAGCTGAATTCTAATTATCATGTGAAGCAAGTTATCCTTAATCCAAATACAAGTCCAATCTTTGTGACAAGCATCACGTGCACAATGGAAGTGAATCCACAGTAGCTTAATCATTCAAGCTTCCCTCCATACCCACTTATTAATTAATTAATTATTATTTTTAGTACTTACATACCACTATATAAATTTATCAAATACCATACTAATTTGCATTGCATTGCATTGAAGGTGATCATAGAATTGTTGGAATTAATAATAAGAATGTTTAACTGGGGGTCCATTGTTGTGACTGTGATGTTGTTCGTGTTGTTGACACCGGGGCTGTTATTTCAGGTTCCAGGTCGTTCAAGATGCATTGAGTTTGGAAATTTTCAGACAAGTGCTGCTGCCATAGTTGTTCACTCTCTCCTCTACTTTGGTCTTGTTTGTCTATTCTTGATTGCCATTAGGGTCCACTTTTACATAGGATAGATAACTAATCACTTCTTATAACTTATCACTTCCAAATTTACGTAAGTTGTTTTTCTTTTTACTATGTTTCCGTTCTTATCTCTTGTGATAACAACGAATGAAGTTAAGTCTTTGTAGTTTTGTCCTTTACTCGTTTTTCATGTATTTGTTTGTATTCATGACCTAAACATGCATTATTGAGAAATAATGTACTTATCTTTTCCGGTGAGAAGTTGAATTGAAACTTTTTATATTTAATATACATACTCTCACTAGTCGTAGATCACATATGTTTATTTTTGGATCATATGAAACAGTTAAAAAATAAATTATTGAGATCTATCATGTCAAAAATAATTATAATTAGGGTACATGAAAATCATTTTACAACTGTCTCAAAGGAATTTGAACTTTATTGGTTAAAATTATAAGATTAAGTTTTTATTAATGAATGAACTAATACCTAAGTGTAACAAAATATTTCTATGTAATGTGTTGGATTGTTGGGCTTTGATCAACAAGTAAATTTCTCCACTTCACAATTCTAGATGAACATTTTTTTTAGTTCTAAACTCTCGTTTGGACATTTTTGAAAGAATAATACGAATTAATAAGAGTATATGACGTGTTATATTGTTTATATAATGTTGGTTTTATTATTATTTTTTACAAAAATGACAACAAACAAATGAAACCCAAACTTCCCTGGTAGGATGACCTATGCCAATGACCCGAAACTTCAATTACAGCAACATGACCAATAATTCAAAAGAATTTATTTCTCCACATTTCTAATAGTATTCAAATATATTATAGAGTTGAAAGGTGTTTTTAATGTGTTTTTACACTGTTATATGATTATATAATTCAAAGTGTTGAGTTCGAATCCAATTTTGGACATGCGACAACGTTAAAATTCAAAAGAAAAGTTGTTGTCTATCTGCGTACTGCAATACTTGAGGATTAGTCTTCACAAGTTACGCATAGAGATAGAAATATTTCACTATTTGCACCTTTAGAACTGTAGAGAAACCCAAATTAAATTGATTTAATTTGATCTTATCTTGCACGGAATTTTTTCAATTAATGAAAAGCCACATATTAAAACGATATGCTGGCACGTTATGATTGCTTTGATTGTTATCCTTCTACAACTCTCCCCGAGGCTACTATTGACACCGACTATGACATGCACCGAACTTAAACTCAAACTAGCTTCTATTTACTATTTTATTTGTATCTTTGATTGATACTCCTTTTTATAGTATTTCATTTATTCCTTCTTTGCTTGTTTAGTAGAGTTTGCCCTTAATCAATTGTTGTCCACTAAGGTGAAAATTCTTAGATAATTATTTAATTAATTTTCAACTATTTAGTATACTAAATAAGCTGCCAAGTGCCACCAATCTCTTTAGCTTGCTTGTTCATTCACTCCACCAAACCACTCCACACAACATTAATTAATAATGCTTAACGCAATATGTATCAGATTATAGTTTCTGGTGTCAAATATATATATATGTGTGTGTGTTGTAATTTGTAAAATAGGAAAGAAATAAAGTATAGTAGAATGGCGGATTGGGGTCCAGTGGTAATAGCAGTGGTGCTGTTTGTGTTACTAAGTCCAGGGTTGCTGTTTCAAATGCCTGGAAGAAGCAGAGTGGTGGAGTTTGGGAACATGCAAACCAGTGGTGTCTCTATTTTGGTCCATACCATCCTCTTTTTTGGACTCATTACCATCTTTCTTATTGCCATTGGTGTGCACATCAACACTGGTTAATTCATTAATCACATTATAGGTCTCATTTTTTTTTTTAGTTGTGGTTTGAAATTCTGTTGTTCCAATTATTCTCATTTCCCATCCTTGTGGAGTATTTGATGTAGTTTCTTTTTTATGTTTAGATTGGTCTTTGAGATTTTAGATAAGACCGGAATGACCTGCACACACTGGTATCATATGATGTTCTATGTTTTGATGTTGTTTTCTTTGCTCAATTAAATCAATAAATTGCAAATAGGATCATCATGTTATATGTACCTATCCTATTTATTGTAACCCAATCTCCAATTCTTTTTCTTTCCAATGATGACTCGTTTTAGAACCTCAAAATACGGAGGACATATTAGTCCATGACAAAAAAATGATTCTTTTTAGTCCTTTACAAAGATCAATCGATACAATATAATCATTCTATCTATATTTTTTAATAATTTTTTGTTTTTGTTTCTGACTTTTATATAATGAATGGTCAACCCTTATTTTAAACAAAAATAAGAGGACCATTTAAAATCCTACAACAATTTATTGGGACAATTAGCTCCCTAAAATAAAAAATCAACAATTTTTCAATATCGTTTATCTTCTTTAATTTGCATTTTCTTCTTCAATTACGAAATTATCAAATTGCTTGAACTATACGAAATTTAATTGGTACTTTCGTATTTTGTTGGAGATTAAATTGACACTTTAATTTCATTTTTATATAGGGAACTAAGTTGGAGAAAATTACATTCTACAACTAATTTGAAGTTAAAAAAAACACTTTCATCTAATTAAATCAATCCCCCAAATACAAAGAGAACTACTCTAAGGTCTCCTCCTTCTGTTAGTAAATGGTTGTGGTGTGTATAGGAATTTATGTTAAGGTTGGTCAACCAGGGTTGGCTCAAAGTCGGTCGAGGTTGGGCTGCAAGAGAGAGTCCTAAAATTTTGAGAGTCCAAAATTTAATAATTTATTCAGGCTCATCATCGCATATCATGGTTTAGTGGTTCCACACTTTGCAATTTTTTGGATATTTGTTTTAAATTTTAGGACAAAATTGTCTCAAAAAATTGTTGTAGAGATCTAAATGTCACCTTATATTTGTTTAAAATACACGTGGACCATTCATGACATGTGGACTGTCACATAATCCAGTCATGTTTCAAAAATGAAAAAAAAAACCGATTAAAATTTATTTAACAAAATGACTAAATTGTTTTGATTTATTTTTGTAAGGGACTGCAAATGATTATTTTCTTTATTAGTGACCAATTTATCCTTCGTATTTTTTGTGATAGATAGTAACTAATTTATCCTCCGTATTTTTTGTGAGAGACCAAAATGACTCTTTTTTTATCTTTAATTCAACTTCTCCACAAGCATATGGAACATTACAGAGAGGGATTGGCAGATAGTAGGAAATTCCCCAACCATGTCTTAAAGGCCAATTTTATGCTGCACGAGTAAAACAAGGATCTGGATCGTCTCCAGCTGTTTGTCTCCAGCGGTCTCTCCTGCCTTATTTTCAGCCGTTGGATTCATGTGAAGACTTTGAATACAATAGTTGTTTCTCTCTACTTTAATTCTCAGTTGTTGGATTAGGGCAGGAAGATGGCAGAACAAGCAAGGTGCAGGAGGTGATCCAATTCCGTAAAACAACCATTGGATAAACAAATTCTACAATTAAATTAAATGAGATATGATGATGTATTGATTTAATGGTGAAAAACAAGATTTATGTATGGTACAAGACCATTTTACTTGTGTATGTTAGATAAAACTTGTCTTAAATCCTATAACTTTTGCTACACCAACCAACAAGTTCATGTGCTACAAAGAAACTTTTGTATCACCTAAGCTACTCATTAATTCCTTGCAATCTTGAATAATGTGGTTTATGTTAGCTACATACACATGATTGATCCTGAAGATTTTGGTTTCCGTGACTAAATAATACGGGCGAGCTCTCTTAAATCGTTTCGTCTGTACATAAATGCAGAGATTAAAATCTTAAGGTGTCAAAATAAAAAAAAATTAGGTTTTAAATTTACAAATAAAGTATCAAAAGACAAATTTATTAATGTATAAAGCACTAATATTAATACAAGTGTAGAAAAAAGTCCGATTGCTCTTAAGAGACTATTGTTCTCAAAGCTCATATCGATTATGGAATCAAGTCACATAACTCATAATTAACGATTCCTCAAACGGCGAATACCATTTTGATACACCTCGGCGCTTTTAACTCTAATGCTATGCATATTGATCATGACATAATTCGGCGACAATTTAAGATATTTCATGATGTCTAGTACAATATCAAGTTAAAAGAGTATATTCTTAAGTCTCTTGGTTTTGGATAAACGATACATGCCTAAATATTTTGTGATTTTTAAACTAGAATTAAATTTTCTAGCAAATAAACCAACTCAAAACTATAAGGCCTATCCATTATGTTTTTCAAAATATCTAACTAATCTCCTATTCCACTCCTTAACCTATTTGTTTAAGGGAAATGTTAATTTTTACCCTTTATGACACAAGTTAAAAAGTTAAAGATAGAAGTATTTTCTTGAAACTTGTGTATTCAATGTTGTAAAAGTTTAATTATTTATATTTTCAATACAAAATTTATTTCTTATTTCTTTTTTTAGTTCCATAATTTGTGCCCTTATGATACAAGTTAGCATTACCCTTTTTTAAATAATGGTCCTATTTATTACTTAGGTGAACCCTCAGACTAATATTAAAGTTAACAACCTAGTTTTAATTACAAGGACTCATTTATGTCGCTTATCCAACACATAATTACTTGTTAAAATTGTTTTTTTTAAGAAGGCAAGCTCACTGACATCAGGAAGAATCGAACCTGAGACCTTGACAGGAGCATACTCCATGGTCCCAAGCCAACACCACAAGGTCAACCCAAGCGGGTTATATTGTTAAAATTAATATGTTTAATATATATTGTTGTTGTTATAGAATTTGACTCAATGACATACTTTTCTATGTTCTAAATACGGTTCGGATTATATAATAGAAACATGTCAAACGTCCCAAATCATAATTTTTAACACAGTCTGTAAATATTTTGGATTTAATAATCCGAAGCCGTCCAAAATTTGGATGGTGGCTTACAAGTAAGGTTTGGATGATTTGTAGTGTGTTTAATGCATTTTTGTCCGTTTGGATCATTATACATTTTTCTTTGTCAGTAGTTACAATCTTGGATGGTGTTGTGACCGTAAATAGTCTTGCATTATTCTCCATTTTCATTGTGATTCCCATCTTCTTTCCTTCTATTCTTTTCTTTTTCACTTTTATTTTGGGGACGGTTATGATGTCACGATCACAGTTGACTATTCATATCATCCACAAAACTGTTGTGCGGTTTTTGTGGGGATGATACGATGATCAACAAAGATTTTTGTTTCATTTAATTTGTTTTCTGAGTTTTTACAGGATTCATATTATATAATCTGAAATAGTGTAATAAAGATTCGTATTATATAATCCGATGGAGTAAAATGAGAAATTTAGAGGGCACGCGACAAAGGGTGAAATGTGGGAAAAAAAATCTTAAATAAATTTTGTTGGTCGGCCTAAAGCTAGAGCTTTATATCCTCACCTTTGGACCGGTCCTAGACAAATATAAAAAAATATATATCAATTTGTAATTTTTTTTTAATTTTACATTTCTACAAAAAGTAATAACTATTGTTAATGTTTTTAATTTGCTAAATATATTCACAATTTATATAAGTTGATGTTATTAGTTTTTGAAGTGACAAACACAAATGTGGAATTGAAATAAACCTTTCACACAATCGGATACCCGTGCGTAAACAAGTAATTTACTAAGGGATGATATAAAATTTACATGTATAAGTGTTCTATTTTGATGCAATTTGCTTTTGAAATGCAGATCCAATTAGATATGAAACGTGATCTCAACCAATCTGTATGTAATAAAATAACAAAGAAGAAACCGGTAAATGAAAATTGGAATGACATGTCCTTAGACCTTACCTTAGATGCATTTGATGAATACTAGTATGTTCTTTAGATAAAGACTGCTCGAGTGTATAGAGGCATTACAAGAGGAAAAAGAACTCCATGGAGGATACAATACTGGAGCAACCTCAAAAACAGTGAGTAACGACGTGCCAAATAAATAATTTCGGCTGGTACATACAACCATCCGATTCCAATCATATTTTCCTTCTCTTTATAGTTTTATACAGTTAATGATATGTTTCAAACTGAACAAAAAGGAAATTAACAAATCCTAATATTAAGATTTCAATTATAAACTCATGTAAGTAAAACAACTGATAAAAGGGGAAGGAGGGGGCACATAATTTTACTTCCCTATTTGTAATGCAAAGAGATTTCATATCCACAAAATTCAGTAACTTGATTTAAAAACCCATATATCCACGTTTCTTGCATCTAATAAGAGGAGAATGAAGCGCCACCAAATTTGGAAATTGTTATATACGTAACTTGCATGATGCGCCACCAAATCAAACGCCGTATCCTCAATTTCTTTCTCCAATTGGGACTCACATAAGCTTCCACGCTGCAACAACACAAATTTGAAAATTAAGCCACGCATGATAAAAGAGGTGGCGGGGTGAGAAACTGCAGCCAAGCACCATTTTTTTAAGGGTACCAAAATGATTTTACATAGTACTATATAAATTATATTTACACCAAAATATATTTGTATTTCTTTTTAACTCGCTTTGATTAATTATATTTAAAATATATTTTTAAAGAATCTTGATTATGAATTAATTTTTTGCAACAAAAAAACTAAAAAGAAAGACATTCAAATAGCTAAAAAGGCAAAACTTTATTGATTCTCTCATGACACCAAAAATCTTAAGACCGACCCGGCATGATAACACAACAACAAAAACAACATATTTTAGCCTATTAAGCTAATGCATTATTTTCCTCAAATTGGAAGCTAATTATAAAACTATGGTTACTCCACAGATTAACAATGATTTTTTAACAAGAATAACTTTCATTCCAGAAAAACTACATACAATTTACTTCATAGATATTCTAAATCAAAATTATCTTAATATTAAACATAATAAATATTGCATAACCTCTGTTTTCCATGTTCCTTACAAGCTAAGCAACTAATCGTACTCATTTCATAAAACTCACTTCATAACAGTGACACATGCCCTGAAATGTAAGGTTCTTGAGAATTCTACTATTGCGGTGGTGGGGCAAAAAATCAAATTTTGAGTAGTATAAGCTGCTTTTTAAGAAGGTAACACAAAGAAACTTAATGCTGCAAAAAGCCAAACATCTCCGGTGAATCTATATACATAATGTATTAAGGTTTTGGGTAGAGATGCAACGCAACATATCTTAGTGGTCCTAAACGTTTAGTTCCTCCTGACGCTCCGACTAAGATGTCTCAAGGTTTTGATGGAAATCTATTAACACGTTATTGCTACCCACGTTCCCACGAAATTCACATACACCTTGTCTTCTATGATCACAAGCCAACAAATTTTGCCTATTGCACATCTAATTCAGGTCAAAGAAACCATAGGTTCCATTTGGCTAAGACCCAATCAGCCAAAATCGAACATATTTGGGGTTTTGTGCAAAACATATCACTTTGCATCCCATTTCTTTGGAAAATTTGAAACCTTTTCACAACCTTCCCCTACCCAGACCAAAACAAAAAAACAAAATTTCAAAATTGAACATAAACCTTTGTTAAATCATTGAACAGAAACAAAATATTGATATTCAGAAAAACTTCATAACCGTTTTAATTTTTGTTATCTTACCTGGAATATCTTTACGCGGCGGCGGCGCCGTGATGTAACACAAAACAGAACGACCTATATCAGAGAGAGTGGTAACAATTCCAGCAACATAGAGAATCATAATCAATCCAATAACCCAGGGCATCAAAACAAACCCAATAAAGAACGTGACCGATCCACAGAGCATTAAAGCCATCGAAATTCCCAGAAGCAGAGAGGCAAAACCCGCGGGTGAGATTTGAGGCGGAGGCAAACGCCGTGACGGTGGCTCCGGTGGATGATTGGAAAAATTCAACGGCGTTGGTGGTGAACGGAGGAGGTTGAGAACGATTGCAGATAGGTCGTAGAAAGCTCGTGATTGTTCATCTTCACGTGTTCTTCTCATCATCTTGTTTTTGTTTACAAACAAAATTGGTAGAAACAGAGTACAATGTTTATGTTTATGTCTCCCTTATCTTGATGAAAGAAGAAAAAAAAGATTAAGGGTTTATTGGGAGAAACGAGGCGAATGGATAGAGTTGACTGAGTTTGGTGGAAAGAAAAAAGGGTAATAGGATTTTTATTCAATGATGATTCAATCTGTAATAAACGACATTTTATTTTGTTTGGTTTGATTTGGTTTGGATTATGATGATGATTAAAGGTAGAAAAAGTGTATTGGGTTGGAATGCCAGCAAGGCAAAGAGGTTGCTTTATCTTGAAGGAAGCAACAAGATGATGAGATGATTGATTGGTACACATTATCCCTCATGGTTTCTCGTTGGATGTATTCATTTTTTCTTTTTAAAGATAAAATCATTTTCATAATTTGAACTTTAAAATCGATCAATTGGATTCATTATCCTGTATGAGTTAACTCAATTTCTTCCCTTAACTTTAAAATTGATCAATTTGTCTTTTTTAAATAATAGTATAAACCAACGTTTAGACCGAAACTTCGTGTCCCCTATGTCTTGTTTATTTTATTGTGTTAATGTGTATAAATTATGAATAATACATTTTATAAAATATTAATTAAAATTATATGTATAAATATTTTACATTTTTTATTATTATAACAAACTATAGTTATATTTTTCAATACACTAACAATATAACAAACACTAACATTGGTAAAGCATTTTTGTAGACAAATTTGTTTAAGAGTATAATTGGAAATAAAAAAGTCACCCCAAAACTATGTACTCTCTTTATATATACTAGCGAAAAGACGGGCACGTGAGTTCCCGTCTTTTCGCTCTTTTTATTGCGCTAACATTTGAAAATTATGAACGATGTTCTTTTACGAAATTTTTATTTTGATTAAAAGTAAATATATAAATGCTTGTTGCATTCAAATTATAATAAATTAAGCTAACCATGTTTATCTATTTCAATGACACCAACGATATAACAAAAAAAAATATAATCTAAATTTTTATCTTTGTAATGACATCAACAACAATCATTATTATAGGAAAAATTGTTTAAGGGTATAACTGAAATAATGAAAAAGTCAGCCTAAAATCTCGTCTTTTCTTTATATAAAGTAAGTATGGATATACTCATCTAGTTTGTTACACTTTTTAAAGGATAAAAGAAAAAAAATTGGACATATAATCATATATTGTTTGTTACACTTTTATTTTAACATTTGAATTTTCTCTTATCTATTTGTTATATGTGTTATTTGTATTGAAAGTTAAAGGTAGTTTTAGAAAGAGAAAAAGACAGTCCAAAAGAACCAAAATAGACTATTTTCTTTATATATAGTATAGATATATACTAGCGTCGAACGGGCATTTCGTGCCCGTTTGTATGCTCTTTTTATTGTGCCAATGTGTATAAATTACAAACAATAGATTTTATGAAATTTTGATTTTAAATAAAATTATTTTGATTTTAATTAAAATTATCGATATAGATACATTTTTTTTGTCAAAAGAAAAATGTATAGATATTTTGTAATTTCATATTGTAACAAATTATATAACAAATTTTATTATCTTTTTCAATGACACCAACAATATATCAAAAATAATATAAAATCTTATTTTTTAATAAACTGAAAATCAAACATCATAAAAATGTCAACATTGTTGTCCTTTTTTATCAAATCAAAATAAAAAAAATCATAAAAAACAACTTATAAAAAAGGATAACAATGTTGATATTTTATAACATAAAGGACTAAATCGGGAAAAGAAAAAGATAAAGGACGAAAATGTTACTTAATTATAACATAAATGATTAAATCGGGAAAAAAAAGATAAAAGACGAAAATGTTACTTGAAATTAAGTTAATGGACGAATTGTGTAATTTTGCCTTTATTTTATTGTGTTAATGTGTATAAATTATGAACAATACATTTTATAAAATATTAATTAAAATTATATGTATAAATATTTTACATTTTTATTATTATAACAAACTATAGCTATATTTTTCAATAAATTAACAATATAACAAACACTAACATTAGTAAAACATTTTTGTAGACAAATTTGTTTAAGAGTATAATTGAAAATAAAAAAGTCACCCCAAAACTATGTATTCTCTTTATATATACTAGCGAAAAGACGAACGTTTAAAAATTATGAACGGTGTTCTTTTATGAAATTTTGATTTTGATTAAAAGTAAATATATAAATGCTTGTTGCATTCAAATTATAACAAACTAAACTAACCATGTTTATCTATTTCAATGACACCAACAATATAACAAAAAAAATATAATCTAAATTCTTATCTTTGCAATGACATCAACAACAATCATTATTATAGAAAAAAATTGTTTAAGGGTATAACTGAGATAATGAAAAAGTCAGCCCAAAATCTCATATTTTCTTTATATAAAGTAAGTATGGATATACTCATCTAGTTTGTTACACTTTTTAAAGGATAAAAGAAAAAAAATTGGACATATAATCATATCTTGTTTGTTACACTTTTATTTTAACATTTGAATTTTCTCTTATCTATTTGTTATATGTATTGAAAGTTGAAGGTAATTTTGGAAAGAGAAAAAGACAACCCAAAAGAACCGAAATAAACTATTTTCTTTATATATAGTATAGATATATACTAGCGTCGGACGGGCATTTCAAGCCAGTTTGTATGCTCTTTTATTGTGTCAATGTGTATAAATTACAAACAATAGATTTTATGAAATTTTGATTTTGAATAAAATTATTTTGATTTTAATTAAAATTATCGGTATAGATACATTTTTTTTTTGAGAAAAAATTGTATAGATATTTTGCAATTTCATAATGTAACAAATTATATTATCTTTTTCAATGACACAACAATATATCAAAAATAATATAAAATCTTATCTTTGTGAATAACACCAAAAATGTAGAGAATAGACAAATTTGTTCAGAGTATAATTTTAAGTGAAAAAGTCATCTCAAAGCCATGTATTTTCTTTATATATATTATAGATATATTATAGATAACTCAACTCGACCTTTAACTTATGAAATTATATTATTCTATTCATCTAATAAGGGATTAGGTTGGATAACCAAGTAGTATTAACTTACATATTTCAAAGTTAAAGAGATCAAATTGAACTTTAAATGGATCAAATTGATCGATTTTAAAGTTAAAAGACCAAAATAACTTTTAAAATAAGTTAAGGAACGAAAACTACGAAAGTGAATAATTGTATGATCCATTTTTCCCTTTTTCAAATAAACATGTTTTTCGAAATAATATATTTTGATAGAATTGTTTGAAAGAAATTTAAAACATAAAATATGAAATAATATTTATAATATTCATCCTATAATGTGTATGATTAAAATATGTAACTTATATAAATAGATTTTGTCTTTTCCATTTATTCCTTTATTTAATTTTTGAGTAATTTATTCCTAAATTAATATAATAATAATTTATTTAATTTTTTGATACTATTTTACAGCCAAAATATGATAAAATCCACAAATAAATATTATGTGTATCTTAGTATAATGTTTTGAATTTAATTTATATATACTATTGCATATCATAATACGCTGAAGGATTTCTTTAAAAAAACGCTGAAGGATGATCATACCCAAAAAAAAAAGGACTGAAAATGATAAACAAAATAAAATGTTACTTAAATTAAAAGTTGTTTGTGAAAGTTAGCATGAACATTTTTTAATAAACTGAAAATCAAACATCATAAAAAACTGAAGATTAAAAATGAATTACACTCTAACATTTTTTTTTCAAACATTTTAGCATCATTCGTCAAAAAACATTTTAATATCATTCTATATCTTTTTTTTTTTAGAGAGAGTATCATTCTATATCTATTAGTAGTACGTAAGATTTTCATGAGTGTGTGACCTTATGGTCCTTATCTAGTTGAAATATTAATGGCTTTTTCCTCAAAATAAAAATGTTTGTGATGCCTGTGGGCGTGCAAGTGGTTATGGTACTAAAGGCTCCTTTGGATCTTTGCCTTCATCGATGGCCAATACAACAATTTTTTTAGGGAATGTCCAATACAACATGTTGTGTGAAGTATATATATAGGAGTACGTGTCAAGATAATAACTATTAGTATAATATTGAAATCATATTACTGTTCACAGTCAAAACTAATCTCCTTTTTGTCAAAAAAAAAAAGATAAAATTTCACTATAATACATACATGATTAAAGACATGGTTGCAACTAGGATTAAGATATCAATATTGATCAACCATTGATATAAAAAAAGTTACAAAATTTATGTGTAATTACTCCAGGGGCCACCAACACATATGATTACACTCTATCTGTTCTCTACATATGTTCACTTTTCATTCTTTTTTGTAACCTGGTTTCGCGCCCGTACGCGGGTTCGCTGGGTTGCGCCTGTGATTAGTGAATTTTTGTTAGGATAGATTGGAGTTGTTCCACTTAGGCTGATTTATCACGATGTATTTCCGTTTGGGTTTTCCTGGGTCAGGTCCTATGTCCCCCAATCTTTGTATCTTTTTCTTTTTATTTAATATATTTTCTTTTTGCAAAAAAAAAAAAAATATGAGAACACTGCCCCATAAAACTAATGGCCCTAGCAATAAGCAAAACTCAAAAAGGGAAGGACCCAAAGCACAAAACTCAAAAAGGGAAGGACCCAAAGCACTTGAGTTGCTCCTTCTCTAAAGACACAAACCTCTAAAGAAAGTACAGAACCAATCTAGCACTCAGAAGTTTGAGCTCTAAAGGAACTAAGGAAGCACAAAACCAATCTAGCACTCGGAAGTTTGAGCTCTAAAGGAAGCACAAAATCAATCTAGCACTCAGAAGTTTGAGTAATGAATATTAAAGTAGGGAAACTTTTTTTTGTTGTTGTCAAAGGACTATTATCAAGTCTGGATTATCAGATACGAATATGATACCGATACTTCACTGATATTTACGGTACCCATGATGTATAAGAATAATTATTTTGATTTGAAGTATATTTTATCAGATCTTATAGGATATTCGAAAGATACACACATATACTTGTAAGATACTTTATAGATACGTATCGTGAAGAAAAACAACAAAGGAAAAAAAAAATGAGACTGTGTTGTGAAAATTCAATGGAAATGTATATGATTCAATTTAAGATATGCATCAGTATAATTGTTTATCGATTAATCAATTAAAATTATGTTTTTGATGGATGAAGGTAACGAGAGAGAAAATTCAAATAATCAACATTAAACAAATTTTGTTTTGATTTCTTTTATTGATGCAGTTGTTGATATCCTAATATATAATTAAAAATAGAATAAATTTTATACGAAAACTTCATATTTTTTATTTTATCACATGTATTATTTTTTTATATATTGTGACTTTTATGATATTAACGAAGAATAATCAATTTTTTTTAAGTATTTAACATGGATATAAGTTTTAGTATAAATTTTTTTGTTAATGTATCTTAATTATATACTAAATTTTAAAAATTCTGTATATTCATGTACTCGTATTGTATTGTATCCGCACCCATACTATATATTCGGACTTCGTACTACTCAATTTAAATAAGAGAAAGCTCAAATCATACAACATCCGCATATGTAGGCCCAATCGTAGAGCATCTGTATTCGAAAACAAAAAGGATAGTTCCTTGTTTTTTTTTTTTTGGTTACAAGTTCCTTGTTTTGTTGATTCCATGGAAGATATTTGGATTTGGAAGGCTAGTTTGACTTTGAGTGATCAATTTACAATGAAAAGTGGATATAGTTGTCTCCTATCTCAACACCATACTAAAACTTCTGAAGAATATTGGTGTTAATACGGAAGTTAGGTCTATTAGCTTGTGTTCAATTTTTCTTATGTCAAACGTGCCACAATTCTCTCCCCACAAGTATTTTGTGGCATTGGAGAGTTCTTTTAACACCCACTTGTCATTTCTTTAGTGAAGACTGAAATTCCTGGCAGGTCCTGATTCTGAACGTAAAACAGAGTATAACAGAGTACAACACGCAAAACAGAGTACAGAAGTTCAGAAGCAGAATAACAGACAGAAATAAAGGACAGAAAGTAAAGATGCACAAGATATTTGTTAACCCAGTTCGGTGACAAACACACCTACATCTGGAGGCTACCAAGTCAGGAAGGAAATCCACTATGATAGTCCTAGTTCTAAATTCTCAGCAAACTCCCAGTTTACAACTTATCACCTAGCTACTACCCGTATTGATTTCAACCTAGGAACTCCTAGACCTGAGATCTCATCTCACTTCCCTCAGTCAATCACTGCCCCAGTGATTATCAGACTTTAATAACAAACAACTAAGTAGGAGACACACTCCAAAGACATAAACAGTCACTTTTGCTTAAAAGCTTCAAGTGATTACAACTCAATAAAACAAACCAACTCTAAACAATTGAGTGGTGTACAAAAACAGAGCACACAGCTCACAGACTCAAAACCTAAGAATATTCTATCAATACTTGCTTTGGTTTTTGGTTCAATTTTTTCAAAGGTAGCGCCTTCTTTATATTGCCTTCAGCAGCAACAAATACTTGATCCAAATATTCTTCAAAGATATATTTCCAAAATTCTTTAGAAACATATAGAAGCAAATATTTTTCAGAAATATATTTTCCAAAGATCTCTTTGAAAATATATTCACAAATAAAACAATTTCCAATCTTCAATATATCTTGCGAAAATAACTTCTTTCTAGAACACACGCAGCTTGGTAGAATTCTTCAATTAAATCTTCAACAGATTAGGTGAGAAAAATAAACAACTCCAAGTGCGAAAACAAGACTGCTTCTGAAAGATGCTTCTGAAGTTCAGCTTCTGAAGGTTCAGCGTCTGAAGTATTGCGTCTGAACATTCAGCTTCTGAAGGTTGTTTCTGCGTCTGAACATTCAGCGTCTGAAGGTTGCTTCTGAAGACCCAGCTTCTGAAGTACTGTTCAGCTTCTGAAGACCCAGCTTCTGAAGTACTATTCATATTGAGATTTCAGCTTCTGAAGACGCACATCTTGCTTGTATATTTGATTTTAGCAAACATGAAGCCAACAACCAAATATCCAACAATCTCCCCCTTTGGCAAATTTTTGGCTAAAATCAATTTGAGAACAGAGAGATACAACAAGCAAATCCTTCACACATCAAAATTGCGCACCATGAAGAACATAAACTTAGTAACCCAAAAAGCAACAGAGTCAGCAACGGATAATACACTACGTTTCACACATGAACTTCCCCTGAAACATACAGCAGCAGCTTCTGAAACATACACTACTCCCCCTGAAACAGATCAGCTTCTGACAGGAAACACATATACTCCCCCTGAAACAGAGACTCCCTCTGAAACAGATCAGCAGCAGCTTCTGACACACTTAATTCTCCCCCTTTTTAGCCAAACAATTTTGACAAAAATAACCATGTAATCACCAGGAGTAGAAACACAAAGGTTACAAAGCATATGCACTCAAACAGAGGAAAAACACGCCCAGAAATCAAAGAGAACATATCCAGAAATCTGAAACATAATTCCATCTCACACCATAGATGAAAAGAAATCATAAGAGCTTTCATCCACAATCCCATGACCATATTAACCATAAAGGCACAAAATTCAAAGGATATAACCATCCAATAGAGACCAGCACATCACAACACCACACACAGAACCCACATCAGAACCATCATCAGTACCATCATTAAAACCATCACAGGATCAGAATCACACAAACATGGTATCCACACACAAAGTCTTCACAGAAGATCAAAACAAAAGAACACAACTGCAGAGTACAATACAAAATTGCAGACCAGAAGCACAAAATCCAGGACATAGTCAAAAAATTGACAGTCTTCAGACTCAACATCAAAAGTTGTTTCATCATCAGACACAGCATCAGATGCTGCATAGTCAATGTGTGCTTCAGGCATATTTAGAGGAATCTTCTTCCCAGCAATCTGCTTCTGAAGTTCAGCAATCCTCTTCTGAACATAGGGCATGATGTCTTGCTCAACATCATCCTCAGACTCACTAGGATCCACTTCCTTTTCTTTTAGTGCCTTCTTCTTAGGGACAGGGACCACTACCTTGCTCTAGACTTTAGATGGTCCAACAACAACACTCTTCTTAACAACAGGAGTAGGCTTGCTGTCAGCAGCAACAACCTTTCCTTTCCTATTTTTCAGCCTTTGGGCAACACTTGTACATTTTGGTCTCCGTTCCTTCTTGACCTTGATTTTGTTTACAACTGGTTCCACTTTTCTTTGTTGAAAGTGCTTGGGGTATCCATGCAGCTTAAAACAGAATGGCTTAATATGCCCCTTTTTTCCACAGTAATGACATACCCAAGGATGAGATTTCCTCCTGCTCTTGGATCCCTGAGGTTTGTTCTGATGTTCCATCTTAGGTTTGCCCATCATTGGATCAAATATTTCAACAACTGCACTGACCTTTTTAGTTGGATTTTATTGTTTGTTCAAGGTCCTATAATCAAACCCTATACCACTTGGTTTCCCTTGGTTCTGACTCTCCAATATCTCTTCAAGCATATCAGTACCAGTGTTCATCATTCTGATTTGCTTCTTCATGTGTTCAAGTTGAGAGTTCAGCTGAGTTACCTCATCTTTGAGATTAGAAATTTGTGCTAGATGATCACTTCTTTCAGCATGCAATTGATTGATAGTCTCCTTCTGATTTACTAATAACTTGCAAACTTCTTCAAATTTAACATGCAACTTTTTGCAAGAATCAGTAAGTTTTTCATTAGACAGTTCTTCATCACTAGATTCAGTATCAGATGATGTTTCAGAACCTGATGGTATTTCAGAAACTGATGGTGCTTCTGAATCCTTAAATTTATCTTCAGACATGTATCTACCAGTTAAAGCAACAACACGTTTGGCAGACTCATACTCCACTTCTCCTTCTGAGTCATCTTCATCCGACCAAGAAACTGTCAGACTCTTCTTTTGTTTCTTGAGGTATGTGGCACATTCTGTTCTAATGTGACCATATCCTTCACACTCATGCCACTGAACTCCTTTGGTTTGATTGCTTTTCTCATCAGTTCTTGTCTTATGCTTCAGAATCTTGTTAAACTGTCTACCAAGCACCACAAGAGCTTCTGATTTGCTTTCATCATCCTTATTATCAGCAAAGGCAACACCTTTCCCTTCTTATCAGTCCTGTTGTTCAAAGCTATTTCAAAATTCTGAAGAGATCCTATCAATTCCTCAACCTTCATACTGGAGATGTCTTGTGCTTCCTCAATGGCAGTCACCTTCATATCAAATCTCTTAGGTAGAGATCTGAGAATTTTTCTCACAAGTTTCTCATCAGACACTTTTTCTCCAAGTGAATCAAATGAGTTAGCCATGTCCAGAACATTCATATAAAAGTCTTGTATGTTCTCATCCTCCAACATTTTGAGATTTTCAAACTTGGTGGTGAGAAGTTGAAGTCTGGACATTTTTACCTTGGATGTGCCTTCATGAGTAGTCTTGAGAATTTCCCAGGCATCCTTAGCAACAGTGCACAGCTTGATCAGTCTGAACATGTTCTTGTCCACTCCATTGAATAGAACATTCAAGGCTTTGGAGTTTCCAAGAGCTAATTCATCTTCATCCTTGGATCACTCTTCCTCTGGTTTCAACTCAGTTGTCTTATTTCCATCTTTGTCAAGCACAACAGGATGTTCCCAACCTTTCAGAACTGCTTTCCAGGTCTTACTATCTATGGATTTAAGAAAAGCACTCATACATGATTTCCAATATTCATAGTTGGAACCATCCAACAGAGGTGGTCTGTTCATAAATCCTCTTTCTTTCTCCATTATGCCAGAAAAAACTTCCCTGGAGCTCACCCTAAAACAGGCAGGGTGCCTGCTCTGATGCCAATTGAAATTCCTGGCAGGTCCTGATTCTGAACGTAAAACAGAGTAGAACAGAGTACAACACGCAAAACAGAGTACACAAGTTCAGAAGCAGAATAACAGACAGAAATAAAGGACAGAAAGTAAAGATGCACAAGATATTTGTTAACACAGTTCGATGACAAACACACCTACATCTGGAGGCTACCAAGCCAGGAAGGAAATCCACTATGATAGTCCTAGTTCTAAATTCTCAGCAAACTCCCAGTTTACAACTTATCACCTAGCTACTACCCGTATTGATTTCAACCTAGGAACTCCTAGACCTGAGATCCCATCTCACTTCCCTCAGTCAATCACTGCCCCAGTGATTATCAGACTTTAATAACAAACAACTAAGTGGAGACACACTCCAAAGACATAAACAGTCACTTTTGCTTAAAAGCTTCAAGTGATTACAACTCAATAAAACAAACCAACTCTAAACAATTGAGTGGTGTACAAAAACAGAGCACACAGCTCACAGACTCAAAACCTAAGAATATTCTATCAATACTTGCTTTGGTTTTTGGTTCAATTTCTTCAAAGGTAGCGCCTTCTTTATATTGCCTTCAGCAGCAACAAATACTTGAACCAAATATTCTTCAAAGATATATTTCCAAAATTCTTTAGAAACATATAGAAGCAAATATTTTTCAGAAATATATTTTCCAAAGATCTCTTTGAAAATATATTCACAAATAAAACAATTTCCAATCTTCAATATATCTTGCGAAAATAACTTCTTTCTAGAACACACGCAGCTTGGTAGAATTCTTCAATTAAATCTTCAACAGATTAGGTGAGAAAAATAAACAACTCCAAGTGCGAAAACAAGACTGCTTCTGAAAGATGCTTCTGAAGGTTCAGCGTCTGAAGTACTGCGTCTGAACATTCAGCTTTTGAAGGTTGCTTATGCGTCTGAACATTCAGCGTCTGAAGGTTGCTTTTGAACAGTGCGTCTGAAGGTTCAGCTTCTGAAGTATTGTTTAGCTTCTGAAGACCCAGCTTCTGAAGTACTGTTCATATTGATATTTCAGCTTCTGAAGACCCAGCTTCTGAAGTACTGTTCATATTGAGATTTCAGCTTCTGAAGACGCACATCTTGCTTGTATATTTGACAACAACCAAATATCCAAAAAAGACAAAACTATTTCTTATTGTCTTCGGACTGACGGCGAGTTAAATAATGTTTAGAAAATGTGTAACAATGTTGGCTTGGACAATATTTCGAGGATCTTTGCGATTATAGTGGTTGAAGTGGGTGTCTTATCTCCGTTGTTAGGACACAAGGGAGCCCAAGGATCATTCATATTGGACCAGAGCAACACACAAGTGAGTTGAATACCATACTTTACTGCGAAATTTTAAGAAAATGGGCTTATGAGTCCTCTTACTTCGAAAGTGAACCTCCACTTTTTTAAGCAATGTAGAACTTCTAACTGACACTTGCTACACAACAATCTCCCTCTCAAGTGTGAGTCCATTAATTCATCAATGTCACCCCTCAAGAGGAAATCCTTTTCACAAGTGAGTTGGACACCACATCTTAACACAAAACTTTAAAACATCGGGTTTATTAGTCTTCTCACTTATGAAATGTTCAACCATTACTTTTTTATGCAATATGGGACCTATAATTAAAGTGGTATCGGATTGAGCATTTATTGAAGTAACAAAGACAATGATTTCGTATTTTTCCCATAGCAGCAAAATATAAAACATTTGCAATGCAAAAACAACGAGATACAATAGGTTAATTAGTGTATTTTTGTTGTTTTGCAGTAACTAAAAAAAAATTAAAATCCAATTAATTAGTAAATGTATGAAATACCGAGACAAACTTAGCTACAAATAATTGTAAAGAAAAACAAACATGTGTATTAATGTCATCATAAGTAAAAAAAAAAGTCTCGAACTAGAAGATAAAAACAGAAAAATTTCAAGCAGGGATGCACGCAAACAATTGTTTTTATTAATACTAGTGAAAAGACTGACAATCATTGACGTGCCTGTTTTTTTTGCTCTTTTTATTGCCATAACGTTTGGAAATTTTGAACTATGTTTTTTTTTGTGAGATTCTGATTTTGATTAAAACTAAAAATATAAATGTTTGTTGCTTTCAAATTACAACAAACCAAATTAATCATGATTATCTATTTCAATAACACCAACAATATAACAAAAAAAATAAATGCACTTTTCACCCCCTATGTTTCAAAAAGTTGCGATTTTGGCCCCCTTTAAAAAAATGGATTATTAGACCCCCAACTTTGGCCCCTTTTGCAAAAGTGGCCCCATACATCAATCTTGACCAAGTCAACGCATAGGTGACATTGACTTAGCTGAGTTAGATGCCACGTGTGTATTTTTCAAATTAAAAAAAAATAAAAAAGGCCATGTAATTATTTACTAAATGAAAAAAATGAAAAGAAAATCCCATAAAACTGAATTCAAAACCCAGAAACTCATAAACTCATGAAACCCAGAAAACTGCGACACCAATTTACCTCCTCTCTCAACCTGACGCCTCCACCACATATGCAATATTCTCCAACCATTCATTACAACCCTTCTGCAATTTCCTTCTTCAACCCTTTTGAGTTTGGGTTTGAAGCTGATAATAGTGACATTGGATTGAGATTTGTTAATAAGAATGAGATTGAAGCTTTTTGTTGCTCTTCTTCATCGTCTTCTTCGTCGTCCACCACCACATCACCGAACCTCGCATCACCACCCCTCTTATCCACCAAACATAGCAAATCCGGCCTCTAAATCTTGTTTCTCATCACTCAACCCCTTTGCAGCGCCATGATTAATTTGTTGTCGGCATCGAAGGATTTGAAAGATGAAGGAACAAAAGGTTTGAAATTGAAGGAGCAACTGGTGGAAAAAATCTCAAATTAATTTTAGGTTTTCAAACCCAGAAAAAACTCCAAATTAGTTTCAAGTTTTCCAAACCCATAAAACTTAAGTTTAGGATTTCTGGAAGGAGGAAGATGAGGAAGGAGAAAATGATGATTTTTGGGAGGTTTGAAGGTTTAGAATTGTTCATGTTCTTTGTAACATCAACGTCACATGCCCATTCCAATTCCATTCTTTTGTGTTTTTTTAATTGGAATATACACACATGGCTTTTTTATTTATTTTTAATTCAAAATTTGCCTACGTGGCGTCCAACTCACTTAAGTGAGGAGCCACGTAGGCGTTGACTCAGCTAAGTCAGTGCCACTTATGTGTTGACTTGGTCAAAATTGAGGTATGGGGCCACTTTTGCAAAAGGGGCCAAAGTTGGGGGTCTAATAATCCATTTTTTTAAAGGGGGCCAAAATCGTAACTTTTTGAAACATAGGGGGTGAAAAGTGCATTTAAGCCAAAAATATAATCTAAATTTTTATTTTTTTTAATGACATCAACAACAATCTTTATTATAGAAAAAGTTGTTTAAGGGTATAATTGAGATAATGAAAAAGTAAGTATAGAAATACTCATCTAGTTTGTTACACTTTTTAAAGGATAAAAGAAAAAAAATTGGGCATATATACCATATTATGTTTATTACACTTTTATTTTAATATTTGAATTTACTAATACTATCTATTTGTTATGTGCTATTTGTATTGAAAGTTGATGATAATTTTAAAAAGAGGAAAAGACAGCCCAAAAGTGTCATGTTATTTTCTTTATATACAGTATAAAATATTAGGGGTGACAACTTGGTCCACCAAATCCATATCCATCCAATCCATCCACCAAACAAAATTTTTGTTAATGGATTGGTTTTGGATCCAACCATTTAGAACAATGGATGAATTTGATCCATCCACCTTATTTTAAAAGTCCATTGGATTATCTTTTTTTTTTTAAAACAAATCCATTGGATCATTTTAAATAATAAAAACAAGTTAATTTAAAAAAATAAAAATAACTTATTTACAAAAAAAAATTATAAAAAAATTGAAACAATTGAAGGAAAAAAACCGGAGAACCACCGGTCAACGCCGGAGGTCCGCCGTGAACCACCGTCCGCCTCCGTAATCTTGCCGGAGCTCCGGTCAACCGCCGCCGGGATTCAGCCGGAGCACCACCGTGGTCAACGCCGGTCAACGGGTGGTCAACGCCGTCAACGGCGGTCAACAACTGTGCACCACCACCTATTATTATATATTTAATTTTGTTTGGGCTGAGACAAAAATCAAGTTTGGGCTTGATAATAAAATCTGTTTTGGGCTTAGACATGAATAAATAGGTTGAATATTTTTTACTTTTGACACCAATTAATTAACTAAATATTTATGAAATACAAATTAAATAAATAACACATTTTATTTGATGGATCGGATGGACAATCCATCCGTTAAAATCTAGTACTAGATGGATTGGATGGTCAATACACTACAAGAAAACACAGGAATTCCGACCAAATATTTCCGAGGACTCTTGGTTCCTCGCTAAATAAAGGTTTTTCCGAGGAAAAACTTCCTCGGAATGCACATGTCAGTTCCGCAGGCTTTTTTAAGTGTATTACCGAGGAAAATGTTCCTCGGAAAACATGTTATCATTATATTCTCTGTTGGCAAGCGCGTTGTCAGTATTGGCGGAGAATACCGAGGAAAATGTTCCTCGGAAAGCATATATGACCGTTGTGAAGAATTAATTATTTTACGGCAAGGCTTTTACAAAGCAGCAACTTGTATTAATTTTACTACCTACCTCCCGTAGTATAAACTAGTAACATACCCGTGCGTTCGCACGGGTACTTTTAGTCAGAATGAATTTGGTAGTTATAAATTAAAATTGAAAAAATAGCTTTTATGTATATTTAAATAATTTTGATTGTGTAAGTTTAATGTATTAAATATATTGATTTTTTTAAAATAATAATAAATTTAGTAAAGAAAGTATTGGAATTGTATTGTATGAGTTTTATGTAGTTATTTATGTATAAATTGATAATTCAGTTGCTTAATTATAAACTTTAATGGATGTGTCAATAGAAGTTAAGTTATTGGGCTAACTTATCATGTGAATAATAATTATTTTAATGATATCATGTCACGTTTAATATTTATCAATGATATCAATGATATCATGTCACGTTTATATAAATTGTTTTTAACTTTTTAGCAACGATAACTTGTCATGTTCTTAATAATTATTTTAAAAGTTGTTTTAGTGACGACTCGTCCCGTGTATAATAATAATTTTTAAGTTTTTAGCAGCAATAATTTTTCAAATGTATAATAATAATTTTTAAGTTTTTAGCAGCAGTAATTTTTCAAGTGTATAATAATCATTTTATAAAATTTATCAATGACAACTTGTCATGTCTATAGTAATCATTTTAAGACTTTATCAGTGACAACATGTCTCGTGTATAATTATTATTTTTAACTTTTTAGCAGTAACAACTTATCTGCTTCTTATGTTATGTAGACTTTTTTATATTGTATAGATTTTTAGCAACGACAATTTTTCAATTGTATAATAGTTATCGACTTTTACAATTTTAGATTATGTTTGCTAACTTATCATGTGAATAATAATCATTTTAAAAGAGGACTTTTACATTCAAGAATATGATTAAAGGACCCCTAAAAAATATGATTAAAGATAATGAAGAATAAATATTTGAAAATTTGTATCAGCAATGATAAAAAAATAACTTGCACTATGT
This sequence comes from Medicago ruthenica, assembly GCA_018208015.1. Lineage (NCBI taxonomy): Eukaryota > Viridiplantae > Streptophyta > Magnoliopsida > Fabales > Fabaceae > Medicago > Medicago ruthenica. The sequence continues at coordinate 72,028,141 of CM031373.1, read as the reverse complement.
ATACTATTTATTTTATTTTTTTTATATTAAAATTTGTATCACCGACTCCTTGTCCCATTTATAGTATTTGTTTTAAAATTTATTTTAGTGATGACTTATCTCATGTGTATAAATTATTTTAATTTTTTTAACAATTGCAACATGTCCCGTGTATATCTCTAAAAAAAACATGTCTCATGTATTATAACTATTTTAAAATTTTGAGCAGTGACAAATTGGCTAGTCTATAACAATCATTTTAAAATTTGTATTAATGACGACTCTACCCGTGAATAATAATTATTTTAAAAGTTTAATAGTGATAATTTGTTCCGCGTATAATAATTATTTTATAACTTGCATTTTCCTCATGACTTGTCCTGCATATAATAATTATTTTAAAATTGATATCGCTGACGACTTGCTTCATGTATTATAATTACTGTATCAATTTTTTAATTTTTAACAGTGACAACTCTTTCAGCGTGTAATACATCCAAACATAAATTATTTTACATTTAATTTATTTTTATCGATAAATTATTTTATATGACAAATTCATTGAAAATCAATTCTTATTATCGCATAACCAACTACGTACACTAAGACAATAATAGTATGTGAGATATATGACATACTCCCTCCGTTTTAAAATGAGTATCTTTTCAACAAAAATAATTTGTTTTAAAATGAATGTCATTTCACTTTTCAATGTAAACTTTTACAATCATGTCCTCTAATTAATATTGTTTACACTACTTTCAAAGTTATTTATTCTCTTTTTGTGAAAAACACATCAATAGTTATTAGGGGTAATTTATTAAAAGGATTATGTCTTTTGATAACTTTTACATTTCTTAACATGTTGACAGAAACTTTAAACAACATTTATTTTAAAATAGAGGTGATATGACGTTAAAAACAATCTTTTGTTAACCATCTAAAAAAATATTTTTTTTACAATTTTTATTAGTTCTCTCACCTCTCCTTTTTACCAAACAAACTATTTTTTTTCCTTTACTGCTGTCTCTTCCACGTGAATACTGCCGCTCAAGTCTCCACTTGCATCACTGATCACTCCTTTCAATATTTAATTTCACATCAAATTTACTTTTTGTAATTATTTGTTAGGGTAGTGTTAACTTGTGTCTTTTGGACACATGCTAAGAAATCCAAAAAAATAAATATTTTCTAAAACTTTGTACATTTAATTCATTAAAATGTTAAAAATTAAATATAATACACACATTTTAATAAACTATTTTTATATTTGATTCATTAATTTACGTCTTAAGAACACAAGAGATGAGAGAGCGTGAGGGTTTCAGCCGCGCAGTGAGGAGAGAGGGATTCCGGTGGAGAGAGAGTGGCGGCGGTCGTGGGTCTTTCCTTGGGTCACGGCGTCGTCTTCCTTCTCCGTCGGATGAGTGGTCTTTCGGGAGGGGTGGGTCATTTGCCAGGGAGGCACAAAAGGGGGGGGGGGGGGATTGGGAGAATGGACTGAGGTGAGAAACAGACGTCGGAAAGCGATGGGACCGGTTTTTCAGGGACAACACAGGCAGCGGGAGAGCAGCGGGTATGGAGGTTGTGGTTTGGACGACAGGTTTGACAAGGGTTCTGGACGGTTTGCGAGGTTTTCTGATTCGTCAATTAGGGTTACTAGAGATCATCAACGTGGACGTTCTATTGTGCGGCGAAGTGATCGGTACTTTCAGTCACGTGCTACGCTTACTAATTATGGTAATGGGCAGCAGCTTCATTCTCATCATGACGGCCCCCATCAGGTAAATGCCGTGTTCGATATTACTAATTTTCCGGAGAATCTTGAGTTAATTGATTTGAGGAAGGGCCTAGAAGTTTGTGGGATTTTATTTGATGTTTTTGTGTCAAGAAACCGTAATGTTAGAGGGCAAGTTTATGGCTTTGTTAAATTTCTAAAAGTAGGAGATGTGGGTAAATTGCTTAAAGCGTTGAATAATGTTTCATTTCGAGATTAGAGGTTATTTGCAAACGTTGCCAAATTTGACAGGTTTGGAAGGAATGTGGGGAGTGGTGTAAGGGAGGGAGAGGGAGAAAAAAATATTATTAAAGAGGGAGAAAAAAATATTATTAAGGAGGGAGAAAAAAAAATTTAGTAATGAGGGAGAAAAAATTGGTGGTGAGGCCGTGACTATTTTGAGGGCGGAGGGGAAGGGTGAGGGGGTGTTGGAGGAGAGGAGGAAAAAAGAATTAGAGCAGGTGAAGGAGGATGCTGTTAGAAGTGAGGAGGAAAGGGTGAGGGGGAGGGAGTTGCTGAAAGGGGGAGGTGAGAAGGTGTCGGGGGCTGCTCAGTTACCTCGTTATGGTATTGTGGGTTATGAGTATTTCCCTGATGAGAAAGATGTTCTCTGGGCCTCTAAAGGATTGACTGCTAACATTAAAAATGGTGTTGGCGTCCCTGTGTTACAGCAAACTTTTCTGGATGCTGGGTTTGAGAATTTTAAGATCGTTCCGTTCGGCGGTGACAAGGTGTTTTTGTATCTGATTGGAGATGTTGATGTGCAGGCAGTGTTTAATGAAGCAGCTGATTTTTTCAATTCTTTTTTTGAAAATTGTCGCCCTTGGACGAAAGATTTTGTTGTGCGTTATGAAAGAGGAGCCTGGGTGAGGTGTTACGGCATTCTGGTTCACGCTTGGAATATTAATTTTTTTACGGATTTGGCATCTTTCTTTGGCCGGTTACTTAAAATTGATGATTCGACTCTCAGTAAAAACAGGTTGGATTATGCCCGTATTATGATTTCTACGTCTTTGGTACAAGAATTGAATCTGGTTGAAAATCTTTGTATTGATGGGAGGAGGTATCCTATTCGTCTTATAGAGGATCTTGAATTTGGGTTAGCTGAGGATGCGTGTTTGGTGGAGTATGAGGATGAGGTTAAGTCAGTTTGTTCAGAGCCTGTTTATGAGCATAATGTCGAACCAGCTGTGGATGCTTTTGTGACGCAAATGATAGATGACTTTAAGGAGGCCCCCTTGGAACCAATTGGCAAAGATGTTCAAGCGCCTGTTGATCATGATGTTCATCAAGCTGATTCTAAGAGTTGTCAGGATCTTGTTGGGGGTTCTAACTCGAATAGTAATGTGAAGGTTTCGGCGAAGAGAAAATTCTGTAAAAGAAATTTGGTGCCATTGGTGATTGATTTGAAAAGGATGGCTAGATTGTCGGAGAAGGATAGAAATGCATTGATTCGTTCTCTTAAGAGTGTAAAGAGGTCGAAGGGGAATTGCAAAGTTTCGAAGGGATCGCAAGGGAAGGCGGACGGTGTTTCTTTGTCTGCTACTTCTGGGGCTTCGACAAATAATAAGGATTGGAAGAATTGGGTGGTTTTACATGGAAATAAAAAAGACGTGGAGGAAGATGTTAGAGATGTTGGTAAGATGTTAGGGATTTCTTGTGTTAATAGTTTTGATGTGTTGTCTAGAGGAGGTGGTGGTGGTGGGACTAGGATGGCCGAGGGGGTGGTGAGAGTTAAAGAGGGGAGGGGAAGTATGAGTGGGGCGGGTGATGAAGTGTAGGTGGAGGCGGGGTCTGGTGGTAGTGGGGAGGGGGTGTTGTGAATGAAGATTATTTCTTATAATGTGCGAGGTTTAGGAGGGGGGAGAAGCGGAGGGAGGTGCAGCGGATGGTGAGGGAGAAAAAATCGTGGGTGGTGTGCATTCAAGAGACGAAGTTGGAGGGGGTGGATGATTTTTTGTGTAAATCGTTGTGGGGTTCGTCTGATGTTGGTTTCTCTTTTAAACCTTCCGTTGGTGCATCGGGTGGCATTTTAACTCTGTGGGATACGTTGGAGGTGGATATTTGGTTGTCTATGTCTTTGGATAATTGTTTGGTGGTTAAAGGAAGGTTCATAAAATCTAATCTCGAGTTTCTTTGGTTAATGTTTATGCTTCGTGTGATAGTGGGGGGCGGCAGGTTCTTTGGGAGAGGTTGGGAGCTTTGGTAAGTAACGACATTGAGGCTTCTTGGTGTGTTCTAGGTGATTTTAATGCTATCCACTCGGTGGAGGAGCGGCGTAGTCGTGTGGTGGGCAACAGTACAGAAGATTTTTCTTGTTTTAATCAGTTTATCGATGGAAATATGCTTCTTGATTTACCTCTGTGCGGTCGGAAATTTTACTTGGTATCGGGGAGATGGTGTATCTATGAGCAGGTTGGACAGATTTTTGCTATCCGAAGCTTGGATTCTAGCTTGGCCTAATTGTATCCAGGCTGCCCTTCCTCGAGGTCTCTCTGATCATTGTCCAATATTGTTGACCGTTGATGAAGAAAATTGGGGACCTAGACCGCAAAGGATGTTGAAATGTTGGGCTGATTTGTCTGGCTACAAGGAGTTCGTGAAAGAGAAATGGTTATCGTATTCTGTTGTTGGGTGGAGTGGGTATGTTTTGAAAGAGAAGCTGAAACTTCTCAAAGGGAGTCTTCGGCATTGGCATCAGGATCATACTCAGAATTTAGGCAGTAAAATTTGTGGGGTGCAGGAACGTATGGCTGCTTTGGACATTAAAGCGGAGGGTGCAGGGTTAGAGGAGGAAGAGTTTGAGGAGATGCACCGGTTGTCTGCTGATGTTTTGACTTTTTCAAAATTACATGCTAGCATGCAATGGCAAAAATCTAGGATAACTTGGTTGAAGGAGGGGGATGCTAACTCCAAATTTTTTCATGGGGTGATGTCCTCTAGGAAACGTTCGAATGCTATTGTTTCTATTTATGTGGATGGGGCGCAAGTAAAGGGGGTTCACGGGGTTCGAAGCGCTGTTTTTGATCATTTTAGTCGGCTTTTCAAAGGGTGGATGAGGAGAGACCAGGTCTAGGGGAGATGGTGTTTAAGTCCATTTCTAATGAGGAGGGTGTTGATCTTGTTAAACCCTTTTTGTTAGAGGAGATTAAGGAGGCAGTATGGGATTGTGATAGATTTAAGAGTCCTGGACCAGATGATATTAATCTGGGATTTTTTAAAGATTTTTGGGATATGTTGTAGGTAGAGTTGTTGAATTTTTTTGCTGAATTTCATCGTAATGGAAGGTTAACTAAAGGTTTGAACAGTACTTTTATTGCCCTAATTCCTAAAATCGAGAACCCCCAGAGGCTGGCAGATTTTCGTCCTATCTCTTTGGTTAACAGTCTGTATAAAATTCTGTCTAAGGTGCTCGCTAATCGGCTTCGGAAAGTGGTTGGTAAGGTGGTGTCGGAAACTCAATCAGCGTTTGTTCAAGGAAGACAAATTCTTGATGGTATTCTTATTGCTAATGAGGTGGTGGATGATGCCCGCAGGTTAAAGAAAGAATTACTTTTGTTCAAAGTAGATTTTGAAAAAGCTTATGACTCTGTTGATTGGAGGTATTTAAAGGAGGTCATGGGTAAGATGAACTTCCCCTTCGTTTGGCGTAAATGGATGATGGAATGTGTTACTTCCGCATCAGCATCGGTTCTTGTCAATGGGAGTCCGACTGCTGAGTTTACTTTGGAGAGAGGTCTTCGCCAGGGGGATCCACTTTCCCCGTTCCTTTTCCTGTTGGCTGCTGAAGGGTTTAATGTTTTGATGGATGGGCTGGTGGCTAATGGTTTGTTTAGTGGGTATTCTGTTGGGGTGCGAAATGAATTGTCCGTATCTCATTTACAGTTTGCGGATGATACTCTTTTGATTGGTGGGAAAAGTTGGGCGAACGTTCGAGCATTGAAGAATGTCTTACTATTATTTGAGAAAATCTCGGGGTTAAAAGTGAATTTTCATAAAAGCATGTTGTTTGGTATCAACGTGGCGAGTTCTTGGCTTCATGAGGCGGCGGTTGTTATGAATTGTAAGCATGACTCGTTACCTTTTGTGTATTTGGGGTTGCCTATCGGTGGTGACTCGAGAAAGATTCAATTCTGGAATCCTTTGGTTGATCGTATTAGAGGTAGATTGTCTGGTTGGAAGACTAAAAACCTTTCGTTGGGCGGCCGGTTGATTCTTCTTAAGTCTGTGCTGTCCTCCATACCGGTCTACTTTCTTTCCTTCTTCAAAGCTCCCTCAGGTATCATTTATCTCCTTGATTCTATTTTTTGTAAGTTTTTTTTTTGGGGGGGGGGGGGAGTGAGAATGTTCGAAAATTGTCTTGGGTTAAATGGGATAATGTCTGTTTGCATAGGGAGAATGGAGGTCTGGGGGTCAGGAGACTGAAGGAGTTTAATTTTTCCCTTCTTGGGAAATGGGTGTGGAGGATGTTGGAGGAAAGGGGAAATTTGTGGTATAATGTGTTGTGTGCGAAGTATGGTGAGGAGGGGGCGGTTGTGTATGGGTGGTGGTGGGGGTTCTGTGTGGTGGCAGAATGTGAACAATATTAGGAGGGGGGCGGTCTGTTAGATGATCGGTGGTTGTTGGATAGTACTTTTAGGCAGGTGGGGGATGGGGTCTCGTCGTTGTTTTGGAAGGATCCCTGGTTGGATGGTGAGTCTTTAGAGATTAGATATGCTAGATTATTTGATCTTGCTGAAAATAAATGTGCTACTGTTGCGGAAATGTGTTCTATGGGTTGGGAGGTTAATGGTGAGGCGTGGAAGTGGAGAAGGAGACTGTTTGCGTGGGAGGAGGGGTTGTTGAGTGAATGTGTGGAACGACTTTCTTTCGTGATTTTGCAGGTTGATGTTTCTGACAGGTGGGTCTGGAAGCTTCATTCTTTTAATAAGTACACGGTTAAAAGTGCTTATAATTACTTGACTAATTCGGAGCTGACAATTGACGACCGTTGTAACCATGTCCTTTGGCTTAAGCAAATTCCGCTTAAGGTCAATATTTTTGTTTGGCGGTTGTTCCCAAACAGATTAGCAACTAAGATGAATTTGTTTAGGAGCAACATTCTGGATTTTAATGAAGCTTTTTGTTCGGCTTCGTGTGGCCTTATTGAGGATCAGGATCATTTGTTTTTTTCTTGTGCTTTTTATGGTTGCCTTTGGCCTTTAATATCAGGATGGCTAGGCTACTCAACAACTCTTCAAGGATCTTTGTTTGAACATTTACTTCAGTTTGGAGGTCTTGGGGGTTTTTCCAACAAGTCTCGTCTCGCTTATAATATTATTTGGATTTCCGCTCTTTATACCATTTGGAAGGATCATAATTTGAGACATTTTCATCACAAATCCGAACAACTCCTATCTTTGTTGGAAAAAGTTAAACTTCAAGCGTTTTGGTGGTTTAAATCTTCTTTTGCAGCTTTTGAATTTGATTATTCGGTTTGGAGGGTTACTCCTGTTTTCTGTCTTCAGGCTGTAACTTAGAGATTCTTTTCGCTACTTTGTAGTGGTGATTGGTTTGGCTTTGTAATTATTGGACTTGGTAGCTCCCTTTGGTACTTCTTGTGCTAGAGGAGCTTGTGTTATTTTCAATAAAATTTGTTTAGCTTCTTCAAAAAAAAGAACACAAGAAAGCTTTTTCCGGTTGATTACAGTTATTATTGAGAAGTGAAAAGTCTCATTTATCTTTGGTATTATACTCTCTCTCACGTGAAGTACATATGCCTCCCATCACTCTTCTTTAATTTCCAAATCTTTTAGACTCTCTCTCTCTCGCAAGCGGAGAGTTCTATTCCTCCATCTAAATTCTAAACCACTCACTTTGGGCCGGGTACAACAATAGACCAAGCCCAAATTAATAATAAACCCTAATCTCATACGGCCGCCACATCATTTCTCTCTCACACAAACACTCATTTATTAGTGTAGCCGCAAAACCCACAAAAAAAATCAAAATTCTAAATTCTTTTTTTCCGGTGACCACCGTAGCCGGAAATTGCATCCACCACTGTGTTATGCTCTGAAATTTGGGTTGGTTTCTTCATCAAGGTCAAGTTCTCTATATCTTCTCATTACATGCAACAGCAACAACAATAACAACAATCAAAAGATGAAATTTGATATATACTAATGGTATTCTTTTGGTAATCCTTCTATTGGATGGATCTTTGAGAAAAAATATTTCTTTTCTTCTCCTGTAAATTCATTGGAGACTTTTTTTTTTGAAGTTTTTTCCTTCTTGCAAAAACCATGTAAATAGAAGCCTTTTTTGAATGTAAACATAAATAGGAAGTTTTTTTTGTTTAAAGTATAAATAGATGACACTTTTCTTGAACCCGATTTTTAGAACAATGAGAAATGTTATAAGATTTAGTGTTGTTTTTTTTTTTTTTTTTTTATCAATTTTACATGCAAAATAATATGTTCTCACTTTGGATTTTGTAACAATAACAATACACAAAATTAGATCTGCAGTAATGTAAACAAAAAAACAAAAAATTAGATCAGAAGCAAGTTATTTTTTAATTTTTCTAGATGCATTATGTGTAGTATTTATTTTGGTTCATACAAATGCTTGTCATTTTGAAAAATACAATTTCATTTGTAAATCTATATATTATTTATCCATGTTTGTATTTATTTTCTTATCTCTGTTTTTTTTTCTACACTCTTTGTAAATAATAATTTTTTTTGTTTCTATTGATAGTTTTATGTTTTGACAAAAAATATAAATTTTGTAGAAAAAAAATAAAAAGTATGTTGTTGTTGCTGCTGTTGATAAAAAAAACTCATTAAATGAAATTAAGTGGGCTTAAATTGGGTCCTCCTATTTTTTCTTATTTCCTCATGCTTAATCGACATATTTCTTTTCTCACTCTTTCTTTTATGCATTAAAAAAAAACAATACAGTTGTTGAGATTTACAATACCATGAGTCCTACAAGTGTGGTTTTTATACATAATAATGATATTACAGTTCCAAAAAAAATTAGGTGAATCTAAAATTTTGTTGCTTCTTGCTTTTAAAAAAAAATCTTTTATGGTGATATTTGTCGTACCCTAATTTTGTCCCCAAGTTTTTCAAAACAAATTTCAAAAATCCAAAAAAAAAAAGAGAAAAGTCAAAGTCAACAAAAAGTCAACAAAAAAGTCAACATTTCAGAAATGAGAGCAAAGTCCCCTTCGCTCTGCGAAGTCTGCGAATTTTTTGCAGATTTTTTAATCTCTTTGATTTATTTCATTTTTGTAATTATTATTATTACATATCTTTTTTATTATTGTTTTTATCATCAATCATGGCTAATTGAGCTCAGCAAAGCAAGAATTGGAGCATTTGCCATTAAAGCCAAGGAAAGAAGCTTTTTCTTCCAACCTAGCATGTGCCAAGCAAGTTGGCTTGCCCTTGGGCAGCTCTTGTCCCTCCCAGTGGACCTGCTACTGACCCTAAGCTTGCCAGCCACCAGCTTGTGTGATTTTCTTCCTGCTTTCTCCCCCAAAACCAGTCAAACCCAGCTGGTTTTGCTTGCCCAAAAGCCATGATTGCTGCCCTGTTTTCAGCAGCTTTTCTTCCTCCTCACACCAGCCCACATGTTCCTTTTTGTTTCCCCCAACCTCTGCACATCACAGTGCACGTTTTTCTTGCTTAACCCTCAAGATTGCAAGGACCAATCCCAAGGGACAACCAATTGCAAACCAGCCCTGTTTTCATCATCATTTCTATCCAAAATCCATTGCATTAATGGATGGATTTGGCTAAGTCTTGACCATTGCAGCAAGGCAATGTCACCTCTTCACTTTTGCATTAAATGCAAAGCAATTTAGCCTGATCCTAGCCCACAAATCAGCTGGATTTTAGGATTTTCTCATGATGACATAGATTTCATTTTTTGCCTATAAAAGAGATGCAAGGCAAGAGGAATAAGAACAACATTTTACAAAGGAGAGACCAGCATTATTACAGCATTTTTTACAAAAGAGAGACCAGCATTATTACAGCATTTTTTGAGAGTAAAACATATCACAAAGCATAGCAAAAACCAGCCCAAACACAGAGCAATCACAACACCATTGTCCTTGTTCATCAACATTCCAACCACTTGCAAAACCATAAATCATCCAAGCCTCTTTCCATTTCATTGCAAGCCAAGCTTTGCTGGGAGTTCTGTAAGTGCTCTAAATCCTTATCTTTCATTTAGAATTGTTGCTTGCATCTTAAATTTTGTTTAAATCCATTTTGCTCTAAAAAACCCCTTTTGAATTTCAAAGAAATCCCAAGGTTTGCAAAACATTTAAACTGGTTTGTCCAGCTCTTTTTATTGCCAAATTTCAAAGCTTTTCACTCCCCTAAAGGTTCTGAGATTGTTCAGAAGTTGCTTCTGAACAGCAGTTCAGAAGCAGCTTCTGAACAGCAGTTCAGAAGCAGCTTCTGAACTCAAAATTTCGCATTGTTCGCAGTGCGAAGCTCTGGTCGCAGTGCGACCATGACAGAACTCAGAATCTGAGTTTAGGCTCCTAAACAACCAATTTTTGAGGTTCTAGCCCAAGAACTCAGAACCTAAGAGGATTGAAACTCATTTTATTCAAACTATATCAAGAATTTTGCTTGATATTGAAGGATTCACAAGTTCGTGCAACACTTTTTAAATAACTTGTGAAACAAGTTACATTCATAAACTTTTCAAAATCAAACTTGAGCAATAAGCTAAGTTCATCAGTTTCAAAACCAATCTTGAGCAATAACCTTGTTCATGATTTTCAATCAAAATTGAACTTAAGCCGGACTTGTTCACTTTTCGAAACCTTTTTCAAACTTGAGCCGAACTTGTGCATTTTCATAGCTTGTGCATCTTTTACATAAACAAGGCAAACTTGTTCATAGGTTGCAACAACTAATTTGAACATGAAAACCTTTTCATTTTGGAGTTTTAAACCAAGTGTTTTTGATAAACTTTAGGATTTCTAAAAAATTCAAATAAACTTGAATGAAAAAGGGATGGCTTGACGTATGTCTCCCCATTTCCCCGATTGAACGAATGCGTGACGTATGTCTCGTCGTTCGGACAATCGTCATTCTATTTTTCAACGCATCCGACCACACCAAACCAATTCTTGGCCCTTTGTGGTCAATTTAAACCTTTTGGTCCTCCGTGACCATTTGATTCAATTTCTCGACTCGTTTGAGTCACTTTGATCAATGTTCGACTCGGTTGAGTCCACTGTACCTTTTCTTGGTCCGCCGCGACCAAATGAACCCTTTCTCGACTCGTTTGAGTCACTTTGGTCAATGTTTGACTCGGTTGAGTCCATTGCACCTTTTCTTGATCTCGTAGGATCAATCGAACCCCTTTTCGACTCGTTTGAGTCACTTTGGTCAATGTTCGACTCGGTTGAGTCCATTGAACCTTTTCTTGGTCCGTCGTGACCAAATGAACCTTTTCGTGACCCCTCGTGGTCAATTGAACCCTTTTTCCCCAACGGACATGCTTTTAACATTTCTAGCGCGATTTTACGCTTAATAAGCCTCCCATGCGCGATCATACAAGCTACGTTTGATCGCAAGAATACGGTTAAAACATCGTCCATTCAAAAAAACAACCAACAAATACGTTTTTCTACCAAAGAACTACGTACGCTTTGAATTCTCCGTCTACCGGGAGATACGTAGGAACAAGATCGTCATCTTGTCAAGCACAATAATAAAAAACAAACCTTTTCTCCTTTCATCATATTTTCTTTTTCCCTTTTACATATTCGAGCATGCAAGCAAAACATTTAAAAACATTTTAAGCTTTAGCTAAATAGGAGGTTCCCGTTGAGTACAACGGACGTGAGGGGTGCTAATATCTTCCCTTTGCGTAATCGACTCCCGGACCCGACAATGGTTGCGATGACCAATCCTTTCCTCATCGTTAAGGGTTTTATTATCGTTTCCCTTTTAAATAAAAAAACTCAAGGGTTTATCAACGTTCCCTTTAAACAAAAACTTTGGTGGCGACTTCACCTAACCTTTAGAGCGTTCTCACACGTCTCGGGGTTATTGCGCGTTTTTTAACGAGAGCGCACAATATTCAATTTAGAAAACTCGCTTAATTGTTACTTTTCCTACCTGGACTCTCACACTTAAGTTAATACTTTTACGAATCTTTATTTTTTTTTCCTTTATCTTTCTACTTCAATGAGTCTTTCATATAATCACAGCAGACAAGATTACTACTTCGTTTGATCTTTGTACTCATCTTCCTTCTCTCATTGTTCTAACTCTTTGAAAATGATATTCACCGTGTCTATTTCTTTCGTGTTTTTTCTGTAAAAAAAAGGGTTAAGTTTGCAAAAACATAAGGCAGAACTTTATTATAGTTTGGATATGAATGTTGTTTGGTATACTTTGAAGTAGAGTTTGTTATGTTTGTGCAGTTGGAAAAAAGAAGAAAGTTAACTTAGTTTAGTTTAACATATGATATGAAGGACATAAAAGGAAGAAGACAAGTTTGCAAAGAGAAGGATATAAAGAAGAAAGAAGAGTTGTTCTTGTTACCTTGCATTTCCTTTACATTTCCTGCAAAATAAGAAAATGAAGATTAAAAAGATAGAGGAGATGATGAAACATAGATGAGAAAAAGTGAGAGAGAATAAAAATGAAAGAAGATGTTTGTATAAGTATTGAATCTTATAGAAAAGAGTTATGAAATTTGAATTTCAAATGTGATAGTTTGCACCCAAAATTTTACTAAAAAGCAAGTAGACATGTGAAATTTTAGATGTATTGGTAGAAGTGTATATTGAATTGACATATTGGGTAAGACTTGGGAATCCGAAAAAATGAATACTGTTTATTTGGTAATCCAATTAAACCATGACTTTTTTAGTTGGCATGTAAGAAAAATGTTATTTTGAAGAGCAATTGAATTAAACTGAAAGTTATAATACATCACTATAGTTTGATGACATTGTTAGTATTGCAAAAGTAAGTATCGTTTTTATATCGTTCCACAGGGATTAATGTGATATCATAAACCGTTCAACTTCGATTATCGTCTTAAGTTAGGGTTTAACTTGTTTTTATACTACACTACTCATAATTTTAAAAACATAATAAATAAATAGTAGAGTAATAGGACATAGAAGGTGTTAGGATTAACGTTCATCAATCAAACATCGTTTGTATTCGATTGATTACAAATACGGATTCTAGCTTTTTCTTATATATGACATTATTACGTATTGCTCAACAACATCATTGATTTCCCAAATGACGTCGTGAGATCGATTGTATCGTTTAATCGATGATTTCTCAATCTATTAAACGATTCAAAAGCTTTACGATCCAATACTTTAATGTAATTATCAAAACCAAATCCCATTTCTAGAATTTCTTATCTTGATAGAAAATCATTCTAAACCTAGATTCAAAAGTCTTTTTCAACAACATTTAAATCAAGCATAAGATTGAAAAGCAAGAAGAAATTCAATGGTATATAAAAAGTGCTAGAATCATATATTGAATAACCAAAAGTTTACAACATGAATGATTGATTACCTATTAATCCCAACAAAGGAGATTAGTTGATCATTGTCATGACAACTCTTGCAAAATAAGAAAGGAAGATGAAGATATGTGAGAGCTTGATGTCTCAAAGCTTCTTAAGATCTTCTTCAATCCAAATCAAAATGCTATTTGAAGTTTTTCTCCCTCTATGCCTATTCTCTCTCAAAGATAACAAGTATTCTAAGCTCTGGAAAATATTAAAACTGATAAAAAAACTATATCCTAAAAAATGAGCTTAAAATTCTATAAATATGCTGAGAAAAAGCACGCTCGCTACAAGCGACCAGCCTGTCGCTTGTAGCGAGGACATCAAATGGCCAATCATAGAGCTCCACGTCACCATCAGCATTAAACCGCCCCTTTGGTCGCTGTAGCGACAAGGTCTGTCGCTACAAGCGATGGATCATTGAAATTCCCTGCCTAGGCTCGCTTTAAGCGTCCAGTTCATCGCTACAAGCGATGAACTCCTGATAATCCCTGCCTAAGCTCGCTTCTAGCGATGGATGCTGCGCTTCAAGCGATGGATGTCTGGAAATCCCTGCCTATCCTCGCTACTAGCGATGGCTTCTGCGCTTGTAGCGATGGCATCAAGAAAAGCTTCATTCTTTTGCATCAATCAGGTTCAAGCATGTATTTCCTGCATAATCACATGGGGTAAGGCTTAGGATCACATTTATTGCATTTTTAACACAATTATGCTCAAATCCTAAGGTAACTTGTAAAGCAAGTAATCATAAGTGCCCTAAAATGTATCAAAATATAACACCTTTTAGGCACTTATCAGACATCATTTAGTTAGAAAAAACAAATTTTAGACATCTTTTACCCTTAATATTGTGACGTGGCAGAAGCTAAGCTTAGGGTAAAAGTTGATTTTCCACAACATATGATCTTCTTATATTAAGAAGGATATCTGCCCACTAACATTTTTCAATTGAACACTGTAATTTTTTCTGTCAATGGAACACTATAATTTTCACCAAATTTCCATCAAAAAGAAAAAATTATTGTCACTTAAATCCTTTGAAATTTAGCATCTGATCATTGTTATTGGTAAGTTATTCAAATGTATTTTTATTTTATAAATATTGTTGATTTAGTTTTTTTTTACACCGTTAATTTATCAATTTATTTACAATCTCACTATTATTAATTATTTATATACTTTTGATCATAGTTATTTATAATCTCATTATAAATTTCTTGTTGATGCTTAATTTTTTCGAATTATTTCTATTTACTGCTTAATTTTTTTATTTTTTATTTTTAATTCTTCAAATGTAAGCTGGTTATTAGTAGTAAAAATGTTAATTTGTCAAAAGAAATTTTGTTAGTAAAAAAATGTTAGTGAAAAGTTAAGTAGTTTTAAGATATTAGCTTCTTTAAAAAAATTAATAAAAATATTAGTTAGTAAAATATGTTAGTGAGTAATTAAAATGTTGTGAACAAAATTAGTTAGTAATAAAAACGTTACTTAATTAGAAAAATTGTTAGTTGGTAAATAGGTAGTAATATAAAAATGCTAGTTAGTATAAAAATCTTAGTAACAAAAATCTTAGTTGGTAAATTATAGTATACATACATGTGATATATAATATGTGTAATTCACGTAAATTGTAAATAATTAATTTGTTAATTTTTTTTGTAGTTAGTGCATGTTGTGGTTGTTGTTGCTGTTGATTTTCCTGGATATTTTTCATCAGATTACAACTTGAGGTTAGTTTCTTAAATTAATTTAATATTATTACATATGTGTTGTTAATTATATATTTATTTATATAACTTTATTGATTAAATATGCATGGATATTGGTATAAATATTTGTTAATTAGTATAATTAGACAAGAGGATGAGCAGGAAGACCAAGAGGAAGAGGAGGAGGACGACGACGACGAGCAACCTGAATCATATATTGAGGAGCATAAAAAACATCCAGTCTGTAAACGATTTATTATCTTCCCTGTTTGTCAAGGGTAAGTATTAACAAATTAATTTTCTATTTATATTTTGACTTAACTTTTATTAATTTTTGAAATTAACATTTTAATTCATATATTTCAAATTTTTGTTTAGGTTGGAGCCGAATGTGATCGTATCCAAATACATTAGGTTGGCAATACAAACCAACTTCAAGGATTTTTGGAGAACTTATAGTGATGTCGATGATGGGTTGATTTTTGCTTGGTTTCAGGTAACTTGAAATAAATACATATAATATAATAACTATAGATAATTCTGCAATTGGGTGTATATTGTTATTTTATCTTCTGAGTTAGAATCTGGTTGTTTAGGATGTATTGACACTTATTTGTAAAAGTTTTGCTTTAGTAGTGACAATAGCGATGCAATGCAACACAACAACATTTTGTAAAAATATAAAGTTGATTTTGATAATACATTTGGTGCAGACTAAATGTGTTTGGGAGTCTCGCGACAATGCTCAGGTTAAGAAGAATTTTCATTATCGAGCTCAACACCGTTTCTCAGATATGATGTCAACATTAAGACGAAGGCATGCTAAAAAGCCTGAATGGATTCCAAAGTGGATAGGAGGAGACATTTGGCCTCGCTTATTAAATCATTGGGCTACGGATCCAACATTTCAAAAGCGTTCACAAATTGGAAAAGTTAACCGTGCGTCAGAGAAGGGAGGTTGCCTGCACTCAGGTGGTTCTGCAAGTTCTTATACAACCAGTCAACGCATGGTAAAAATACATTTAATTCTTAATTTTTATATATTTGTATATATTTAGTTACTCACAAATTCTAACTAACTTTATTTTTGACCACTTATAATTAATTTTATGTCGTGCTAAATTAGAAACACACCCTCGGGCGACTTCCGTTTATTAATGAATTGCACAAAAAACGCCACAAGAAAAAAGGAAGTGGTGAATATGTTGATTATCGTGCTAAAATCATTCAGGTAAATTTACAGTTTGATATTTTTGAATTGTCTTAGCTAGTGTTTGGTTCTGTAGGTGGTGAAAATTGAGTTTGATAGAGTTCAAAGCATTTTGACATATACAGGATAGATAATTTGAATTAACAAGTGTTCTTATTTACATATACAGGAGAGGTTTGATGAGAGGGCTAAAGAGGTATTATCTCAGTCTGATGGCTCATCTTCGACAGGTACAATGCATTTACTTGATCATTCTACTGCACAAACCATTTGGAAGGAAACAGTTAGACGTGGAAGAAGTGACAAATATTATGGTGCTGGAACCATGTCCTTCAACTTGGTACACAATAGATGTATTTATGAACGATCTATTGATGGAGAAGGCGGTTCTCGTAATGTGGAGATGACACCCGAAATGGTGGCACTAATACAACAATTGAGTCAACAGATGCAGACTCAAAATCAAGTGGAGCTTGAACAAGTGAGGACTCACAGTCAAAAAGAGCTTCAAGAGATGAGGACTCAGTTAAAACAAAAACAAGACTTTTTCATGCAAGAAATTCGGCGTAACAGAGAGTTGGTAGAAAGGATGGAAAAGAGGGCTGCTAGACGGGACCGCAGAAGCTTGCCTCAACAAGACTCTGCAAATAATGAATCTCTTTCCCCAGAAGATGGTGATGGTAATGATGATGATGATGATGAGGACTCAGAAAATGCATGAAGGTATAAATCCTGCATTTTCATACATTTTGCTGTGATTTTTCAACTACTGGATTCCCAAATTGGTTGGCATGAAACCCTTGCATTCAATTAAGTTTTTGCAGAAGTAGTCGTATTATTTGTCAGGTTGTTACTTTGCTTTACCGTGAGTTGTTTATTTGGAGTGTCTATGTTAAGGCTGAAATGTTAAAAGATTTTATTCTCCCTGTTTCCCTTCAGATGTCAAAGAGAATAAAGGAATGCATCTAAGGGATTCATGTTCATCGGAAGAAATTGACTGTTATGTTGGAGGAGTAGATTTTATAACATTGGTACAAGCTTTTCTCTTTTTGAATCATCATCAGTTTGATGATTTGGTGCTATTGCTTGTAAACCCTGCATATGTTAGTTAGAACTTGTTAGTTAGAACTAATTAAGCTGTTTTACTATTATTATATGTATTTGATATGTTTCTCTTTGCAATCAAATAACAATGTCTCTTGTCAACATATTTGTAATCCTAACAATATATATTAACAGATATATTAACAAATTTGTGCGGCTGGTTGAACTTGTGTTGGAATATGCTAGCATCATTGTTAGAGGGGCTTGGGGTGTTTTTGTGTTAGTGGTGTTTAGTTTTGGTTTCGACAGTGTTGTTGCTGCTGCTGTTTTTGTGATAGTGGTGTTTAGTTTTGGTTTCGGCAGCTGTTGTTGTGATTTGCCGCATGTTAGCAGCAATTTTGGGTTTAAACCTTTGTTTTAGTTTTTGGTTTTGGGAGGATTTGGTAGGTGTTATTTTAGTATTCCATTGTACTAGTATCTTCCTTGTTTGATTTTTGTCCGCGAGGTTTTGTGTTCCGTACACAATCTCGACGAGTATAATATTTGCCGTTTAAAAAAATTAATCCATTTCAAAAATAAATTTCGTTTTTACTTCCTTGTTTCATTTACTTTTTTTAATTAAATTTCGTTTTTAATTATTATTTTTAATTAAAATTAAAATTAAAATTAATACCGAGGAACTTTTTCCTCGGAATGTTTTGGTGTTTTAAATTTTAAATATTTGGCGCTTTTTAATAATTTGATCTTCAAAAATTGGCGCTTTATTATAAATTTAAATGTTTTTTTAAATAACAAACATTCCGAGGACAAGGTTCCTCGGAAATGCCAGTCACTTTTGTGTAAGTTAACGCAGACGGGGGCAGTTGTCAAATCAATTTTCAGAGGACATTTGTTCCTCGGAAACGTTACTTCCTTGGAAATTGGTTTGCAACCAACAATTTTCCGAGGACACTATTTCCTCGGAAAAAAGTGACATTCCGAGGAGAATTGGACATTTTCCTAGGATTTAGTGCCTCAGAATTCACATATATTCTTGTAGATACTTAATGGATGGATCAGATGGTTTTTTTTCAACAAAAAAATTAGTGGATTGTAATGAATTAATAATAGATTTCTTTTGATCCATCTATTATGATCCAAATCCATATCCATCCAATCCATCCATTTTGCCACCCCAATAAAATATAGATAATAATATGTAATAGGAGAAAGAGCGATGGAAGCAATCAAGGGGAACATTTTATGAAAACTTCCAAAGTAAGAACAGAACACTGCATACTATATTATTCTGCCTACAAGGTACGTAGACACTAATAATATATCTAGTTAAGTCAATTACATTACATGATAGTAATACAAATTATTTCCGTTTTGCTTTGAGATAAAATAGAAAGTTGAAACAGTGGGATTGATCTTTATGCATGCAGTATGCATGCTTCACACTCTCTCTATATATAGCTTTATCATCATCGTCATGGTAACCATCCACCCATGTAGTTATTCATGCTTGGGCCTGCTGTCACCACCACTGATCCTGGATCAGCCTGATATCTGCATAAGCTTAAACAAATTAAATTCTATGTCAAAAATATACAACTAAAATCTTAAACATATGATTCATTTTTTAATGAAGAGTACTAAACACAGACCCAATTTGTAAGGTTGGTTCACACTCGATTGGTTGAAATACATCATGATCACCCTGGTTTTGACCTGGATGATGACGTACATATCCCATATCTTCAGCACTCAGATTCAGTTGGAGTGAATTTATTTGATACCCTTCCATCTGAAACAAAAACATCACAAATCACTATCATTTAACCCCTTAAATTTCAATACCATATGTATTCTTAAATTATCATAGTAGGATTATTCACAATAATTTCATGAGTTGGAAAAATATCCTTTGTAAATGTTTATTCTTACCCTTTGTCTAAGAGCTCTGTTAGCCTCACATAGCAAGTGTTCCTTCACAAGTAGTGATGCAAATCACAAAGTGAGCATGAGGAATATGACAGCAAACATTATAAAGGGAAAGAAATATTGTTCTCATACCTTACGTTGAAGATCACCCAGCTGATCCAGCATGAATTGGGTCTGTAGAGTAAAAAATAATTCCAAAAAATGTTACTCAGCACATACTGAGACAAAAAAATGTATAGACAAAAAAGGCAACGTTGTGAAGTTGAGTACCCTTGTGGATCTGATTTGCTTCAAGGAGGAATCTAGCTGCCTTTCAAGTGTTTCAAGATCTTTGCTGTTTAGAGGGCCAAGATCTTCTCCCATAAGGTTCCTAATGTACAAGTCAAATACTTCATTGGCTCATTATTTTCTATAATCATGTACTTACTTAGAAGTATATATGATCAAGTATCGGTACCTCTGAGTGCGTTGTAGAGATTCATAACGTGCCTTCAGCTTCAAGTATTCCTGTTGACTGCTTAATTCCTGCATTTTTGGTAGAAAAAACGTTGCATCTTAATTCTTAAATAATTAAAGGTAGATATTTGAAGTTATACATTTTTGTCTATTGTATCAAAAACATACCATCAATGCATATTCATCGTAAATGTCCAAAATCTTGGTGAATCTATTCATAATTATTAAAGTGGTGGTCTCTAAAGGAGAGAGTTTATTTTTTGTAACCACATTATAAATGCAGAGTATTTACCGACTTCATCAATAATTAATCTCCTATAAAAAGTCTCACAAACCACATACAGTGGAATATCTCTATCGACTACATTTTTTGATTCACAAATGCTCAAAACTTTAAACTTGACTCAAAAGATATGTATCGGTTCTACTCTTATCAATAAATTATTGGCACTAAAGGAAATATCAATTGATAATACTTCTCCTTTGCCATTTGTCTATACCTTATTCATAGAAAAGGTTAAATCTAGGATAAACCAAGACAAAATGTCAAGTTAGGAGAAATAAGGTGACTTTGTGTTTTTATCTTGATTATGCATGTGTTGTTGGAATGTTGTTGGTAGAAAAGAGACAATTAATTCAACTATTTGTTATATTTTCTGATTTATCAATTTCTATTTGATCCCATTTGGAACGATTAATTTTGTTTTTCATGCCATTGACATTGATTTATGTTTTCTCCTTGTAGGCTATGTTGGCATTAAATTTGAGGACAAATTCTCTTGAAGAGAGAGAGAGAGCATAATGAGGACCAATGTGTTAATATTTCTTTAGTGAATTTTAATTGTATTAATGTTTATATTTGATTACTTCTTTCGGATTTGTATAATGCCCCCTTTTTTTAGTGTGTTGTCGTGGGTTTATTTTCTTATCAGAACTTATAGTGGGGTGGACAATGTGTAGGTATAAATAATAATGTTGTGATAATTTTTTATTTAATTAATGCATGAGTTTTGATATTGAATATTGGATTGAAATGGGGGTTAGTTTTGCTTCTCAAGGTTCTTGGAAGAACCAATTCTAATCAATAACATTCTTATTCTTGTAGTGGATCCGCATTCGATCTTATAGTTCATCTTAAATGTGGAGATCGTTCTTTTCACTTCTCATCTCATTCTCTATATGTTTCTTTTCCCTTCCTAATTACTTGTAGAAATTTCTTGAGTTTTTTCTTAGATGTTCCTTTATTTTCTATCTCTATTCAAGACATTTATACTCGTGGATACGTCAAGGAGGGTTACAAAAAGGTTTGGAATGATGAAGGCGACATGAGTTTGATTCTCATAACTAACAAATTAACAACTATCAATTAACATTTTCAATTAAAATTTGTCAATGGCAAAACTGTTTTATAATTCAACAAGCTAAACCTAAACCTAAACAAAAACAAAAACAAATTGCTGTGATCAAATTAGGCAAAGTTAGATGATTCACCAATACCAAAGCTTCCTTTGAGTGAGCATTAGCCTCAGGTGCTCCGTAGTTACATTTCTGATACCTCTCAAGCGTTTTGAGCATGCTGCACGTTCACATTAAAATAATATATATAAACATTCAGAAAATTAAATGAACCACAAATGAAACTGTTGGAAATTGATGCAAATTTCTAAATTTATCCAGAAGATTGTTCATCAATATCCACTAATGAGGTAGCTCATTTATGTGCCACTTTTCAAATCTACAAGTCAAGTAGATCCATGGAACACACCATTGTTTGGTTTTGGTACACAATGAGATCTTTAAGATCTTAGATGTTTTCCAAGAGAGAGAGAGAGAGAGAGATAAAAACACTCTACACTCTACATAAGTAAACACAGCTTTAGAAGAATCATGATGAAAAGGAAAACATCAAACATCAAAGATCTACTCTCGATCTCAATAAAGTTATGTTAACAAGAAAAATAAATGGTTGAGTTGATGTAAAAGTTAAAACACAATTCTATATTCTCTTGTTACGGTGGAGAATTTAAGAAGAAAAATCCAGGCTAATTGAGCTGAAAGAAGTCACAAATAACAATATTATAAATAAAATATAATAATATAGAGGAAAAAAAAAGGAATCTATGGAAGATTGAAAAAGAGAAAAACTTTAATTAAGACAAGAGAACAAGAGAAGAAAGAAAAGAAAAGAAAAGAAAAAGAAACCCTAGCTAGACTGAAAAATGTAAATGAGAGTGTGTGTTAGCTTGTAATTGGATGAAAGAAAAATGAGACATGAATTAGGTTATCTGAGTGTTTCTAAAGCCAAAAGCAGACACAGTACTTGCTCCTAAAACTTCACATAATTTAATGATATGTTTGTGTTCCCAACACCAAATTGCACCAAAATGAAGCCTGAATTGCTTTAGGGAAAAACTTTTGAACCAGATCTGCTTGTAACACAAATGAAGCAAAACCAGAAATTTTTGGATTGATGTGTTAATAGCTAAAAGAGGGAAAGAAAGTGAAAGGCAAAGGGTTTGGGGAAAAACAAAATTAGAGAACAAGAGAAAAAAAACAAACACTTCAAGTCAAGATAGAATATATAGTCAAAACTCATACTCATCAATACAATACAACAGTGTTCTTTCTTGTTTTTTTATATTATAAATGTTTTGTTTGTTTGGGTTAATTGTTTTTCCAGATGCAGATCTAACATCAATGCATTCACAGAAATACTCAACCTTCTATAAACGCCAAGACATTCATACAAAAGGCAAAAACTCAAACAGTGGAAAAAGAAAATCAGTTTTTTCATATAATAAACAACAAAATAGATACACAAACTTTGTAAGAAGAATCAAAAGCATTTAGGTGAGAGGTTTATTAATGTTCTTTAACTATGTTGAGTTAGACTCAATATATATAATTTAATTATTAATCATTCTCATTTGAATGAATATGTATTTATTATATTATATACCTTGAAGTGCTGCAAAACTCATAGAGTTTTCCTCTATTGGAGAAGACGATGAGAGCAACCTCTGCATCACAAAGAACAGAAAGCTCATAAGCTTTTTTTAAAAGACCATTTCTTCGTTTTGCAAAGGTAACTTGTCTGTTGATCTTGTTCTCAATTCTCTTCAACTCCACTCTTCCCCTTCCCATCTCTCTAACTCCTTTTTCTTCTAAACCTTACAAATCTT
Organism: Medicago ruthenica; assembly: GCA_018208015.1. Taxonomy (NCBI): domain Eukaryota; kingdom Viridiplantae; phylum Streptophyta; class Magnoliopsida; order Fabales; family Fabaceae; genus Medicago; species Medicago ruthenica. The sequence continues at coordinate 72,005,293 of CM031373.1, read as the reverse complement.
CTTACACTCAAATATATATATCCACTCACAAAAATTACAAAATATAAAACCTATGCATTTTTCTTTTAGTATTTTTGCATTTAATAATTAATAATATATAGTGAGAAATATTAAGAGATGTTGGTGGTGTGTGTGAAGTGTTATAGCTCATCAAGTTGTGATGGAGAGAGGTACGTGTATTAAGAATGTGAGCAAAACCATCCTTATCAAACAAGCCCTAATGCTAACTCCAAAATCAAATAATGTACTTCTCTCTCTTCCTCCTGTCATTTTCTCTCAGCTTGGCTAGCTAATTATATTTATCATCACACACTGTGGTGGCCTGTGCTTTGTTGAGCTAAGCAAATACAAATCAATGATAGAGACATTGGTAAAGAAAACTAATTCAAATTAAAAAACTAGTACTAATATATTATATTATACTACTCCGTCCCAAAATATAAGCAAAAATGAGACAACATAAGTTGATGTATTTGATACAAATTTTGAACCAAATACATTAACTTTTGTTGACCAAATTTTGCTTATATTTTAGGACGGAGAGAGTATTATATTATATGATGATGTATGGTAATTGTAAGTGATGAGGGAGTAAAAGCATTTTTGTGTTACACGTAAAGTGTACCTATTAACCTTAGGGAGATGGGGTGGGGTTGATGGAAAAAGTTAGATTGGATCGGACGGTGGAAAATGAGGGAAGGGGATTGAAGTTAATGGAAAATTTGAAGAAACCTTAAAATGGGTGGAGGGGACTGCTAATCACAGTTGACTTGACTTGACTTGACTTATGATGAAATGAAAAGGGTGTATAATCATAGTCACAAAGTGACACGTGTCGATTGATTAAGTGGGGGGACATTATAATCCACCTGATGTTTTTGTGTTCGGGCAATCATGTGAACTAACCTTAATAAGGTGAACCCTCATAGTCGTAGGTGGTTCGTACTACCTTTATGCTATGCAAATTATATTTACCTAACTACCCTTTTTCCTTCCTCCATCTTACAATACAAATTTTTAGAGTAAAGTTTGGTTATATTATCTAAAAAAAATAAAAATAAACTACAAAGTTGGTCTCTAACGACTCCGTCAATACTCTCAAACACGTCTCTGACAATATCAAAAGTTACTAAGTTCTTACTCAAAATTAAAATAGTTATGATTTTGATGGCACAGTGGATTAATTTTGTAATATTCGTGACTTATTATTTGAGGATCATGTAGACGATTGTAATTATTTTGATTGGGTGGATGAAGTGTTTCATCGTGAAGCTAAAGTAAGTGAACTTGCATCTATTGTGAGTGCATCTGGTGCAATTAGAAAAGAAGAAAAAACAATATCAAAGGTTATGCTCCACTTTGAATGGGTTTTAGTTGAACTTAGAATGCCAAGATTTTGTGTTACTTAGATGGATTTTATTTTGCTAATTTTTATGTTGTATTTGAGTTGTAAGTTGTCATGATAGTAAAACAATCTTGTTTATGGTCAAACTAGAAAGTATTTTGGAGTTTAAGATGAATTTAGGTTCTCTAGTTTCTGACTCTTGTTATTCATATGCGGCGGCCATTGTGATAAAGATTGGATAGAGTTGATGACTAAATTGAGAGTAAGCGGTCAAACACATGACTTAAATTGAGAATAAGTAGAAAAAACATTAATACTTGAGCTGCATAAAGGAACACATTGCAATAATATATGAGCTATGCTATAATACATAGCGAGAATAATTATAGCAAATTCACCACGAATGAGAAATAAGCTAATGAAAATCAGTGAGCGGATTTCACATAAGGTTGGGAGAGAGAAACATGTAAATCATGAAATAGTGGCTGAGTGGAATACATACCACATGTGTTGTGAAATTTCCGATGGATGCTTTTTCGTTTTAAATAGCATTTTCCATAATATATACATATATGGAAAATGCTACATAATGCGACATAAGTTATCCCGAATTTGTCACGAATCAATCTAATTGGCTGCTTAGCACCACTAACTGCCTGATTTCCACAAAATCTGAAACTTGATGACGTCATTTGTTTTGCTCATTTCTTCATAAACCCATTATATTGCACGTTCGCGAAATTCTGCAAAATCAATTTTCGCTAGATATAACAACTATATATATATATATATATATATATATATATATATATATATATATGCTTTGTGTGTGTGTGTTAAGCGATAATAACATCCAAAATGCAGAGGCCAACCATTGGTTAAAGATATAACATGTCATTTACATGTCATAAACTAGAGGCATAACATGCCATTTACATAAAAACATTCAAAATATCATTCATAACCTAAAAGCATAACATGTCATTTACATTCAAAATATCATCCAAAATGTATATCATTAACATCCAAAACAAGGAACAACTAAATCAAAACATGCTCTCAAAAAAATAAAATCAAAACATAATAAAGTTGCATTTGGAGTAGCTATCAAGGCTGATTTATAGTCGGACAATGCAAATTTGACTAATCATTTGGTGTTGGAGGATGTAGACCAGGTGTTGGCATAAATTTCATGGTGGTTTATACCTTATTTCGACTTCCGACATTAAAAATAAATTGGTAAAGAAATGTTATTGACAAAGGGAATTAACTAAGTAACGAAGAGTTAGAATATTTTTTAGAGCATTTCACAAAGTCAGAGACCAACTTTATGGTAAATATGTTAAACACTTACTATTGTGAAACTCTTAATTTCGTTAACTAAAATGTTAAAATGGATAATTAAGTTAATGTTTAGATTCATAACAAGTTTGACAAATTACACTACATCACCATAAGTTTAACAATAGTTTACTTTTGCATTTTAACAAGCACTACGAGTTTTAAAATTCACAGATGATATCTAAACATGCCTTAATTCATTGAATAGTACATAGTACATCAGCATACACTTCAACTAACAAAGACGGGGAAAGGGACCACGACGACCCATTTCCAAAAATAGGGTGTTGAAAGCTCCCACTTTTTCAATTTTAAGAGATTAAAAAATATATTTAAGTGTCAATTTATCTCATCATTAATTAAACCAACACATTTTCTATTTGAGAGAAACTATCAAGAGGGATCTAAAAATTAACGAGTTAGATAAATATACTGTTTTTGATATAACATTATATTTGATGTCATTTTATTCATATAGCCAACAATACTTAATGGAATAAATCTTTCAGAAAAAATACTATAGAATAAAGCTTTGTTGTTTATACATTTTCTTTCAACTTAACTTCTCCCTTATTTTCTTCTTCCATACAAACAAAACAATAGTGATTAATTATTTATACTTTGCGTAAGAAAAATAGTCATATAACTGACTTTTTTCTACATATTATATTGACGGAAAGTAATCATATTCATAACACACATTGAACACTAAATACAAATACTTCTTTAGTTGATATTTAAACTTCCCTCTTGCGCTTTATAGTGCCAATATCAAACCGAGGATCCCTTGGTGAAAGAGTAAACTTGCAACCAAGTGATCTATACGATAATCGGATATGACTATATTCATTTATAATATAAGAAAGATTAGTTAAGCCTAGTTTTCGTCAACAATAAGATAAAATTAAGCCTAATCCTACACTAAAGGTGATAATGAAATACGAATTTAGTTGGACTGAAGGTTGAGTTGAAATGGAAATTTGAGTTCAACACGTCTCTAATAATTAACGATATCTTTAGTAACTTAGGCTACTTTAATAACGTGGGGTGGACTTATCCTTTTAATTGAAACGCGTTTCCTACTCCAGTAATTAACTTCACGATATCTCTACAAACCAGTCCTTGTTCACTTTGATAGTGAAAATGACATGCAAATACCTTTTCATAAGTTTTACCTCAGAATTTCATTAATTTTATTTGACTTTATGAATCTCCCGGGATAGAAGGTTTCGATATATAGTCAAATTAACTTTTTATTGCAATAAAAACCTCAATTTCACCACAGCCTTACCTTTGAAAGGGCATTCACCAAATGCTGAATTACCACATTTAACTTAATTGTTTCAAAGAATTCTTAAAACGGCTGCAGACATGTTCTGTTTCATTCACATGAGGTGGGAAAAACGTACTCCTATATCAACTAGACATGTTATTACCTTTGCTGCCAAAACATTCGCTTCTAGTATCATAGTTATTCATATATCTTGTTTTCTGAAGTGAAGATATTTGGAAACCAAAATCATCCTTGGTAATTTATGACATACCAAATTAAGGTTCGTCACAAAATTACTGTGTATGTGGTGTTTGTATACAAAAAGAAATAAAAAAATGGTCAGAAAAAAAAATTTAAACCCAGAATATCTCTACACATTAGTGGAGGGTTTATGTAGGATTCAGGAAATGAACATTCTTTCTTTCTTTATGGAAACGCACTTGTATGATCTGAATTTTTTAAAATTGCAACTTCATATATCAGGATTATTATAATTTTACACCGGTACTATTTTTTTTTTATTTGAACCCTGCTTGATAAAGTTTTAAATGTGATATGAATCATCTGATAGTAAATAAAATCTGGTCAATAATTGTTTCACCAATGAATCGAACTCAATTATATCAAATGATTCATTTTAGAGGAAGATCGTTAATCACTTGATCTCTCACATGATTTAACTTTGGGTGTGTTTGGTTGGAGGAAATGTATAGGAGGGATAAAGAGAGATTATTTTAAGTTTGAGTTGTTTGTCTAAATCATTTAGATGAAAGGCGAGGGTAAGAAAGGGGAGAAAAAAATCCTTCAAAAGTCAATTTTAGCTCCCCTATAAAATGAGGGAATCGGGAGGAGATTTTTTTTCTTTCCATATTTACATAAATGTCATCTTATTTTTGATTAAAAATGTACCATTTTAAATACAAAAATTATGAAAAAAAATAGTTTTACGTTTTTCCTTCATTAAAATCTCTCGTTACCTTGTTGAACAAAAAACAAAAAGATTTTAAAATTTCTTCCATCTAAATCACTTCTTTCTCCTCCGGTGAATTGATGTAGTTCAAATTTCTCGGTATTGTTTAGCCTTTCCATATACCTTGCATTGCATAGACCGATCCAGTTGGGAAGGGGTTTAGATCCTCTCCCACAAGAATCTCTTCTCCAACAAAAAAAAAAATGCGAGTGAAAGGCAATAGAATATGGGAAAAATAGGAGGTGATCGATTAGGAGAGTGAGAGAAAATAATTAAGACTAATATATGTAGAAATTAGATGCCATAGAAAGATAAATAGATTTTTGTGGGAGATGGTCAAAATCCCTATGAAATTAGATGTTTTTTTTTAATACAAGAGATATTTTCCTTTTTAATATTAGGTCAAAAAATACTATGTTAAAATAGTCAAAGTGATCCAACTAAAACCACATATACCGATTTAATAAAAAATCGAAAATCGTACCAAATTGATTATTATTGATTTTTTTTTTTATCTCATTTTGTGAAAACCATTGAGTTTGGATCAAATTACTTTTTCGAAACCAAACCACTCATGCATTTCTTCCCTCTGTTTTATCTTTTTACTTTTTTCTTGTGTCTCACATTATTAATTGATGTAATAAAACAACCATATCATATTTAGGATATATGTAAGTATTTTAAATAAGCTTATAAAGAGTACACACATCTCATATTTACAAGTTTTGTAGGATTGAATTAAGCCAAACTAAAATTCTAAGATTTATATTGGAAAATCCCAAGTTTCACAAAGAAAATAGATACACAATAAAGTACGAAAAAAGTATAGAAATATTGATACCGGTCAATTTTGTAGGATTTAGATAGACCAAACCAAATTTTAAAATGATCAAATTTTACCTATTATACATTTACCTATCAATATGAGATCACTCAGGTCACCAAACGTAAGACGGTTGTAAGTCTCACATTTAATAACATATCACATGAAAATATATTTCTAAGTGCGACACATCTCTTACCTTTACAACTCGATTTTGTATAGTTGAGTTAAGCCGCAATCCAAATCCAAATTTTAAGAACTCCTTTGGTTTCATACCTTTAATTTGTGCTCATTACGTTAAGCGATAAGTATGTAGAGAGTTTGATTCTCACTCCCAACATAATACTAACCATACTAATATTAACCGTTAAAAGAAAAAAAAAAAACTTTGCCCTTAATTGTGTTGCTGGGTACAGAAAACAAAGGAACTGAGCTGGGCCATATTTCTGCATTTCTAGTACTAATGTATCTCTTAAAGAGGGATAGGCATGAACAAGCTGCATATGGACATGCACATTGAATTACTTATGAATGAATGTTGCTCTTGATAACAGGAGGAACCACTGAAGTGAACAATCTGAATTCTAACACCATCCATCTGAGATACAAACATCATGGGACCCAACACGTCACACTCGCATTATGTGCATGGTGGCAAAAATAACACCACATGGGGCCCACTTCCTTTGATAAGTACTTGATGAAAACTGTGGAAGTGGTCCAATGTTACAAGAACTGCTGACTGGTGGACCATGGAATCGCAATCAACTGTGCTCAATGCCATGGGTATTAGCTTAATTCAGAAATGGAAATTATAAACATCAAAATTATTATTGTTCTACTTTAATTTGATGATTGAGACTCCCATGTGAGATGGGTGGGTGGGGTTCTTTAACTAGTTTGCTAGTAAGAAGAAATTCTACCAAGAATATTATTAGCTATACTTATGTATAAAGAAAATATCATGTATCATATAAATTGATATTTTCTTTTTGGCCAAGATTATAACAATTCAGCGGTGCGTACAGAAGATAAGGAAGACAGAGAGACTAGCATTTAAATTGTAATCCCTTATTGCCTTGTAATCGGCCATTCTCACGTTGGATTACCGTTTGCCAAGTGTTTTACTATGACAAAAGTTTACTTGTTAATTACGTTATTTTCACTCCTTTCATTTCTATACATCACCTCTCTAGTCTCTTGTATAACTCCATAGGCATCAACTTAAATATCTGAATGGAAATTAAAAGAGATTTTGAACAAACCCCATGCGGGGAAATTATTAGTGAGTCATGTTGAAGTATAATTCATATTCTAATGTTAGCTAGTTGTGGATAAACTCAACTATGTTTGTTGGTTGGTTAGTCAGTAACTAACTAGTTAGTTGGTTAGTGACTTGTAGTTCAAGTAATCCACTTAGCCTATACTTGGTTTTTGTATTCAGTTGATTTTTCTAATATCTGTAATATCACTCACATATAATATCACTCACATATAATATCTCTCACATTCAATAATAAGAGTTGGCTTAATTGCATGTTTAGTCCCTTACATTTATTTTAGGTTTCAAGTTGGTCCATTTTGTTCTAAACGTTTCAAATTGGTCCAAAACGTTTATTTTAGGTTTCATGCTGGTCCCTTTTGTTTTAAATTTTTTCAAGTTGGTCCCTTTTGTTTGCAACGTTAGCATAAGTTGGTCATTTCTGTTAGCTCACCGTTTGACTTTTTACACCTGAACGTATGAGTTTCTATTAAAATTTGAGCTCCAATTATGTTTACATTCAGATTCAAATTGAAATTGCATGGAAAACGACGAGAATACCTCTTAGACACACTGCTTGGACCAACTTGAAACGTTTAAAACAAAAGGGACCAACTTGAAACCTAAAATAAACATGAGGGACCAAACATGCAATTAAGCCTAAAGAGTTTTATTATTCCTTTGTAGTTTCCTCTCTCTAAAGTGTGAGTGTGTGGAGATCATTCTGATCTCAGTACAGAACGTTCTGAAGTATCCAAAATATTCTAATCTTTCTCTCAATTCTGTATGTGCATGTTCTATCAAGTCAAGTTGAATTCGCAACGGTCCAACTCATTTGATAAGAATTGATTAACCTTGGAATTAAATTTGAATTCAACACAAATTTTGTTTTAGTTCGAATTCAACTCATTTCAAGTTCACGAACAACTGAGTTCAACTTGTTGAGTACATATCATTTGTTGAAATCATACATTTTAATAGTCAGTTGTTTTTGTTAAAAAAAGTCAAACTTTTAAATCTTTAACTTTTTTCTTGAAAAAGTAAAAACTGAATTAAAATAAAATATATCCCAAATGTAAGGTGTAGTCGAGTCTGCTCATAAAACAAATGAAACAAAACTATAAATAATTCAAATTCAGCTTATTTGGTTCATAAATGAAGTTCAATGAATAATTTATGTTAATGGAAATGTTAAAGAGTGCCCTTAGGACATTGGTTAAGAGGATAAAAATAAAAATATTGTATTGGGAAATGGTGAAACGTGATAAATTTAACCTTTTAAAAGTCAAAATATTGTTGAATTCAATACAAACATATTACTTTTGGTTTGATTAACAAGTGTCATAAGTGCACTTGTTAGCATAACATTTATGTTAATCGAGTTTTAAACTACTCCCTCCGGTCCTATATATAAGAAAATTTTCAAAAAAAATTTTGGTCCTATTTATAAGAAAATATCACAACTTTTAAGGTGTAGTTATTGTTTAAAAGACTTTTATACCCATTATTTAATGTTTGTCTTTTTAAAATTAGTGGGTGTATTTAATGCTTCACAATTTCTTATGAGGGTATATTTGTAAAACTATTCAAAAAGTTACACTAATTAATGAGTGTGTTAGTTTTGATGTTTTTTGGTTTTTCTTCTTATAATAAAGACCGGAGGGAGTATATTTCATTCTAGTGAACTCAGTTCATTACCAACTCAAATTGGACCAAATAAACCGACATATAAATCAAACTAAATTGTATCTCAGCGCTTCTTGACCTTTGATTGTTCTATTTTGATCTCTTTAAAAAAAATTAAACTATACTTATTTTTATGTGTTGAGTTCATAAAAAAAAAAAAACTTTATCACTTTCTCGATGTCTCCTAATATGATGGTAAAATCTGAATCTATAAAAAATGAAGTTTTTTAGTCTAAATGACAATAGATTCTATTATTAATTAATCTATATGTTTTTATGACATAAATGGAGGAGCCATCCGGTGTAACAATTTCAACAGTTTTGTCAACTGAACTATAATTTGTCGACTATTAAAAGTGGATTTACTAAAATTAGGAGGAGTTGTCCAGGATAAGACTCAATTATGATTTCATGATCATTGTAACAACATATCTATATATTCTTAATATCTTTGATATATCAAAATGGCATAGATTCTAAAGTTGTAAATTATACACATACTCGTATGTTTATTTGACTTCGACTCGAAAATATATTTATGGTTATAAGATGTGTTCACGTATGTAAACATGAATTACAATAGATGAGATATTCAGTGGAGCCGTCTATGAGGAGCTCTAAGAATACTCTGAAATGACTAAGGTGAAAATACAATGTGTCGACTAGAATGAATGAATCCCCTTGCTGCTCACTAAGTGTCTCCTTTTATAGGCCTCACTTTCTTGACCTAATGGGCCTCTCTTTGGATGTCCAAGCCCATTATCCTTCTGAGGTCCATATGACTCATCTGTACCAGGCGCGTGGAGCTGATCATGTTTCTTTGCACTGCTCGTCCGTACAAGACGCGTGGAGTCAAGGGTACACAGCTCACGTCACTTGTCTGTGCAGGACGCGTGGCACATTATGAGATAACTTCAAGAGGAGGACCACAATGTTGCTTGGACAACAACCTGAGAGAGAGAGAGAGCTAGTGATGTTGAAAGTGGAGCTCACGTGACCTGAACGATCAAGCTGAGCTAAGCAGGTGAAGCTCACGTGACCTGAACGATCAAGCTGAGTTGTACATGTTAAATAGTCAATGTATAGGAGAGTCCACGTGGTATGGTCCTCCATACCAGACAGTCCACCAAGCGTCAAGCCTGTCAATCTTTCTTTCATATGCGTTGCTCTCCGTTTATAGCTTTATCTCATCACTGGTCTTCTAAACCAACAACTAACACAGGTATATTTTCCATTCCTCTCCTCTATATGTATTTTTTTTTGTTTACATTGAGATGAGAGCATAGTTTAGCCCAACCTTAACTCCCTGCTTCCCGTATCCAGCTCCACATTTAACTAATAAAATATTACAGTAGGTGAAGCTTTATTATATCACACTACCCTATTTTCCTTTATGATTTTCCATCTCATTGAACCTAACAATTTTTACTTCAATTATTTCCACAGTAAGATACTTCTTTTACTTTAACGTTGTTGCCATAAGTAGCCACCCACCTTCAGTAACCTTTGATTTTCATCACACTACACTTTAACATAAAATATATGATACACCTAGCACAATAACTTGTCTCGTGAACGGTTTGAAATGCTGCTCGGCACTTCTCATCTACTCGATAGCTCGGCAGCTCGACACTTCTCATCTACTTGATAGCTCGGCAGCTCGACACTTCTCCTCTGCTCGATAGCTCGACACTTCTCCCCTGCTCGACACCTTCAACTGTTCGGTCCCTTGTTGCTTCCACACTCTCTCTCCTTGACTCCTTAGATTTTTACATAGTGCATAATGGTTCCCTCTCACCTCTATATCATCTGCCCTTCGGTGTCACCCCCTTCTCCTTGTCTTACTCTCCTCCACCCCCATCTCCTCAGTTCCTCGACCTCACTCACCAACACACGAGGTCTACTCGGCCCCTATTTTTGCTTAATCACTCTTTTAGCTCGATAGCTCGGCAGCTCGACACTTATCATCTGCTTGATAGCTCGGCAGCTCGGCACTTCTCCCCTGCTCGATAGCTCGACACTTCTCCCCTGCTCGACACCGTCAACTGTTCGGTCCCTTTTTGCTTCCACACTCTCTCTCCTTGACTCCTTAGACAAGATCTTGGATTCAAGACACCACGAAAGATATTCTTATTATTGTACAATCAAATATCCATGACTCCACACTATAAACTTACACAAGATCTTGGATTCAAGACACCACGAAAGATATTCAGTTTAACATGGTCGGTATTACCGGTTGGCAATTGTGTCAAGCCTTACAAATATAAATGATGGCATTTTATTACCCAATAACAATTTTTAAACATTTACTTTTTTCTTCTAGTTAGAGTCATTTGTACTAATTTTATATGATATTATAATTATGCCGTATCTTATGATGTTGAAATGTACTGTATTCATATTCTTATTATTGTACAATCAAATATCCATGCCGCCTATGTCATGGTGGGAGAATTTTGGAAATAGGGAAGATTAGAAGTACGTTGAGTATGTGATTCCAAATTCCAAATACTTACAACAGAATGAAAGAAACAGATCCAAGTTCTAATCATATTAACTTACCTCTCTTTTAGCTACAAAAAATTAGAGTAGATATATTCATATTCACACTTCACAGTGTACATGTATATTGTTTAATGCAAAGTGCATATATTCTGATATGACAGCGTCTCATTCTCACAATTGTCACTATATTTTTCTTGCAAGTTTAAATTAAGATTGCATTACGTTTTTGAATTTGATTTGATTCTTTAACACACAAATCCAATAAAAGAATATGGCCAAATGGACAATGTCTTATGTCATGTTTATCTACATCAAACTCTTTATCCAACTATAAATATGCATGTTGCATGCCATTTAGTTAGCAGATTTTATTAAAGGACCTTAATTACTTACTTCAATGCTTTCTTCGTTCTGTTTTCTTCTTCTAATCAGTTTCCTCTTAAATAAATTATCTATCCTAAACTTATTACTATAATTAAGATGCTGAAATCTTTGAGGAAAATCTTATCTCTTCAATCGAACTACGGTATAAAGCAAAGGCGTGAACATGACATAGTCGCTTTGTCTGTGCAGTTGCCACATTGCTATGTTTGCGTAGAGGAAAACAAACAATGCAATTGTGATCACACCATTGTTGATGATAGAAATAACACTATTACTGCAGAAGGTGCCAATGTCGATGTGGAGCATGACTCTAATGCTGATAGTTCTTTTGTTCATGCTGTTATCAACATGGTGGGAATGCTCATAGGTAAATTTTGCATATTGCTTATGTATTTGTGATTCCTTGTGTTGCAAGAAACTCAAAAAGAAAATGGTTTTTAAACATAGAAAACATGTGTTGGCTGGGAACGGATCCTATTCGTGTGATTTTTACCGGAAGGTGTCAGGCGGAAATTTGCACCCTTCGTGTGATTTGACTACATGCAGTAGAAATAAATGAATGAGTGAGATTTCACTGCATAAATTTTTTTGCATGAAATGATCTGTTCTAGGCGTTTGCTGTTGGGATATATTGTTTTTCGGATAAATTTATAAAAGAGAATCCATTGGTCAGAATCAGGGACCTTGGTTTAATTAGGATTAAGTAATCATAATCTTAAGCGGCTTGTTGAATAAAAAAGTAATAATTATTTGAAAGCTTTAAATAAATTAGAAATTTTTAATCCAAAAAGATGTTGAAAATAATCAAATATTTCAGGTTTGGGGCAACTATCAACTCCATATGCTGTTGAAAAAGGAGGGTGGGCATCTGCATTATTGCTAGTAGGACTAGGGGTAATCTGTGCTTATACCTCTCATATACTTGAAAAATGTCTTGAAAAGAATCCAAAGTTAACAAGTTATGTGGATATTGGGAATCAAGCATTTGGATCAAAAGGAAGATTCTTGGTTGCAACATTCATCTACATGGAAATCTTCATGGCACTTGTTTCCTACACCATCTCGTTACACGACAACATGATCATAGTATTTTTGGGGACACATCTGAAGCTGAAATTGGCCATATTATCAGCATCACAGCTCTTAACTTTGGTGGCAGTCTTGATTGCTCTGCCTAGTTTGTGGATCAAAGATTTGTCTTCTATATCTTTCCTTTCATCTCTTGGTATTCTTATGTCTCTTCTCATTTTTGTGTGTGTATCAGTCACTGCAATTTTTGGAGGTGTTCAAGCTAGTAATAATCATAGTATACCTGTCTTCAAGTTACATAATATTCCATCAATATCTGGCCTTTATGTCTTCGGTTATGGAGGGCATATTGTTTTCCCTGATTTGTATAAATCCATGAAAGACCCCTCCAAGTTCACCAAGGTATGTATTATAGTCTTAAGCTTTTAATTTATTAGTGCATTTTTTTTAGGCAATTTCTTTGTTTACTTGCAAAATTAATTTTTGGTTTGTGAAATTCAGGTTTCAATTGTGAGCTTCACAATAGTTACAGCACTTTACACCTCAATGGGATTCATGGGTGCAAAAATGTTTGGAAATGATGTGAAGTCTCAGATAACTCTCAACATGCCACCAAATCAAATAATAACAAAGATTGCTCTTTGGGCAACCGTGTTGACACCTATGACCAAATATGCACTTGAATTTTCACCCTTTTCAATTTTCATTTCAGCTGGAACAAACACTTCCAAATTTTATGAGTGGGAGGACAAAATTACTAATCAGGGGATGTGTGGCTTCATTTTTGCTATTGACCATACTAACCCTTGCTCTCTCGGTGCCATATTTTGAGCATGTACTTAGCCTCACTGGTTCCCTAGTTAGTGTAGCCATTTGTTTGATTTTTCCATGTGTTTTCTATATGAAGATTTTTTGGGGTAAAATAACAAGGCATCTCTTAGTCCTAAATGTTACTCTAGTCATATTTGGTGTTCTTCTTGGGGTGATTGGCACCATTTCCTCTACAGAGTTAATATTGAAAAAAATACTATCACATCATTCAACTTAAGGCATTTGTGATGACTCGGCATATATACCATCATCCTAATTCCCGTCCTCTTCAGATATATCTTCCTATAAATCATAGAGTATTAGATTTATATAGATATAGTAGGTCCTTCTAAAATCTTGTATTGCAAGACTAGTCAGTATCTGTATGGCCATGATTCCAAGAAGAAAAACAATTTTGAGTGCTCGATGATGTGTTATATAGCTTCTATATATAATTTTTAAAAATATTTTGTACAGTTTTTTTTTTAAATATCTTGTAGTTACTTAAAATGGATAATTTTTAGCTACTTGTTAGTGTTATGTATTTTTTTGTTGTGAGATAATAGGATAAAGTACACGAAAACACAATTACTATATTGAGTATGATATGAAAGAACAAACAACCGGATAGTAAAAGAAAAATTTGTTTTGAAAGTAACCGTCAAAATCACGTATTTACAAACATTTTAGTACAAAACAACGTATGAAGCCCCGATACATAGTATTAGTGCGGGTGCGATATGGATTCACGCTACTTAAATTTTTTGAAGTTCAAGATTCGTACCTAGACATGTTAGCAAAATATTTATTCATAATAAAATTATATACATGTAAACTACTTGTAAAGAAGATTCATTGATGATTCTTCCTTAATATAATTATAGTGATCACAATTTACAAAATAAAATATTTGGGATCACAACACACTATAAATTTTTTGTCTAGACTATAATATATTTTAATTTCTATGTTAGAATATCAACTCAAACATCACTAAATGACTATAATATATTTTAATTTCTATGTTAGAATATCAACTCAAACATCACTAAATGACTATAATATATTTTAATTTCTATGTTAGAATATCAACTCAAACATCACTAAAATAACTCAAAGTAAATCTTTTCTAATGCTAACTAATTATGTATCTTTTCTCATTAGCATCAACAGTGTATATCTTCACTAATTTCTCACATGTATCCTTGATATGTATTCTAGATATGTATTTGCGTGTGTCCTTGAACTATCTGGTAAAAGATTTTTTAAAAGATAAAGTAAATAATTTTGATGCTTCTAAGGTGCATATCCACAAAGTATTTGTATCCAATTCATATACGTCTCCAATTTTGGAGTATCCAGACTTCATATTATAATAGAAAGTCTGTTTCTATTGAGTATGAAATTGGAACAAAGCTCACTTAAAATAATGAAAGAAAAGATAAACCAGAGTCAAAAACTACTGACCTGAGCTCTATAGCTCCTAACCAAAGAAACTACGCTCCTAACTAACCATCCACAATAAACCTGAATGCCCCTTTCCTCATTCTCTACTCACAATATATTCAATCCTCTAAACTCTCCTAGAACCTAGCTCCACGTCACTAACAACTTCCATTTTCTCCCCAAAGGTCCCACTTCTTCTAGGATATACCTAGGTGTCCTATCATATCCTGTTTATATGGGTGATTCTAACATGGACCACATCTTCATATGATCTATGGTAGTGTAACTCATCCATAATATGTAACTGATCAACTATAGATTGTTTAGTTACAAATCAGCAACAAATATAAGTTACAAGTTAGTTATGACATTTCAATGCGCACCATAGAACACGGTTTATGCTAGACAGATCCTGTTTCCAGGTCACACAATTTAGAGACAAGGTTTTATAAGTGCACAGTCATTGTCAGTTTTTTGGTTTATTTCTTCCAATCATTTCTATATTATTTTCTTTGATCTTTCATCCCTGTCTATTGATGCACACTAAGCACGTGGCATTAGCGTTTCGCTCCTATACATTAGATTTTACATGAAAACGACATGATTTTTTTTTCCACCTACCAATGGAGGTTGAAACTAGCAGCCTGCATAAGAGGGTGTGCAAAGTAAGCTCCTAGTGTTAATGCAGTAATTGCTAAGTATGGTAATCTAATAAACTCCTTGTAGAAATCTGCAGGTAATCTTTGACGGCCATCAAAGATTGCTGCAAAAGGGACAATACTTGTTCGACGCTTAACTATCTCAAAATCTTCTCCATGTCTTTGAGCTAATCGCCTATCTCCATTCCAAGCACCAAATAGATGATGTGAAATTAAGCCAATTGAAGCTGCAACAGCCACAGAATTTCCAATCCAAATTGTATGAGCAAGACACCAGATTACCTGCCCAACCATCTGAACAGCAAAACAAATCCTTCACTCAGAGCAATTGAGACCAAATGAAAGAAATGTGTCTAAATAGAGAAGGTGCCAATCATTTCTATTTAGAAGAGCATTTGGACAAATTTATCACGTATTTGAGGATGTTTTAGGAGGACATAATGTTACTCTTGAGGATGTTTTAAGAGGATATAATTTTACTCTTAATAGATAAAGATATAAGGTATTAGTAATGTTCTAATCATGTTAGTTTGCATCTAGAAAAACAAGAGTCTTATGAAAAAATATGAGACTTTAATTAAAAAGCAGATTAACTATTGAACAAAGATATGAAGACCACAAAAATCATGTCAATCCATGAATTTATTGGTATAGAGTGTTAAAATTAATACCTGTGGATGCCTGGTTATTCTTATGATGCCAGTTTCCCATAGATGTATTTTAGGCTTGTCAACTGCTGCAATTTCTAAAAGATTAAAGGTTGAAGGATATAGGAAAAAGAAAGAGATGAAATTGGAAAGCCACAGAAGTTGATGAATCCCGGGAGTACTCTGGAGCTGCCAGAGTTGAATTCCATCATATCTGTGATTAATAAAATACACCTGCATCATGATGACATAGATGAAAAATCAAGTTAGTTTGAATCAACTTCTGTTAAACCATTATCATATTGAAATGTTAACGGGTCCAAAATAAGTAAAGCATTTTGCTTATAGGATTAGGAGAAAAGATATGGGCACAAAGTAGTAACTTACAATAGTAGTGACAGCTAAAGGTAGTGATATCCCTGCAAAAATAACCCGAAAAGCTCTTTCACCAATGATTTTCTCACCAGTATTCCGTAGGCTAGCCATGCCACTGTGGAAAACGGCAAATATGAGAATTAGGATCATCATTACCACCTGCAGAGTAACATAACAAGGGTCATTCGTGAATCAATGACTAATGTAGCTTTTGAATAGCCAAGTTCATGAATGATATATAGACAACTAACTACTAAACAATGGATACTGCTAAAAGAAAAGCAAAGATCTGCATATGAACTGTGCTAGAGGTTGTGTAGCTACGCCTACAAAGCAAAAACCTTCATGATAATGCCAAGCCCTTGTATTAAAAAAAATGAGTCACCGCTTTATATAAGAGACGGGGTCCCATTTCTAAGCTCAGCAGGCTCCAAGAGAAAAGGGTGGCAGAGCTATTCTGTGTCTTGGTAAGCCTTTAATAAACATGATTTTGAAAATCGATGTGGTTAAAATTGAGTTTAAAGTAAAATTATTTATATTTGAATTTTTCACTTTTAAAGCAAATTTAATGTAAAATCCAGACTAAATTTTCCAACATAACGCAAAAACTAATTATTATCAGCTATAGTCAAATTGCAATTTGGGTGTGTATTTGGTTATGCGATGAAAAAGTTAGAATGAATCGATTTTGTAAAATTGAGTTGAATGTAAAGTGATATTTGATTATATACATTCATAAACCCTAAACTGGTTGAACAGTAAATTTGAGGTTAGAAATAAAGTTCCAAATTGTAGCTTCAAGTTAGAATCAATTCCGGAGACAAAATCAATTCTGCATTTCTGGAACCAAACACAAGTAATGAAAACACTATTATACTTGGTTATTCAAGAGAAAACTAACATAACCTCAAACTTACTAACATTTGGTCTATTCCATCTGGCACTATATAAATCTATAATAACAATGAAAAAAATGAACCCTTCCTTACAGTTACAGAAATAACAAATGAGGAATGAAATGGTGAAAAAGAGATTTGAAACATTAGTAAATGCCATGGTGAAGTGTAATGAGTAGAACCTCGTGAGAATCGGAGAGCCCTGAAACAGCATCGACAAAAGCTTTACCAAAGCCAGTTGAGTTATCAATCCATACCACATTTAGAATGAAGAGCACCACACCCAAAATTACGGCGAAATAAATCCATGAAGATATTTTCTGTTCCGTCAAATTAAAAGCTGCGGAATCCTCGCCTACAAAGCTCGAGTCTTTTTCCTTTATTGAAGAATGGGTAACGAAGCTGAAGCTGAACCTGTGTGAGAGAGATAGTGGTTTTGAATTTGGACATGAGAAGCGATGAGAAGTGGGTTTTGGTTTGGAGAATGAAATGGAAGAAGAGAACAAGGATGGGTGATGGGTTGGAGAGAAAGAAGTAGAGAGTATAACAGAGGCAGCCATTTTTAGTTTAGTTTAAGGACTTGGAAGTTGAGTTAGCTCTACTCTTTCTCACAACCACTCACAACTTCAAGTCACAACATGAGGTTTCATATTTTTCTCTTGAAATACAATTAAGTTATTGTAATAATTATATCATTCTTTTAATACCAAAACTCTCTCTCTTCCCTATAACTGATTATTAGATATTTTCGGTTTTCTTTAGTTTGTTTTTGTGATTTCGTCGCCGATCACTTCTTTGTTTATTTTAATTTCTCGTTTTTGCGTCGTCAACGTTATCCGAAAACATTAGTATTTCAGTGGCTTGAATAGTCATATTTGGAGACATATGCACTCTGTCGTTTTATGCTATTAACAACATGGATGTTGAGTGTTTGTTCGCAAATTCATCCTTTTTGTTTTTAACGACTTTGAATTTGTATTGTATCAATCTACTTTGTCAATTTGAATGAATGAATATCGTTTATTTTTGTAAAAAAAATCATTTTTTAATACAAACAAGCACCACCAAATTTTTTTTTATCATTTTTAATACAAAATTACTTTTTTTGGACCAACAAAATTACTTTTATTGGTTCCATAAACAATGTCGTTAAGATATTTGTTAAAAATAATTTATAGTTATATATTAGGGTGTAGCAATTATGTTAGTACTTAGTAGTTATGTTATTATTAGGGGTGGGCAAAAAAACCAAAAAACTGAACCTAATTGTTGAACCGAACCGAACCAAACAAAAAAAACTGAACCATAACTAACGGTTCTAGAACTGAACTGAAACAGTTCGGTTCAGTTCAAAACAGTCGGTTCGGTTCGAAACAGTTTGGTTCAGTTCAAAACAGTTCAGTTCGATTTTACCTTCTAAAATTCGATTATGTTTGGTTTTTTATATTTTTTCAGTGGTACCAATAAAAACAGTTCGGTTCAGTTCGAAATCCAAACAGTTCAGTTTAGTTTAGTTATTTTAAATTTATCAAACAGTTCGGTTCGGTTTTCATCCCAAACTGAATCATGCCCACCCCTAGTTAGCATTCTCCTTTTAATTAATCAAAATGGAAAAATAAAATCAACAAAAGAAAAAAGGCTAATGTGTTATGTCTAAGTCTGATGATCTTAAACATCAACAAGAATATAAGGACATTGTTAAAACCGATCAATTACTTAAATTAATAAAAATATGTGATTTTTTCCAATTTATTTGTAAATATTAAGTTATTATTACGAGAAGAGCTGTTTTTACACCGTTTTTACAATTTTCATGTTTGATAGATCAAGAGATATAACACTCCAAGAGGGAGGAATAGGAAACACAAATATATAAAGAACCGAGAATTCTTCTAGCAAAATAAAGTTACATTTGGTTAGCTTTCTTTTTCGCACTCTTAATCTTCATCTGTCACATATCATTTTTCAAAAAGAAAGTTGTTTGTAACAGCAATGATCATAGTTTGTACATACCCAGTATGTGTCGTGTATTGAGCTAATGTCCACCTACCATAAGAGGATTATTCACCTCAGCATGTTGCTTCAGATTCACAACATTCTCGTTATTTACATCACCTTGTCAATTTACATTTACAGTCTCAGTCTCAGTCTCAGTCTCAGTCTCATTCTCATTATTTCCAGACACATAAATTGAGACGAAGGGAATAAATTGAGACAAAGGGAGTACAAAATAGATAAATGTAAGTAATGTAAAACTTTACAATCATTTGTATTTCTAATATATATACTATATATAAAGATAATACATGAGTTTGGGTTGACTTTTTTTCTTACATATTTTACCCCTAATTTAAACTATTGTATTTACTATTTTATCCTTTAACAATATTATTTTAAATTTTAATTAAAAAATTAAGTCTCATTAAAATAAGACTATCCCACTACAATAGCAATAATATTATCTATATCTATACTATATATAAAGAAAGTAGATTGCTTTGGGCTGGCTTTATCTCCTGTCAATTATACCCTTATACAAGTTTGACCATAAGAATTTATATATATTTGTTGTATTATTTTTGAAAGATATTATTTTATTATATTGTTGATATCATTAATAAAATAGATATAGTTTGTTGCAATATAAAAGTGCAAAATATATATTATCTATACCTATAATTTTAATCAAAATCAAATTAATTTTAATCAAAATTTCATAAAACTACTGTTCGTAATTTAAAAGCATTAGCATAATAAGAAGAGTGGATAGAAGGGCACAGAGTGTCCATATAAGCGCTAGTTATATATAAAGAAGATAGCGATTTTGGGCTAGTTTTTTTTTATTATTCAAATTATATTCTTAAACAAGTTTTTATATTAATGTTATAATGATGGTGTTATTAAAAAGGTAAAAAAATAATATTATATTTCTTAAATTATTGTTGCCATTCAAAAAGATGAACATAGTTTCTTAAGTTTGTTACAATATTTTTTTTTTTACAAAAGGTTTGTTACAATTTAAAAGTCGTAAATATTTGTACTTATAATTTTAATCAAAATCAATATTTCATATAAAATATCATAGCTAACTTACACACGTCACATGTCCGTCCTTCCACTAATATATATAATATTCATTGTCACAAAAGAGACATGACTCAAAAAGTCATATTTAATTCATGAGAGAGATATGTATATTTTGCAAGATATACTTGTGGTTGATACATGTAGTTAATGATGTTGTTTGTGATTGAAATGTATGACTTTAAGAGTCATGTTTAATTCATGAGAAAAAAAAAAGTGGCTAGAGCTCACACATATTAAACATGGAGAAGTGGGGTATCCGGAGTTCGAATTCCGACCCTTGCATATATTATGCATTGTCCCTACCAACTGAGTTAAGCTCACGGGGACCAAAATTGATTTTCTAATTTGAAATAAATGATATATTAATTGTGATTTTAATTTTTTTTAGTTAATAACTGGTCCGGTAAGTTTCTAAGAAAGTTAAATAATTTTTTTGCTCCCTATAAATATACATTTTTTTGTTCTTTTTAGCCCCTCTAAAAAATTTCTTCAAACTTGGATTAGGCCCTTTTTTCCACACAAAAAAATCTCTAAACAATGGTCCCTTAAATATTTTTAGTCAGCATATTTGGTCTTGTTGTTAAAATAAGTTAAAGCGATACCAAATAAAGGGACTAAAAACGAAATATGATATATTTATAGGGATCATAACTTATTTTAACATTATTTTTTATCCCTATAAATATATCATCTTTCATTTTTGGTCCCTATATAAAAGTGTCATGTGTACATCCTTTAACCTTGAAGACCAAATACGGCGACAAAAAAAATTGGGGCCTTGAGGGACAAGAAATTTTTTTTTAAGAAGAAATTTATTGCATTTCATTAGTTAACAAGAGTCAAATACATATGGTACATCAGAATAAATGTGGGAGCTAGCATTACACGGGACTACATGTGTTAACTCAAGAAATTCTTAGAAACTAAATAAAAATGTGATACATTTATCGAGAAAAAAACTTACTTCACCCTTTATAAAATGTTTCTCGTTGTTAATTGATTTGATCTAGATGTGAATCAATTTACAACAATGTGATTTTTTTTTTTTTCTTTCTGGAAGATACAGCAATGTAATGTTGTAATGACCACTATCTAGTAAAACCGCCTTACAATCAAAATGGTGAGAATGATGGCAAGAATGGTTTTGAGAGCATAGACATGAACGTCCGACGAGAACAACAAAGGAGAACAACAACATGTGACAACGACATGAATGTAGCCTGATACATAAGAGAATACAAAGCAGGGATGAAGAGAATGGAACACTAGAACACAATAATGAAATTCTTTTCTAGTTTTTTGTGTAGTGGGTTTTGAAAGGGAAAGAAAAAAAGGCACAATCAATTTCATAAGATAAAAGATTAAAGAACGTTTTATTTTCTCTTAACGGAAGCCTCTGACTGAAACTAATTTCAGAAGAGGTTATTAGTGATTGAAAAAATAGAGGGGTGTTAGTTGTATGCAGCACACCTCAAAAGAGGTGTTATACTTTTCACTTGATGCAAGAAAATTAGAACCACCATTTGCTTAGAAATTTAGTGATGCTAACAATTGTATAAGGGCATTGTTTAAAAAATTTACAAAATAAAATTTTGTCTTTAAAAAGAATTAAGTTATTATTAAAATAATAATTATTTCATTTTTCTATACACAATCAATTTTAGTGGTTCCATAAACAATATTCTTACACACTTGTTAACATTTATAAATAAATCTAAGTGTGTTAGTAATCATGCTAGCATTCTCCTTTTAATTAATCAAAATGAAAAAATACAAGCAAGAACAAAAAAAAAGCCAAATATGTAATGCCCAAGTCTAATGATCCGCCTTTCTTGATTACCAAATGTACTATCCACATTCACCTCAAACCTTCTAAATTGTATTATTAAAAATACCTTTGCTAGCTCACAAATTGTTCAACAAATTGTGATAAACACAATGTCCTGACCAATGACCAAACAAGAACTGGTATTGATCTAGGCCGTCCCATGTGTGTCTTGTCTTGACGAAGATAAGAACCTCATCAAAATGTAGTAGATGTTGCGATAGAGAATATAATACAAATATAGTTTAACAAAATTACTTCTATAGACCTTTATATGGAGGTCATGGAAAAGAGTCGAGTCGGTTGGGCTTGACGATTCGAAGAAACAGAATAAAATTAGGATTTGACCAAAAAAAAAGGCAATGTTATCGATATCACGGTCAATCATCATTGATATAGAAAAATCTTTCTAAATCACTTTCGACCAATGAGGTCAACATTAATTAAAAAAACAAAATAGTCAAAATAGATTATACAAATAGTGTTCATGGTGTCAATTAATTTAGGACAAATCAAAACCTCCAAATTAATGAATTTAAATTAAATTTATTTGTTGATTTGCTTTGGTGGCAAGGCCTGTAGCAATGGTTAAAAGTCTCAACTAAACTAAAGCAGTCAATCTTAAAATTCCATTGGTCATTGCCAGGTGAAGGATACATACATACAACAAATCAAACTATCTTCCAACTTTATTAAAAACAATCCTCCTAAATTTAGCACTATTCTTCAACCAACTTTGAAACAAGAAAAAATTTCTTCTTCTTCTTCCTTTTGTGTCTTTCAGGTTTTACACATTCTATCTTGTGATTTTCCAAGGTTGAAAATGTCTGCCGCCTTCTCCACCACCACCACAAACAATGACGTTCCTTACAAGTCACATTTAGAAGAACAAGAAGATGATGCACCTAACTCCATCTCTGACGATGCTGAAGATGACGATGACTCCAAGTTGGAATCTGACAGAGAATTGGATCTTGGTCCTCAATTTACCCTCAAAGAACAGCTTGAGAAAGATAAAGTTAGCTTTTTTATTTTTTCTCAAATGTTTCTTTCTTCACACCCTTGAGGTTTTAACTCTCTTTTTTTTATTAAACCCATCTTTCATTTTTATTTCAAAGGATGATGAAAGTTTGAGAAGATGGAAAGAGCAACTTCTGGGTAGTGTTGATATATCTGCTGTTGGAGGTACTTTCTCTTTCATTTTAACATTTCTCTTGTTTGTTCTTTTTTCTTTTTTTACACTTAGAGTAGAAAACAAACACTCCTGAATTAAATTATTTTGAAGATGAAAATTCTAAATGAAAAATTAGTCTCTGGATAACAAAAGCTTAGGATGTCCCACCTGTGCGTAGGGTGTGTGAGTGTTGTAAACTTCAGGGTTTCGAGTTTGATCCAGGGGCGGATCCAGTGTGGTGTGAGGGTGTGCACCTGCACACCCTGGTTTTTGAAAATTTGCACCAATAATCTTATATTTTTACATTTTGACCACCCTGGATTATTTATTTTGTACTTTAAAGTTATAGATTTTGCACTTACACCCCAAAATCCTTCACATCAGCTGTAGCAAACAGATTTTCTGCAGACATCCTTTTTCTGACACAACTAATTTATTACTAATTAATTCAGCTTTGTTTTAAGTTTATTCAAAAAAGGTACACCAAGCGGTTGAACGCATGACCTTGTGGTCGTAGATAAAAGTTCTACCACTTAACTATTCTCACAATAATGTCTTTTACATGCAAATAATATATATATATATATAACTTCGTTCTTTTTTTTTGCTTTTGCCACATTCTTCATTTATGTTTTTGTAATTCTTTCATTTCTCCTCTCCCCTACTTTTATATTTTTCTTTCTTTTTTTCCTTTATATTATTGATAAAATTACTCTTTCAATTTCTAATTAGTGTTAGAAGTTAGAATGAGTTAAATAACTTTTAGTCCTCGAACAACTAAGCTGATGATATTTTTTTATATAATATTCTAGATATAGTTTCAATTTTTTTAAAAATTTTAAAATTTGAAGCAACATCAAGCGAAAAACGACGACTATTTGTGTAAATAGAAATATTTTGATTTTTGGATGACTAAAACGTACGATGTTTTTACGGTGAAAAATTTAAAATTTTGTTAGACCAAAAAGTATGCACCCCCTGACTCAGGGTCCTGGATACGCCACTGGTTTGATCCGTACCGATAAAAAAGAAGAAGCTTAGGATGTAGACATTTTGTTAAAAACATGTTATGTATGCTAATTTTACTTAGGGCCTGAAATTCTGAAAACTCTTTCTTGTGTTGAATTTGGAAATCCAGAAAGCAAAGATCCAGAAGTGAAGATACAAAGTCTAACTATTACATGTTCAGAGAGGCCTGACCTTGTCCTGCCAATTCCCTTTACTAATGATCCTAAGAAGAGTCTCTTCATTCTTAAGGAAGGAAGTCAATGTAGAATGAAATTCACCTTCACTGTCTCAAACAACATTGTTTCTGGTCTCAAATACACCAATATTGTTTGGAAAACTGGGGTTAGAGGTGAGACAAATTCTATCATTTTAATGAATTTAAAATTAATTAAATATCCATACTTTGATTTGTCTTAGTTAGTAATATGGGAATGGATTTGTTGTAACAGTGGACAGCAGAAAAAAAATGTTGGGAACTTTTAGTCCTCAGCATGAACCATATACATATGAATTGGAAGAAGAAACTACTCCTTCTGGTATATTTGCTAGAGGAACCTATGCAGCAAGAACCAAGGTAAAACAACCTTAACAAGTTGCATTTCTTATTTGTTTTTCTTTTTTATATCAATTGGGGTGGCAATAAATAGGAAGAATTAAATAACTCAATTTTTTTTTCTTGGTTCAGTTTGTAGATGATGATAAAAAATGCTACTTGGATGTGAGTTACTATTTTGAAATTCAGAGGAATTGGGGAACACCTAACTGAGAAATTTTAACTCGAGTAATTTGGCATCTTGTATCTTTCTGGAACAGATTGGAACTCAACTTTCTGTTTATCAATTTGTGTTAGTTCCATGCATGCTACATTGCTAATGGTTCCTTTACCTTTTTTAACGACTAAAATTGACCCAAAAAATGAAAAGAAAAATTCTCTTTAATCTTTATTGTGTGAGTGATACTGCCCTTATTCATCTAAGCAAATATGCACATAGTGTAAATTTTTATTAACCGTTAGAATGTGAAGAGTGAAGATTGGATAGAAATGGGTTCCATATTGGTGGTCCAAAAACTTTTCCCATATTAAGGCCACGTACTCTTTGCTAATGGATGAAATCAAAAAAGGAAAATAAAGGAGACAAAGGCATAACTTGTGGTAATCATCAACCACATTATTTTGTAAGTAAAAGTAAACATTAGTTGTTAGTATGTCATCTCAGCTCTTTAAAAAAATATGTTATCTCACTAGCTCTCCTATCAAGCCGAAACAAAGATCTGATACTATTTGTTAGAAGCTAACTTCGGAAAATTGTTTTAAGATACAAGAGAGAAACAACGCATCTTCACTTAAAACTTTGATGTATTAGGAACATAGAGTCACCTCTTTCATACATGTAATATTTAATGGGAAATGTTACCAGTATCTTCAGTACACTCTTTAAGATCCTTTAATAGTAAATTTTTATAAAAATCTGTGTAATCAGTGCATTGAAATTTGTAACATTTGACTTTTTTAAATAATATTTTTTAAATTTGGGATCCTTAAAGAGTGCCCGGTGACACTCGTTAACAAGACCCATATTTAATTCATTTATAGTCATATAAGACTAACAACTTACACTTGAATCCAACAATAGATGTGGCATCTCTTTCCTGGTCCGAAAGCCTTAAGCCACTGTTACTTGTGAAACTTTTCCACACTTCTATTCTAACAAGTTTGACTCTAGATAATTCCTTCTTAAAGTTTGGATGCTCAACTACTTGAACTACTCTATGGGACATCAACCAAAATTTTAATGTGCTAATTAAATGCCATTACATTTATAACACTACATGAGTGATTGGTGGATTGTATGAAACTTTCTTTGATGTCTTTGAGTAATTTCGTAGTTTTGGATAAGGTCCAATGCGTCTGGTACAACTCCAATTTAAGAAAAATCGTCCCACTAAGAAGATATTTCATGTCCTTCATTTTTAATTATTTTAATAATTATAATTGTGAAATCCAATTTAGAGCCATATTCTAACTCTCGTATTTAAATTTTGACAATATCTTGTTTAAAGAATACAAATTTCTCTCACGGGATCTAAGGGCTATTACTAGTTTGCATATTTAATCATTTGTTGGAACTTGTTTAGTTAATAACGGCCATTACTTTCATTGTGTGCTCACTTAATTGTTATGTCAATTATCATCAAATAATCCTACAAGTAAAAAACAATAATGAAACTTGTTCCAACCTCAAGTTAGAGGCACATTTTTTTCTAAGTTATTGTCCCTTTTGAGTAAGTGAGTCTCACTGCTTTGTCATTGAAATGTGCTTCAATTGTTTGAGAGTAGTGGGTGTTCATAAACCACCATTAATCTCAATTCTTAAATAATGTAAGATTTTTTGTGTACCAGAATTAACTGGATATCAAGTATAGAAAAATCAATTTTCCACGCTCAATTCTGTTAAGGTTCCGTTAATTAAATAAGATGATGTCAATTCTTTTTTAGTGCATGTTTGATATTATGATGAATTTATTGTGATTATGGTGATTTACCGTGATTCCGACAACTCCATCGTGAGTCATCATGGTGGTTAAGTGAATGATTATGTAGTGAGTTAGTACATAACTAAATGTCAGGATGCTAATTATGATTGTGCATGTTCCGATTATATTAAAGGCTTAATAGGTCTTTTAGTCCCTTAATTAATTTCTAGTTTTCAAATTGGTACCATAAGTAATAAACTCCATGTTTGAGTCCCTTAGTTTTCACTCCGTTTGTCAAAAAAATCCTTTCTGTCAAAACAATGCCCTGCTGTTAGTTTGTGCCCACGTGGCGTATCTTACGTGGCGCGTATAAAAGGATGAAAAGTTGCCGTAAGTTACAGTACGAATTATTGTTTCCTCTCCACACCTACATTCTGTGCCTATTCTTCTCCTCATATGTGAACCCACTGACCCAACTGATTGACCTATTTGCTTTGACATGTCTCAGATTCGAATTTTGCATAAAAAGAAGGAATTCTGCAGAGATTCGAATCGAGGAAGATGAAGATGAAGAAGAACGAATCTACGAAGAGGAAAAACAAATTGAAGTAGAGGGATTCGATGGAATGGAATGGGAAGGATGAAGAGGAGAAGGGATTTTGCAGAGAGAGATAGAAGAGGCAGGTTGAAGAAGAGGAAACCCTAATTCTGAGTTTCTAAAAAAACATTCCTTTTTATACTAGCCACGTAGGATTGGCCACGTGGGCATATACTAACGGCAGTTTTAATGTTTTGACAGAAGGGATTTTTTTGGCAAACAGAGGAAAATTTGAGGGACTGACCAATTTGAAAACTAGAAATTAATTAAGAGACTAAAAGACCTATTAAGCCTATATTAAATTTGAATTTGAATGCTACTAGACCCAGAAAAAGACGATGTTTCTTGATAATATCTTTCTACCAAAGCCAAGTGCTGGACATCCTTTGACATTTCCTTTCTTTCCAAGTAAAGTTGCATGCATTATTAGTACTAAACCCTACTGCTAATGATGATTAAGAAAATCAGAAAAGAATTCCATGCAAGATTGGCGGTTCGTCTTTGTCAGCATTAGCAATCAACATCAGGAATATTTACTTCCTGGGAAAAGAAAACAACACATTGTTTGGGACCAAGATTTTTTTTAATTAAAAAACAAAACTTATTCTAAAAAAAAATTGATATTAGATGCCTCTCGACACACTCAGTCAGTCACGCCTAGAACTGGGCATCTAGAGAACCTTTATATGTATCAATCATCAAATCAATTGAAAACCATGTATCTAGATTAATACAGAAGAGTGAATCACATTTGTAATCAATCAACTGGTAACTGATGCATTATATATGGCACCAAAATAAACCCATTAAATTGGCTATAACTATTGATATATCAAAACATAATTTATGGCTATGTTAAAGTATAGAGATTAGTAGATAATTATTTAAATTATTTGTTGTAATTAGCTGATGAAGTTAATTTTCTGTTAGTCAGTTAGAAGTTTGTTAGAGAAGTTAGTTTTCCCCCTTTGTGCACTCATATTATGTATGTATGTATATACTGAGCTGGCTGATGGCTTACATTTCGAAATTCAATTGAAAGAAGAGAATGCAGAATAACCGCATTTTGATTTTTCTATTAGGTAAAGGCAATCACCACCACTCATTTTGTGTACTGTATTATACTATACTGTACTGTACAATAGTATCTTATATATTTACACGTGATTTGTATGTAGTTCATCAAAAAATTAAGCAAAACAAAATTTATCTGCATATAGTCTCAGTTAGCCTATCACTAGTAATCTAACAATGCAAACTTGACCTGTAATCCAATCTTACCACCCTCTGTCACAAGCTTAGCAGCAATAACCAACCAATGCCCGGGAGCATCATGTGGGCCGCGCAAAACCTCACATGTCTCCACATATTTAAGCATCTTAGCAGAACGAACAGGAACAGGTGGACCATTTGGATAAACACCAGAGTTTAGTGCAGTAGCAGCAGCAGCCTGTTGGACCTGTTTCTGTGTAGCAGTAACACTTTGTTGTGTGAATGAAAATGTTGTGCTCAGATTTGTGAAGAAAGCTGATTTTCTCGAAGCTTCTGGTGCAGCAGCCCATTCTGTTTTCCTGATGCAGCAATTCGGTATGTGAGTGAAGAGAAGGCGCAGATGAAGTACGTTCCTAGGCCAATTCCCTTTGCTAATGAGTTGAGCACCGGTTACGATATAAACCCCGCTTGAATTTGATTCGTGCAACCAGTTGGGGTCATACTTGACCACTGAGGTGCACACATGCGCGAATTTCTTCCATCTTATTGGTTCAGCAAACTGGTTGCTGGATTCGTCCTCATCAGATCCTCGCCACATAGTTGTGGTGGTTGAAGAGAGTGTCATTGTATTTGGGAGGCTTGAAAGATGATGTATATGAATTGCAAGTTTATCACATTTCCTTCCCTCCAAGTATAATCGGAGGCCAACCACAGGTTTTTGTTCACTTACTACCTGATATATTTTTGTATTAAATGTCGCCATTAGCAATAGTCACATAATGTCATCTATATTAATGATGATATGGTTTAATTACTATTCAATTAAATTTAAGAGTGTTACAGTAACATGTAATCACATCTCACAATGTAGATATTTGTGCACATATTTCATGAAATAATATATGACACGCAGTGGCGGAGCTCTTAAGGAGCCCAAGGGAGCAGTGGCTCCCCCCACTAAAAAATAAAGGGTCTTGTTAACGAGTGCCCCCGGGGCACTCTTTAAGGATCCCAAATTTAATAACTATTCTTTCAAAAAGTCAAATGTTACAATTTCCAATGCATTGAATACACAACTTTTAATAAAAAACTTATCATTTAAAGTGCTTAAAGAGTGCCCCGGGGGCACTCGTTAACATTTCCCAAAAATAAATAAATAAATTTCATAGGAAGATACCAAAATACATCTCACATTTGGAGAAAATTATTACTCTCCCTCACTTGGCTCCCCCCAATTGTGTAAAATTGTATATAACTTTTATGTTAGTATTTTTCGCTCCCCATAATATTTTAGGCAAGATCCGCCACTGATGACACGGTCGATGCATAGTTATTAAACTCGTAACAATAACGCCCAAAGGGATGAGAACTAAATTACTTGTGTAGAGTTGATATGAAGCTTTGGAGACATGAAACTAAATTGCAGGGGAGGAGAACAAGTCTTTTTCCTTTGATGCCTAAGAGGCAGCTCAGAAAACATGGGTGCCCATTCCCTGGGAATTTGAAACTCCAAGAAGTATTGTAAGTCATCAGGAGAAGGCTTATCTGCAATGAACAGGTGAATCAATTGAAGTACTTGTGACGATAAATGATAAAAAAATGAAGATATACAACAAATGATGGCATCAAAACTCATATATCTAAGTTTTTATTTGGAGCTTATAATTGAAAGAAAATGAAATGGATATGGACAAAAATAGTAGGAGAAGAATTTCTTACATCTTAAATACAAATTAATTGCATGACTAAGATAGCCACTTCCAGGAATTCCTGTGAGAAGTGATGAAATAGGAACAAACTTGAAGTGGATTGCTTCAGGATTAGAAGCCATTGTTTGGAGCCAACTCGAGTGACTGTGCTTAAACACATCTCCTCCTCTTTTTGAGCAAATAATAGTGAGTCCCTGTTCCATAAAAATAACAGTAAGACTCTAACACCCTACAAACTTTATCCATTCATTCATTCAAATGATGGCAAATATTTCTCTTTTTCGTAACTTACATCTTTGCTTGATGTTTCTGAAATACTTGTGAACTGCATTGTGCTTGATTGCAACACACGATTAAAAACCTCTGGGACCTAACAGAGATTGCATCAACAGATAAGTAACATTTTTTTTGGATAGATAAATGTTATTGTATTAGTTATGATGTTAGTATTTTCTTTTTCACTAGGGTCTGAAACTCCGGTCCTTTAACTCTTTCAACATGATATTATGTAAAAATGTAAAATAAAGCTCAATACATACTTTTTGTTTGGCTTCTGTTGTTGTTGTCTTCCTCTCTAGTAGAGAAGGGCTTCTTAAATCTGAAAATAAAAAATCTCCTAAATCCTCTAAATGTCTTCTGAGGTCACCAGGAGAAACCTTTGAAGAATGTTTTTGTTTGACACAAATGACATCTTGACCTCCAACAGCCATGCCTACTATTATGTGTGTACCATATGTCGCAATAAACCTGCCTAACAAAACTAATCAGCAACATTATACTTCATTATTAATCCAAAAATAATGCAAGATTTGTAATCCTAAAATTGTATCAACATCAGTAACTCTACTATGCTAAACCATTCTAAAACATTATTTACATCGATTATTGAGTGTGACTCATATTCACCAATAAGTGGACTGACACTCGAACGTAGCGAGTACTTTGTAAGCTTGTATTTAAACTTGGAAACAGGGATAAAGTTGTAATTTTAACCGTAACATTTAAACATAGCTTGTACTAAGTAACTCTAAGCATTACATATTAGGAAAACTACAACAGTCACTCTGTTGTCAGAGACGTAGGCACAATTAGCCAAACGATTCAATGGTCGATCATTGTATTCTTGTACGTTTACTTTAGAGCCGAATTTTATGTTTTAACATCTATCCACTTAAATGATTGGTGTGGCATTGTTGTTGCTTACCTGGACAATGAAGCTGGATCCCAGTGTGCTGGAACAGACTTTTTAAGTTCGTCTTGCAGTATTAGATGTGAAGCAGTTAAGTGTAAATTATAAAGAGAAATGAAGTAACCATCAAAAGCAAGAGATTTGATGTCTTGAGCATCACGAAACCAATCACCACTTAGATCAAATACAGCATTAAAATATCCAGAAGGAATTTTTCCTTGTATGGCTGATTTCTGGTTGAGCATTTCAGACATCTGCAAGTAATGTAAATCAAATTATATATAGTTTTTAGGTCAAATATTGCTCCGATACAAAATCTTCAATCTCTAAAATGTGTTATTGGTTTAAAATGAAATGAGCATAGTCATTCAAATTACCTATTAAAGTAAAAGTAAAACATATTTGAACTCGTAGGAACCCGGAGCCTCTAGAATCCACTGTAGACCATTAGGTTGAGATTAAAGAAGATACATTATCGGTGTAAATTAATTTTGAATAAACTGTCTATTTAGGTACCGTTTGACCCGACTTTTTTTCTACTTCTCTACAATTTTAAAGAGAAGGTAGGTCAAACACAATATCTATTAAGTACTTACTAAAAAAATATTTTAAACATTTTTTTCCTTCAAAAAATATTTTAACATTTTTTTATTTATTATATATTTGTACAATATTTTGCCAAACAACTTTTAACTTAAAAATAGCTTTAAAACTAAAAAAATAATAAAGTAATCAAATAACTTTAACTTCTTTTTTAAAGCCCTTAATTTTAACTTTGTTTTAAAGTAGCTTTTGGACCGTAAAAAGTCAGGTCAAACGATGTCTTAGTCTTTAAGTTATCACTCTTTTTTCAATTTAACTTCTAAATCATATAAATATAACAGGGGTAATAATCATTTTTGTCTCTGAATTTCTAACGAGTAGCCACAATAGTGTATCGAAATTTCAAAGTAGTCTCTTATTGTGCACTTTAGTAGTCAAAATAGTCTCTAACATTAAAATACATTGTTAATATTGTCTTATTAGTCCTTCAATATACTTATTGTTATTTCAGTCATTATATGAAAAGAATTATTGTGTGTATTGAAAGAATATTTTAACCTATTTTGACTAACAAAACGCACAATCAGATACTATTTTAGAATTTTGATACAATAAAGGACTATTGTGACTACTTCTTACACATTCATGGACCAAAATAACTATTAATAATAAGTAGTCTTTAAAGTATATGAATTCTCATCATCTGAATTGTCTGGTTGTTGGCGTCTTTGAGTGGAGTACATTAGGCATTCGTGGGATTTGCACGATTAGCATTTTTCTTGAATATTATAGGGTGCTAAATTTCCACGTCTAGTGGTACCGTGATACTCTTTGGATTATTTAATTTAATTGACTCATGTCCACAAACACGTTCTATAGTTTGTACTTTTACACGCCAATTTTCTATCCATATCAATGATAATAAAAGACAAAGTGATCAATATTATCCAAATAAATTATAAACTTCCCTAGATTATTTGGATTACAAACATGTCTCTAAAGAAAAAGTTAGAAAAGAGAAAAGAAGAACACACCTGGTTGAATGGAAGAACATCAGATTTGAACCGAACACGATCACCTTTGTCACAACGAATATCTTCTGAAACATCTTTAATAGTAACACCACCTGGTACCATAATATCCCTCTTGTTCATTTCATCAATTACCACTAATCTTCCACCATTTATTAATCCCTTGGCAAATTTCATTCTAAAATCACTTGTTAGATCAAAACCTTTACCTAGACAATCCAACGCTCTCTTCTCCCTTGGAAACATCGTCAAACCACCACCCTCATGTTCCATATTCACCAACTACAATAATAAAAAAACAACAACTATGTACATGTACATAACATAATAACTTTATATATTACTACATATTGGTTGCCAAACGTGACTTACTGTCAGGCGGTTGGTTTGACTTTGGACCAATTCTCATTTTTTTCAATGTCACGTCTATACTCTGACTTTTTTAAATTAATAATACAAGAAAAATAATAATACTAATGAATAGTCAAAAAGTGTTATTTATTTTTTGACGAATAGTCAAAAAGTGTTATTTATTTTTTGACGAATAGTGCTACAATTATCCAAATAGAGCAGAATAATTTGACAAAAATCAATATATATTGAAGAGACAATAAATTCTTTATTTTTCAATTAAAATTTTCAGCAATGTAGGTCTGTACTGAAACCAATCCAACGAAGCTTCGAGGAAAGAGGTGAAGTAGTTAGGCACTGCAATCTAGTAGGTTTGAACTTATTAAAAGGACGGAAGTACCGCGCCGCAAAAAATAATAATACTATATATTATTATCAACAAAAAGTAGTAAATAAAAAGAGAAATATTAATCCGTAATAACGATGATCTCGGATACTCTTTAAGATGAATGATAAATATTTATGAAAATTCTTGTATCCAAATCCAATATATTAAAAATCAAAATATCTAACTTTTTTAAAATAATAATATCTAAAATTTTTCTTTTGAACAAGCAAAAATGAGATATATAACTAGAAGAAGAGTCTCTAAATTAGCACAAGGTGTGCCAACCCAGAGCTCAACCAAAAAACAAATACACGGTTCACCAAAGCATCCAAGAGTCAGTTAGCCAATGTCCATACAAACAAAGGGGCTCGACCACCAACAATGAGAATTATTACGAACATTAATATTACAAGTTTTCACCCACCAAAATGTATGAACTTTTACTTTATCTAATAGATGGTAGATGGTGCTCTCCTTATTGTTGAAAAGGCGGTTGTTCCTTTCAGTCCAAATGACCCACACGGTACAAAGCCACACGAGCTGCAAAAAAGAACGGCTAGAGCGCAAACCACCAGCTAATGA
Organism: Medicago ruthenica; assembly: GCA_018208015.1. Classification (NCBI taxonomy): domain Eukaryota; kingdom Viridiplantae; phylum Streptophyta; class Magnoliopsida; order Fabales; family Fabaceae; genus Medicago; species Medicago ruthenica. The sequence goes on along the minus strand of CM031373.1, from coordinate 71,970,668 downwards.
AACAAACTGAATAAAATGATCCTTAACATTGGACGGATCAACCGAGGAAACACCGAGCCAGTCCCGGACCAGACTCCATAAAGGGCCAAAACACGAACAAGTGAGAAATAAGTGCTCAGCCGATTCGAAGCCCCCACACCCAGTCACACAAGATTGATCTTCAAAAGAAATTATACCACGAGCCAACAAATTATCTTTAGATGGCAAGCGATTTTGAACCAGCCGCCAAGCCAAGATAGACACCTTCAAGGGTACCTGTTTGTGCCAAGTGAGATCCAAACAATCGTCAACCGGAGGAGACTCCTGTTTAGAGAGCATCTGGTACACACCACGAACGGAATAACCCCCACTAGGGTCAAGCTTCCACCTCCAATGATCTGGAACATTATGCTGCAAAGAAATGTCAAGCAATAAAACCCTAAGCTCTGCTAACAACTCCTCCTCCCACGCCCACAACCGTCTACGCCACTACCATGCCTCCCCTGCTACCCCCCACCCTAGTTCACACATATCTGCCACCGATATCGACTTGTTAACAGCTAAGTCAAAAAGACGGCCAAACCTCTCACAAAACGGAACCTCACCAAACCACGGGTCAGTCCAAAAAAATGACGTAGAACCACACCCGACAGACCGATTGACGCACCCTGCAAACCACCCACCGTCCGCCCCTCCATCCCCGTCGCGGAATTTCACAACCTCACGCCGCCATGAAGAAGCACTCCGGCCCCCTACCTCCAACCTCCCGTTCACCTCACCATACCTAGCTAACAACACCCTATACCACAAACCCCCTCTATCCACCAATAGCCTCCAACACCACTTACCTAACAAAGCAATGTTAAACTCCCTCATCCGCCTCACCCCCAAACCGCCATCCTCCTTGCTTTTACAAATATTACTCCAAGCAATCCAAGATAATTTCCTAGGTCCCTCACTCCCCCTCCCCAAAAGAAATTTAACAATAATGATTCAATAGAAGAGATAATACCTGATGGAGCTTGAAGAAGGAAAGAGCATAGACAGGCAAAGAGGACAAGACAGACTTAAGGAGTACCAAGCGACCACCAAAAGAAAGGAATCTATTGTGCCACCCAAACAAACGATCACGGATTCGAGTCAACACAGGCTCCCAAGACAACAAACGACGAGGATCACCGCCAATAGGCAAGCCCAAATACAAGAAAGGAATTTTACCAACACGACAATTTAAAGCCATAGCTGCGGCCTGCAACCAAGATGCAGAAACATTGACCTCAACCAACATACTCTTGTGAAAATTCACCTTCAGGCCCGACATCAATTCAAAAAGAACCAGAACCGCCCGAAGGGCACGCACATTCACCCAGCTTTTAACCCCCAAAAGAAGGGTATCATCAGCAAATTGAAGATGGGAAATTAAAGTAGGATTACCCGAACCAATAGTGTACCCCGTGAAGATACTCGACTCAACCATATCTTTCATAAGGACATTCAAACTATCAGCCGCTAGCAGAAAAAGAAACGGAGACAAAGGATCACCCTGACGTAAACCCCTTTCAAGAGGAAATTCCTCCGTAGGAATACCATTAACTAACACAGACGCCGTAGCAGTACATACACAAGCTTTCATCCACTTCCTCCACAACACAGGAAAAGACATTTTTTCCATTACCGAGTCTATGTAACCCCAATCGACAGAATCATAGGCTTTTTCGAAATCAACTTTAAATAACATTAGTTCTTTGTTACACTTGCGAGCTTCATCCACCACCTCGTTAGCTATCAGGATACCATCAAGAATCTGTCTATCCTTAACAAACGCTGACTGAGCCTCAGAAACAACACTGCCAATAACCAACCTCAATCTATTCGACAAAATTTTAGCAAGAATTTTATATAAGCACCCCACAAGAGAGACAGGCCGAAAATCATTCAACCGTTGAGGGTTGTCCACCTTTGGGATAAGAGCAATGAAAATGTTATTGATACCTTTTGTTAATCTGCCATTCCGATGAAACTCTGAAATAAAACGCATAATGTCATCCTTCAAATCCCCCCAAAAATCCTTGATGAAACCAAAATTAATAACATCAGGGCCCGAGCTTTTGAAACTGTCACAATCCCACACCGCCTTTTTAACTTCCTCCACGGAAAAAGGTTTGATCAAACCACCCCCATCGACAACAGACAACCTTCGAAACTGAAGATTCTCCAGCCCCGGCCTCTCAATATGTTGCGCCCTAAAATGAGACTGAAAGTGAGAGAACACTGCCTGACGAATAGGTTGAGCACCCTCAACTGCCACCTCCTCCACCAAAATTGTCGAAATAGCATTCCTACGACGTCTTGCGGCTAAGACTGTATGAAAAAATTTGGAATTAGCATCACCCTCTCTGAGCCACTTAGATCGAGATTGCTGCCAGCAAATACTAGTATTCATCCGCGACAAAGAAAAAATGTCCGCACCAATATTATGATACTCCACCAACTCGGATTCGGACAAGATTTCATCTTCTCCTTTACCTTCCAAAACTGAACGACGAATTTTAAGATCATCAATCTTACCAGCTAAATTCCGAGTGTGAGATGCATGCCACTCCTTTAGAGCCCATCTTATTAATTTTAATTTCTCTTTCAAAACATAGCCTCCCCAACCATCGACCTGAAAAGATTTCTATTGAGTAGTAACAAACTGACTATAACCAGGCAAGTCTCGCTAACACTTCAGCATACGACACGGACGAGGGCCCCAGTTTTCCTCATCGACAGACAACAAAAGTGGACAATGATCAGATAAACCCCGCAAAGAAGCCACCTGCACACAATTCGGCCAAACCAGACACCAATCTTCCGAAAAAAGAAACCTGTCCAAGCGGCTCATAGAAAGACCATCACCTTTATACTAAGTAAAATTACGGCCACACAAAGGTAAATCCACCAAAGCATTGGCAACAATAAACTGGTTAAACGGAACATGATCCACCGAGTGGGAATAAGATCTAAAAATAACTTTCACATAGTACAAAAGTTTAATACTTGTACATCCTAAATGTCATCTTATTGATATGACAAAATAAAAAATAGTATATTTTTCCAATATCCAAGTTAAAACAAGTCCCCAAAATCAAAATAAAATAAGTGTCTCTCTTAAATTTCCCAAAAAGGAGGTGTAGGTGGTGCTAAAACAACATTGGATTGGTAAGGATTGAATATTATTGTAGCTAGGTACCACATTTCCATGCCCGCCGTTATAATCACTATATCCATATCCACGATCGTGGTTGTAGTTAGGGTATCCATTGCCGGCACCACTGCCACCACTGCCGATATCAGCAACTAGAAGTTCAGTGTGTTTTCTAACTTTTTTATGTCAGTCAATAGTTTGTTTGGATCTATTGCCCCATAAATTCGAAGGATACCATGAGTTGCATTGGACTTTTTTCTACCCTATGAGTTTCTCACGCGTCTTATGTAGTTTAAATTTTAGAACCCAAACTGCATAAAAACCCCATAAAACCTTCAAAAACACGTTGAAATATTTTGGATTTTAGAATCTGAATAGGTTACGCGAGAACCTCATAGAATGAGAAAAGTAATGGTTGTTGCATTAATGGTGTATGATACATCTACAAATCCAATTATAGTAATAATTAAAAATTATGAAAAGACTAGATAGAGATCATCTATCTATATCTATATATTTATCTATACAAAATAAACTTGACTTCTTACTAGACTAACATTGTGCTTATATGAATATGATAGCTATATGTAACCTTCCCACCCCTCCTCAAGACGAGTCAAAATCCTCTCCATTTATTAGTCTCTCCATTTCTTCCATTTGGAGAGATAAAGACACAAAGAAGTTTGAAAATAATTAATAGTAGTGGACCCACTTAGTGGTAGGACCCACTACATATTTTTTTGTATCTATCTCTCACCAAATGGCAATATCCATTTATTTTTAGCAAATGGAGAGGATCTTAACTCCATCAAGACTTATCACTATGCTAGCATCTTTATCTTTATCTTTATAATACTAAATGTTAAGTAGTGTTGCCCTAACCCTAATGATTAGCCCTAATTTTTAGTTTTGAAAAAAATTTATGAAAAAAACTCTTGGTGGGGATTGAACCAGGTACCTCATACTTCAAATTCACAACTCTTACCACCAAAGTACTGATGTTTTTTATTGAAATATTATTGCTTCTAAAATGGATATGCAATCTTAAAGGCCTTTTTTAAGCCACTAACATCTTGACGGTTCCTTTTTCGATAACAATTTCTTTTCATTATTTGCGGTTCCTTTTCTGATAGTAGTTACTTTTCATTTTTTATAGATTTAACAGTTCTTGCGGTTAGCCTTTTCTGATAACTGTTCCTTTTCATTATTTGTTTTCTTTTAGTTACTACATAGCAGTTCCTTTTCATTTTTTTAGCAATTCATTTTCCTTATTTTTTTATAATACTAAATGTTAAGTAGTGTTGCCCAAACCCTAATGATTAGCCCTAATTTTTAGTTTTGAAAAAAATTTATGAAAAAAACTCTTGGTGGTGATCGAACCAGGTACCTCATGCTTCCAATTCACAACTCTTACCACCAAAATACTGATGTTTTTTATTGAAATATTATTGCTTCTAAAATGGATATGCAATCCTAAAGGCCTTTTTTAAGCCACTAACATCTTGACTGTTCCTTTTTCGATAGCAGTTTATTTTCATTATTGGCGGTTCCTTTTCTGATAGGAGCTACTTTTCATTTTTATTTTTATAGATTTAGCAGCTCTTGCGGTTAGCCTTTTCTGATAGCTGTTCTTTTTCATTATTTGTTTTCTTTTTTGATAGCAGTTTCTTTTCATTATTGGCGGTTCCTTTTCTGGTAGGAGCTACTTTTCATTTTTATTTTTATAGATTTAGCATCTTTTTCATTATTTGTTTTCTTTTAGTTACTACATAGCAGTTCCTTTTCATTTTTTTAGCAATTCATTTTCATTACTCTTTTTTTTTTTTATAATACTAAATGTTAAGTAGTGTTACCCTAACCCTAATGATTAGCCATAATTTTTAGTTTTGGAAAAAATTTATGAAAAAACTCTTGGTGGTGATCGAACCAAGTACCTCATGCTTCCAATTCACAACTCTTACCATCAAAGTACTGATGTTTTTTATTGAAATATTATTGCTTCTAAAATGGATATGCAATCCTAAAGGCCTTTTTTTAAGCCACTAACACCTTGACGGTTCCTTTTTCGATAGCAGTTTCTTTTCATTATTGGCGGTTCCTTTTCTAATATGCAATCCTAAAGGCCTTTTTTTAAGCCACTAACACCTTGACGGTTCCTTTTTCGATAGCAATTCCTTTCAATATTCTTTTTTTTATCTAACTTAATATAAATCCTAAGCAGTCTGATAAGCCCAAATGGTAGCCCTAAATGGTAGCCCTAGCCCGCCAAATGCAACTCAACTAGGGTTAAAATGTGTTTAATTTGGAATTAATTGGAATTAATTTTTGGTTAATTGGAATTAATTTTCGGTTAGGAGACTTAATCAGTCACTGATGCAAGCGTTATTTTTCATCCGTTTCCTACTCCATTAATTCACCCGATTTGTGTTTAATTTGGAATTAATTTTTGGTTAATTGGAATTAATTTTAGGGTTAAAATGTGTTTAATTTGGAATTAATTGGAATTAATTTTCGGTTAATTGGAATTAATTTTCGGTTAAGAGACTTAATCAATCACTGATGCAAGCGTTATTTTTCATCTGTTTCCTCCTCCATTAATTCACCCGATTTGTGTTTAATTTGGAATTAATTGAAATTAATTTTCGGTTAATTGGAATTAATTTTAGGGTTAAAATGTGTTTAATTTGGAATTAATTGGAATTAATTTTAGGGTTAAAGTGTATCTCATTATTAGATTTGAATTGAATCTGTTTGACAAGATAGAGTGGCTATGTAAACAATGGCATCATGAGGCTTTACATATTGTATAGAGTATACAATGACATCATGAGTCTTTGCTTATTCAATTCAGATCTTCACTCAACCACTATATATGGTTCTCTAGTATCCAAAAACTTAGAAACTCCCTCAACACTTTTCATCCAATCAAAATTTGAGATCAATAGCAATGGCTGGAAACAAAATGGTTATCAAAAGACCAATTTTAGGAGGTTTTGAAACTCTTCATGTCCCTGGACAGGTATATCAGTGGATATCAGTTTTCCTTTATTTCAAAATCTGAAAAACGTGTAACATATTTCTTCATTCCACATCTTTACATGTTCATTAAATATTTCAATCATTCTATTAATCTGATGATTTTGTTTCTTATTTTTTCATAGGAATATGGAGAGATTAACCCTGAATTCTTAGAGGAATTTGAAGAGGAGTTAGGAACTAAATGGAACTTGATAGATAGCCAGGGAAATTCACATTTTGTGGTGTTTAATGGAGATTATGCCAGACCACTGCTAACTGATGGATGGAGTGGCTTGAGGAACTTTTATAAATTTGATGGTCAAAAACAGGTTTTTCTTAACTATGTTGGAAGAGATCACTTTTTCTCTGTCATTGGAAAATCATGTGAGGAATCTGATATGGTTCCATCCTTTCATAGTTTAAGCACAAAGCCTGATAAATCTGTCTTCTTTGAGATCACTCTTGATCACCTTGACATGTCTCACCCATCACATTTAGTTGAGTTTCAAAACCATACTTATTTTATTATCAATATTTTGTGACTATCATATTGATATGTATTTTAACCATAGTTTTTATTTCTCTCTCTTTTGTTTAGATCATTAGCCAAGACTTTGAGAAATTCCTTTCGGACAGTGATTTTGATCATCTCATTCTGTGTGGAGATCATAACTCTCCAAGATCTATGTGTGAAATCAGATTTCGCAATCAGTATCAGATTTTGTCAACACTTGAACTAGGATGGGAATCTTTCTGCCTTCAAAATGGATTCCAGGCAGGAGACACAATCCGTTTTAAGTTCTTTGAAGGAATTTTCAGCTACTTTGTGCATGTGTTCAAGATTGCTCCTTAGGCTTCTACAATATCAATCCTAATCTCTTCTGTTTTGTTTAGTTATCAAATTAAGTTTCAGTTGACTATGAAACATCTATGTATGTCTTTGATTTCACATGTTATGTTTTGTTCCTTATGATCTATCAATCTAAGTCTTTATCCATGTTTTATTCAAAGTGAAATCCAGTTGATCCTGTTGGTAATTATATGGAGTTTAAACTTTCTGAGCATTTTAAAGCAAACTAAATGCTCCACAAAACATTTATAAATATCATTTTTATTTTTTTGATAGCCAAAAAAATAATAATATAACCAATTTGAAGTAGTTTGATAACATAATATTGAATGTAACTATAAAAATAATAATATAACCAATTTGATATTTATATATGAAACTCTAAAAAACCCGTGCATCGTACGGGTTAGAGTCTAGTAATACTAAATGTTAAGTAGTGTTGCCCTAACCCTAATGATTAGCCCTAATTTTTACTTTTGAAAAAAATTTATGAAAAAAACTCTTGGTGGTGATCGAACCAAGTACCTCATGCTTCCAATTCACAACACTTACCACCAAAGTACTGATGTTTTTTATTGAAATATTATTGCTTCTAAAATCGATATGCAATCCTAAAGGCCTTTTTTTAATTATTCTTCATTTTTTTCGCAATTCCTTTTCATTATTCTTTTTTCTTTATGTTACCGCATATCAGTTCCTTTTCTTTTTTTTTTTATAGATTTAGCAGCCCTTGCAAACTTTTGTATATTGTTTTCTTTTCATTAAAGTATTTTCTATGATTTATCATTTTTATTGTGTTTATTTCCACGTTTGATTACTTTCACAGAATTTAATTTATGACTTTCATTCCATATTCATTTTTGTTGATGCAAACTGACTATTTCTAATTCGCTTTTTTGAGATTTTGCATGTCGATCACTCTCAGTCATCACTTAGTTTGATTGTTTCTATGACTTTGAATGTAACTCTAAAATTAATAATACAACCAGTTTGAGTCTAGTAATACTAAATGTTAGGTAGTCTTGACCTAACCCTAATGACTAACCCTAATTTTTGGTTTTGAAAAAAAAATTATGAAAAAACTCCTAGTAGGAATCGAACCTGGTACCACATGCTTCCAAATCACAACTCTTACCACCAAGGTACTGATGTTTTTTATGACATGCAATTGCTTCAATGTTATCTATTCAACACAAATTTCGGGCCCTTTCTTTCAATCTCACAATTCCTAATTTATTTCTCACTCACTTTCATCTCTTTCACCATTATGCAATTGAACCTAATAACCATAATCCTGCCCTTTTAGACGGACCTAATTATTTTTTATGAAAAAAAAAGTCCGCAAGGAATTGAATCAGGTAGCACATGAAAATATCATTTTTTTTAAAAGCCACTAACGTCATTGCAATTCCTTTTTTGATAGCAGTTCCTTTTCATTAGTAACGGTTCCTTTTCACTATTATTTTTTCTTTCAATTACCACATAGCAGTTCCTTTTTATTATTTTTTTTCTTTCAATTACCACATAACAGTTGATTTTCATTTTTATAGATTTAACAGCCCTTGTGGTTAGGATCAGTTTCTTAGTGTACGCTTACTACGTGCTACGATATTAAAGTTGCATCTTTAAAATTGTTGATAATTTGACTAATTCAGATGATAATTTTATCACTAGAAACTTCACTTTTTAGTGTAATTTTGTCTACCTCTTTGTTTCTTCTATATTATATTAATTACTTGAAGTTATTTATTCTGCCTTTTTATTTGCAAAAATCACTACACTAGATTATAACATTACTTTGTTTTCTCACTTTGACTTTTGAAACATGTTTACTATTTTCAATTTGCTTATTTTAGTTGTTCTTTTAATATGAATGTAATCGAATATGAAGGTTGAGAAAGAAGGAATTCGGAAACACAAACTGCTAATATTATCTGGTAACAAAATAAAGTTAAGAACTTAAATTGGTGTAATTTTTGCACTTTTGTTTTGTTTTTTTTCTTCGATCGTTTCATAACAAACCGGGTTGAAGATGGTTTAGATCCAATGATTTGCCAATACGACATTAATGTTTATGATGTCTACATGTTTGATTCCAAAACATATATGCAATTAAAGAGAAGGAAAACAAGAAATCCTATTTCCCACTACCGCCCCCCCACTTTCTTTCTTTCCCCAAATCTGATTCAGCAATTAACCGTCAAATGAGATATGTAATTAAAGAGAAGGAAAACAAGAACTCCTATTTGCCACTACCCCACTACCGCCCCCCACTTTTTTTCTTTCCCCAAATATAATTCAGCAATTAACAACTTCAACACATAAATTAGTAATTGCATGCATACAATGATTCAAAAGAGAAAAAAAGGTAATTTTTCAGAAATGAGCTTTCTTTTGCAGGTTTTGAGAATATGAGGATAAGGTAATGGTGCTTATTCTGTTTTGTTTTGATATTATATATTAATATGTTCTTGCAATTGACGTTTATATGAATCAGTTTAAAGTATTCATTTATTTTGCTAAGTTCCTACAAAATGCAGATAAATAGATTGTTCAAGGCATGTTGTTTATGCGGTTTTTATAGACATATTATCTCTAAAATTCATCATTGTTCTGCTCCTGTTTGGATTTTTTACTAAATATGAGTGTCTCTGTTGCACAAGGTTTGTACCTTCATCTTCTTCTACATTAGATTCTCGATTTCTTTTCCTATTTTATTTGTTACTTTGAACTTTTATAGTATAGTGTGAATTATTTTTTACTTTGATATGGTGGTCCTGTTAAGCTCTGCAAAGTAACAATTATTTAGTTGTTCTGCTTTTGTCTTTAATCTAAAATAAGGTTTCAACCACTGGGATACTTTATAATAGGCGTGGCAGCAGACAAGCCATGCAGATTAGATATTTATGGCTTATGTGTTATTTGGTATGTTCTTGAACTATTTCTACTTCTCATTCTCATTTTATTTTTTGAAAATGATGTTTCTTATGGCCGTTGATGTGACTTTCCTTATGGTTTGGTTCTCTCATATCATCGTTGATGCCACTTTCCCTCTGATTTTTCTCTGCATCTTTTTTTGATTTTTTGGAGAACCATTTATAATGTTGGATTTCTTTTAATTATCCTCGGCTTATTGTGACGGTCAAATACAATATTGTGTCGGACAGAACAATCTACGTCAACTTGATTTTTATTCATTTGTTAATTTTTCTATCTACAAATTTGCTGCTCACAACTCATTGTTGTGTGTGTTTTTTTACAGCAAAGTAGTAATGTCCATTATTTAAGAGACTCAACACACCAAAATTGGAATGAAGGTAGTCAATGGATTCTATATTATGTATCCTTTTCGTTATTCGTATTCTACTTTTTTTTTGAAGAATTTAATCGTATTCTAACTGATAACTAAATAAAATTAATCCCCTTAAATGCTAATTCTTGGACCAGAAAGTATGAACAGGAACAAAAAACCATAAGTTCAACGAAGCAGCAATTTATGTTAATTCTTCTTTTACAATTTTCTATTCTATTTTATTTTTGCACCATGTATTTGCTTTTTGTTTTGCTAATTTGTTCTTTGTTTTAATTAATTTTTCCTGCATTCGTTTTGTATACGGTGCACTTTTGAAAGATGCTAACATTGGGTAACATCCATGACTAGGGAAATATGCAAGATTAAACTTTATATTGGACTGCAAAGACATAATTTACTGATATAAGAGATACCATCAAAGACATGATGTTTCTATAGGGATGGTATGACTTATGAGGGAGCCATTTTTGCTTGGTGTTTTGAAGTTAAGGTGTAGTCTATATTACATTTTTTAGATGTGCAGTGTGTTTTAATAAATTACTGCCAAGAGTTGAACCGTGCACCAAATGCTATCACAACACATGTTTTACCACTTGGCCACCTAAGTTTCTGCTAATAATCTTGCTTCTAAAATTAATATGCAACATTTATGCAATTTTCTCATTTCTTCTCTCTTCCACATTTTTTCCCTATACTAATGAATTAAAATTATAATTAATTAAATTGAAACATCATCCCTCCACGTTCCTATTATAGAACCACTATTACCGCGGTAACTACACCATGTTATTATTAACTTCCCGCTATAACTTCCCGCCATGCCTTTGGGATTATAAAAATATATGATTTCAGGCTATAATATACGAGTTTAAGCTAGCTAGAATTTCCTCTTAGAGAAAATTTTAAATCCAAAAGGATTATAAAAATATATGTATCATAAGAAATTCTATAAGAAAAGGTTTCTGTTACTAACATTGTAAAGGAAAAACCTTTTCTTAGTTTTCTATAATTCTATTGCATGAGAAACACATAATGACATGTCTTTTAACCTTTTCATATATCTAATTTTTAGTTTTAAAAAAAATTTATGAAAAGACTCTTACTAGAGATCAAACCAGATATCATATGCTACCAATTCACAACTCTTACCACTAGGGCACTGATGTTTTTGATGAATTGTGATTGCTTCACTTTTATATATTCAACACAAATCTCGAGTCTTCTTTCTTTCAATCTCACAATCCCTAAATCATTTCTCACTCACTTTCATCTCTCTCACCATCATGCAATTAAACCTAATAACCCTAATCCCGCCCTTTTTGGCGGACATTATTAATTTTTATAAAAAAACAAGTCTGCAAGGAATTGACATGTAGCACATGACAACACTTTAAATCTTTTACCACTTTTACTGAAAGAATGTTGCTTCCAAAATGAATATACCGTACTAAAGATCATTTTTTTACATTTTTTTAAAGCCATTAATGCTATTGCAGTTCCTTTTTATTATTTTTTTTCTTTCGGTTACACAAAGGAGTTCCTGTTCATTATTTTTTTTCTTTCTTTCGATTACTACATAACAGTTCATTTTCATTTTTATAGACTTAATAGCTTTGAGGTTAGAACCAATTTCTTGGTGAAGACTTTTGTGTGTGTGTGTGTGTGTGTATATATATATATATATATATATATTATTTGTCATTTTTATTGCAGTTCATCTTTTGATTTGTTGCTTTTTGAAGTAGTTTGATAACATAATATTGAATGTAACTATAAAAATAATAATATAACCAATTTGATAGTTATATATGAAACTCTACAAAAATCCGTGCATCGCACGGGTTAGAGTCTAGTTTTGCTAATGTGAAAGCACTTCCATCCTCTCTCCAAAACTTCTCATACTCACTTATATTATTAAAAATTAAAAAATAAAAACTATATTAATGTCCCGATGAACCTTATTTCAAGAGTGACACATTGAATGCCAATGGACAATGGGAAAAAGAAAAGAAAACAGACCAGCTAGAGACTAATTGAATTCACAATAACTTTCCATTCACTTCGAGTATGCCGCAACCATAATTTATTGGATTCTGATAACTTAAGAAAATGAACATAAATTTATTTATCTTTAATTGAATGCTAATGCAATATAACCACTAAATTATTACCATAAGAAGGCATGGCAACAAAATTGGTACACGCAGATACTCCTCCGAACCAAACCCAATTTGGGTATGAGTATGCGTTTTTCCCGATTTCAAAACACGAATATGAGATGAGTAACGGGGATATAGATATCTACATTTATTACCCATTTTATATAAATAGAAAATCAAACCCTGAATCATTTCACTCATACAGTCAGAGTCTCAGTCTGTCAAACGACACACACTTCTCTGATTTCTCTCTCTTCTTCGTCCACATCTCACACCTTCAGTCTCTCTCTTCTCCATCAACATAGTCATCAATCGCAATCATGTCTTTGTTGGATAATGTATTACAACATTGCGTTTGAGGCTGAAAAATACTTCTTTTTTTTATTAAAAAATTACGCCATGCGGGGATACCCAAACTCGTCGGAGGACGAGTATGAGATTCGATTTCTCATCTCTGCTAGGTATGAGTGGGGTAACGAGTAAATATATAGGAGGACGGTAAAACCCGTCGTCCCCCCACCCCATTGCTATACCTAAAAGTAAGCCTTGTGATTGTTAGTTTCAATAATTATATATAAAAAGTTTATATTATGATGGTCTTTATAAACAAGGGTCATGTTAACCGGTGATTTTGGGCCGGAGCACTGTTAAGAAAGCCAAGCCATAAATGAAAGTTTAAATTGAAAATGATAGTTTTTAGACTTTTGAAAAATTGACTATACATGTTTCAATACAATACTATTATGGGTCTGTGTGGCAAAAATAGTGGATAGCTGATAGCTTATAACTTATGACTGATGACTAATGGCTGATAGCTGATAGCTTATAGTTGATGACTGATGACTTATGGCTGATAAGCTAATTGAAGTGTTTGGTAAAATTAGCGGTTCAACTAGCTGATAGATATAAAATGACATAAAAGACATTTTTATATCATTCAATTTTTGACGAAGACAATACCAACAAACATTAATAATATTAATAATAATAACAACAACAACAACAACAATATCATTGCCCCTTAAAAAAAACAATATCATTGTCATTTAAGTACGAATTAAAATAATCTTAATTACAATTATATTAATCCAAAATAATAATAAAAATAAGTCTATCGTCTAGTATTCATTAACTACCTATATATATAACCTACAAAGCTCAAAAATACTTGCATATTCAACTCATTCTTTGCACATATATTAGACATTAAAACACAAATATATATAGAATCTAGGCACACAATATGTATAATATTGGACATTAAAGAACAAATATTCTAATATATTCATCAGTAATAATAAAAAAAATAAATTGGGGTTTAGGGTTTTTCAATCTATTTATGAATCAAATAACTCTTTTAAACAACAATACAGAGACTGAAGAAAATAGGGGAAAAATCGCAAATTTGGATGAAGAAATGAGAAGAAACAATGGAGGAATTGTGGAGAAGGAGAATGACGATACAAAAAGAATGAAGAAGCAATAGAACTCATTTTTATCTCTCTATGCATGATAGTTGATATTCCCTGTATTTAATAAATTTATTTTTTATTTTAAATTATAATAAAACATAAAGGGTAAAACTTGTATTTAAATAAACTAGTAAGGGTAAAAGAAGAAGAAAAAACAATAAGCTATAAGTTATAAGCTCAAACGCTACTTGAAATAGCGTCTGAAAAATAAGTTATAAGCTCCTGACGAATAGACTGTTACCAAACAGGTCTTTTTTTGCCAGACAAGCTTATAAGCTATAAGACATAAGTTTGTTTTTGTGTCTTGTCAAACAGACTATATTTAATTATTTAACCAGTATTCTAGAGTAATTGGTTAGCATTTTTGTAAAGGAAAATATTTGAGGAAAACCGCATATGATTTAGTTTTGCACCTTTTACCATGATTGTGAATCACGATATTCTAGCATACTTGCTTCATCGTGATTCCAAATGAGGCAACAAGTTATGATGGGGAGGCATGGAAATGAATACCAATTGATGCTGTATGTTAACGAAAAGGAAATTAAATATTGATGGCAAAGTCTATAATAAGATACGAATAAAATTAAGGGTCTGGTTAACGGTGTCTCTAGGACACTGATTAAGAAACTAAAAATAGAAAGAAAAGACATTATTTGCATTGAAAAGGTTAATTTTTCAATTTTTAAAAAATAAAATACATAATTTTTAAGAAAATATGTCCTTTTATTATTCCTTAACCAGTGCCCGGAGCACCGGTTAACATTTTCCTAAAATTAAAATAAGGGATAAAAAGATACTAAAAATTAAAATTAAAAAGATGGCAAAACATGTTTGGCAAAAATAGCATATAGCTGATAGCTTATAACTTATGACTGATGACTGATAAGCTAATTGAAGTGTTTGGTAAAATTAGCGGTTCAACTAGCTGATAGATGTAAAATGACATAAAAGGAAATTTTAATATCATTCAATTTTTTACGAAGACAAAAACAACATACATTAATAATAATAATAATGATAATAATGATAATAATAATAATAATAATAATAATAATAATTTAAGAAACAATGGAGGAATGGTGGAGAATGAGAATGACGATACAGAGAAAATGAAGAAACAATAGAACCCATTTTTATATCTCTTTGCATGATCGTTGGTATTCCATGTATTTAATACATTTATTTTTTATTTTAAATTATAATAAAACATAAGGGGTAAAAACTAGTATTTAAATTAAATAGTAAGGGTAAAAGAGGAAGAAAAAACAATAAGCTATAAGCTATAAACTCTTGACGAAAAGACTGTTACCAAACAGTAGAAATGGTAATAGGCCAGGCCGGCCTACAGGGGCCTAAGACCTAGCCTACGATAGGTCAGACCAGGCTTTTTTCTTAATTAGAAGCCTATTTAGCTTAAAAGGTTAGGCCACAGACCATTTAAAAAGCCTCTTAAGCCTATTAGGCCGGCCTATTTAAGTAAATATGAATAATTTTATTTATTATTATACTATATTGTGTACTTTGACTTAAAATATAAATTCATTAGTAATTTAAGCTTATTAGTATACATTAATTTTTCGCATATACAAATGTATTATTATAAACTAGAATTGAAATATGATACGATATATAGTTAAATTCCTTAAAAACTCATGTTGATTACTAAAAGAGAGTTTAATCTAATTGATCTATTAGTTCGCTAGTCTATTTAAACGTAGATCACATTGCTTACTTAAAGATGTTCGTATGATATAGGCTTTTAAACAGGCTAGTAGGCCTTATCAGGCTTTCCGAAGGCCAGACTCAGGCCTCAAATGTAAGCCTATGACAGGTCGCAGACCAGGCTTAAGCCTTAAAAAATTTGGCAGGCCAGGCTTAGGCCTTACAAAGTCTAGCTCGGCATAGCATATTCCCACCCCTACCAAATAGTCTTTTTTTGCCAGACAAGCTTATAAGCTATAAGCTATAAGACATAAGCTTGTTTTTGTGTCTTGCCAAACAGACTCAAGTAGTCCAGCATCCAAACTTAAACAATCCCCTAATCGAAAAAAATATGGGATCTCTAATTAAATATCCCTAAAAGGGGGGAATAAAATTAAATAAAAGATCTTCTTACTAAAAAAAGAAGATTTGAAGTACTAAATAAAAAAAATGCAGAAAGCAAAAATTCCAATAAACTATAGTAGTGTAAAATGTATACCAACAAACTGATCACATAATAACACAGTTGTTATTGGTATCATCATAGTAATGTTGGAGTTGTTGATGTTGCATTTGTTCCGAAGCAGATGGTGCATGTGGTGCTAAAACACCATTGTATTGGTAAGGATCAGAATGATATTGATTATGATTGTAGTAAGGTACCACTTTTCCATGTGTGCCGTCATATTCATTATACCCGAACCCATATCTGCTACCGTGGTGGCCATTATTATAATCGTTATAATGGTATGCACGATCATCATTGACATTATATTCATTATTCCTGTATTCGTTCCTGTGGTTGGAGTTAGGGTGGGAGGGTCCAACGACACTGCCACTATTGATGCTGCCGTTGATATCGGCAGCAATAAGCTCGGTGTTTTCCCAGCTTTTTTTATTTCCGTCAAAAGCTTGATTGGATCTATTGCACCAGAAATTCGAATAATACCATGTGTTGTATCAATGTTGAATGATACATCTACAAATCGAATTTCAATAATAACAAAAATGTAAGTAATGAATAAAAGACCAAATACAAATAAACAAAAAAATTCTCTCCAACACTTGGAGAGACTAAAAACTGGAATTAATTTGTACAATCTATTTAAGGGGTGAACATTTTTTCAACATATATTTGGGAAAAAACTAACAAGAATAAATTAAAACATCAAAAAACGATTACTTGCTTAATTTTTTTCTTATCTCCCAATAATCCGAAACAAACACATTCTTAAGGGTTAAATTTTCAACATGTCTTTTTACATTTAAAGATCAGGATCAAACTCATAACAAAGAGTAAATATCTATGAATACTTACTACTTAGATCTCACCGTGTTGATAAACTATTACCTTTGATACTCTTGATCACTTTTGTAATGGACTTCTCCCAACCGAAAGATTGAGTATCAACTCTCAGTATACAGGTCTACAGAAAAGAAAAGAAAAACATACATACACGAACTCGGCATAACACAAATAATTTCTTTTGAGGCATACACAAAAAATAATGAGAAATATTGAAACCACATACAAAAAAAAAAGGCAGAAATGTTTGTGTACGTACCATGTTAGGATGAGATTCCATTGGGAATTGAAAATAAACTAGGAATTGAGAACTTAACTTTATCGCCTCTATGACTTCGGGTAAAATGAATTGTGAAGCTTTACTATTTATAGGCATGTAGAATCTCGAAAATCTCGGTGGATTAATTAAAAATTAATGATCTTAATATACGTGGATTAATATAATGGAAACAATTGATTTTTTTAAAAAAACGATTTTTTATTTTCAAAATAAGGGTAGTTTTTTTGGTAAAAACAAACTATATCAAACAAAAGAAAATAAAGGCTCCCTTCAAAAAAAAAATAATAAAGGCCCAAGTCATGATAATCATATCATAGGTACAATTTCAGGAGTCTTTTTAGACCCCTTAAAAAATTCAGAAGATGATTCTTGGAGGGTATAATTTTTTTAAAATTTTAACACCTCCGGAGGACATTTTTTAAAGAAAAGAAATATTGAGGGGTTAAAAAGAAGAGTAAATTACACTCCCTTCTCTTAAAATATGTTTGAATTACACTCTCATTCCCTCTTATGTGAAAATATACACTCATCTTCCCTCTTGTGCAAAACATATTAAAAAATATTTCACTCCCGACCCTTGAAAGAAGCTTGAATTACATTCTCCACTCCTCTTATGTTAAAATCTACAATTTTCTCCCTTAATAAGTTTTTTTTTATTTTAGTAAATTATAAAAAAAAAATCGAACACACTCCGAAGAAAAATAGTATTGTGGGTCCACTTTAATATAATCAAAATTCAAATTCATATTTTTTCTCTATTTTTTATTCACAATTTCATTAACATCTAGTTTTAAACCCTATTATAAAATATAAAATATAAAACAACACAAAATAAAATTAAAATGAGTGAAAATTACTAAGGTCGATAAAATATGATTATTTAAATATGAATTTTATATTCTAAGTTATAAAATTAATAACAAAATATTTAAATTTAATCATCATTGACATTTAAATTACAAATAAATGATTTTTTTTCTTAAATGGTGTTCTAAAATTAGTAGATACCGTAAAAATATTTATTTATGTTAAAATAGATTAAATTGTAGTGCATATTTAATTATTAAGAGAGGGGGTTATAATTCAAGCATCTCATGGGGGAGAGGAGTATAAGTGTTATTTTTCAAGGAAGGGAGTGTATGTTTTAACTTAAGAGGGGATGAGAGTGTAATTCAAGCTTCTTTTAAAGAAGGGGAGTGTAATTTACATCGTCCATTTTCGAAGGTGGGGTTACAGCCTAATTACAATTTGGATTACACATTGCAAGTCTGAAAATCTACTAGGTATCCCTACAATTATATACCCCTACCACCATAAATCATAAAAAAATCTCAATTAACAAGTAGTTAATATCAACCCATATGAGTTGGTATGAGACCTTGGAATGTGCTCCTCTTAAGGTTTCATGTTTGATTTCCCGTTGTCAATTTCAATGGGCTATCCATACAAAATTTAGCTCTACCTTTAAATGGGTCTTACAAGTGGACGTTGGGATTGAATCCCTCAAATTAGTTGATCCTTAGACTGAATACCGAGTTTTCATTAAAAAAAAAAAAGCAATTAATCAACATAAAAAATGCACATTCTAAACAAGACACCAATTACGTACGAAAATTGCACACACTTTTTCACAATACATGTATTTTCTAGTTACCTCTAAAAAAAGTATTTTCTTGTTAAAACTTTTCAATTTACAAAAAACATGCTTTGATAAAAGCTGGTAGCCTTCAAAATTTGTGTTAGAGTAGTAATCTTTATATTAGAATATTATGACCAATCTGCATTTTTTTCACGAAACATTTTTTCCCAAAAATCATTAGCAAAAAAAGAAAAAGAATTACATTTATAATGAAAAATATATTTAGACTAACATAACTGTGGCTAACGCCGGAAAACTTCCCGCAAATTATTTGGTATGGAAGCCAATTTCGGAAAACTTGTCTCGAAGGTTTTCAGAAGTATATCTTCGAATTCAGATAAATTATGTTATTGATCGGGTGACTGAGTTTGATACAAAAAAGTTAAAATTTGTATTTTTTTATGTTTTTTGAAGGTAGAGATATAATTGTAAGATTACGTGGTAAGTTTTTCTGCAGCCTAGCTCAGACCCAATCAAGGTCGTGGAAGTAGTCCCAGTAAGGTTCTCTTCAAGGTTTGTGATACTAATAGAGATGAGAAAATTTGCTTTCTAATTTTAGGTTAATTCAAGAAATATATATATATATATTCTCTTTGGTTTCTCAACCAGCCAAGTTAGCCATGAACATATAGATGTATAAATCAGGAGCATGTTTTGAGCTTAAAGTTGTATCTATTTTGACAGGTCCAGCCCTTAGCAAGCGTAAGGTGAGCTACGGTGTCCGGGTCACAGTTTTAGGAGCCACCATTTTTTTTTTTAATATAGCATCCAAAAGTGTTAAGTATATAGACACCTTGTAATGATTTGGTGGTAAAATATAATGCACTTGGATCTTTGGTGTTGAGGTTCAATCACGAGCATTTGTGTGAGTTTGAATCAAATGTACAAGTCTCAATTATATACACAACTAGTAGGTCATTACAATTTTTTTTTATCAAATTTACAATGAATATGTACTTCAGAGTTAGCCGTGAAAGTAGAAAACTACCATATATGTATCTTGAATTTTTTGTCATTTGTTTCCGGTAATAACACAAATTAAATCCGTTAAATAATTAGTATTTATTTTCTATTGTTTTAAGTTTAATCATGCATGCTAGTACTAATTTGCTACTATTTTTCCCGATATTAGTACTAGTTTGTCACTATTTAGATAGCAAAGACCCTTTCTTAAGCAACAACAACCAATATACTTAAGATTCATTTTGCACTAAACAAAGTGATGGTTATTTTTAAGTTTTTGGCGTTTCTTTTTATTATGAACCCAATTTTAATATTAAAACAATAGAAAATGCTAACTGGTGTCTCTGGGCACTGGTTAAGAAATCAAATATAGTAGTAATTACATTGAATGTTGTGGAGGACTGCAGCCAACTCATCAAAAGCTTAAAAAGTGATATTTTCAACTTAAAATTTCTTTGTTTAGTTTCTTTAACCAATGCCCTGAGGCACTGGTTAGCACGACCCTAAATTAATTAGTGGTTAGTAAAGTTCAACACAAGTTAGTTAGTTCCTCTCATACAAACTTACTTCTACTTAATTTATAAGAATGACTATTTTTTATGTTATTTACTACTCAAATAAATGATTACTATTGCTTAAAAAAAATCTTGTTTTTCAATCTGAGCCGTTTTAATAATTGAATGTGGCATCCGATTTTGTCGAAACGACCCTGTATTTTGATTCGGCACTAATTCTTTACTTTGTCTCAATAGTGATAGTGATCTATTTTGAATGAAAGAAATATTTTACCTTTGACAAAAAAAAAACTAGCTGATGAACCATAGAGATACCCGACGAAGTCTTCAGTTTGCAAAAATAGGAAAAGTAAATCCTAGAAACAAATTTCCTAATTTTGATAAGAGAACTGTTATATGGTACGAATTGTTCATAACGAAATTTGACGAAGGTGCAAAACTTTTCTCATTTCTATATGGTACGAATGATACTCTGGAATCATTCTTACACAATTAATCGGTGAAGAAAAATGATTCTATGAACAGTTTGATGCAAGCTGAAATTCAATCATGACTTTATTTCTATATTGTTAAGCTGTGTTGTATTCTTTTATTTAATTTAATTTCATTTCTTTTAATTAAAAAAGTGGTAATATGCAGACACGGGAAGCAAAATTTAACACGTTCGTCGAATTTCGTAACTAAAATCTTCGCACCATTTAGCATTTTTCTTTTGATAATTGGTTTCTCGTTCAGACGGATAAATGCAAAGGGAGTTATCAATTAAAAATAATATCCCAACATGTTTATATTCTTAGGATCTATTTGAGAGTTTACGAGAGGAAATTAAAAAAAAATAAAGGTCTATTTGAGAGTTTACGAGAGGAAATTAAAAAAAAAAACAAGGAAAGAAAAATAAAAGGAATAATAATCCCCCAATGTCAACTTGAATTAAAAGTTTTTTCTTTCCTTCATAATACAGAAGTTCTCTACAACAAAAATAAAATTATCGGATACTTTACAACAATGCAACATACATAGATATGTGTTTGGTGACTGGGGTTCGAATCTTGACTCATTCACTTATGTGTGTGTAAGTTTGCAAGATCATTGCCATTTCCTCTATTAGAAACAAATAAACAAAAAAAAAACAAATGAGAATTTTGTATTATGTATATCAATAGTCACCTTTTTTAAGGCTACAAAATAACTCTCAAACAAGTAATTTTATAAAGAGTAAATTACACTATTCTCTTCTCAAAGATGCTTGAATTACGCTCTCCTCCTCTCTTATGTTAAAATATACATTTTCCTCCCCTCTTATTTAAAACATATTAGATCACTAGTAAAAGACTCGTGCGTGTCGTGTTGGTGTAAGCCCTAGAGGCCAATAGTTTATGTTAAACTTTTCATATGTATCATGACTTTTATTATTAATAAAATATGGCGTTCTTTATTACACTTGTTATAAGATAAATAAAGTCCCTAGAATAGTTGGTTCATGTGATGAAATATTAAGTGTGACTTAATCATGAGATTACATCAACAAAAAGAACACTATTCTTAAAGGTATCCGTAGTCGAGCTTTAATATGAATTGAGATAATAATAAAGCATGGAGACTATTATGTATGTAGACTGATGACCATATCTCATGGGTCATGAATATGAGATATTAAGTCCATACATAGGTATAAGTATTAGGAGTAATATTTATACTGGATTGACCCATCGTGAGAATACTACATAGTATGTTATGAAATCGTCATAAGTTATTCTCACAATGATAATAGTGTATATCACTCTTAGACCTGAAACCACTGTGATCCCTAGATGTGGACTCAAGTGTTTTATTGCCATTCAAACGTTATCTGTAACAAGATAACTATAACGTTGGTTAATGGACACTCGACGAATCATGCTGAGGGACATGAGTGTCCTAGATGGGATTTGTCCCTCCTTCATAACAGGAGATATATCTTTAGGCCTCTTGATGAAATATGACTGGAAAAATGCATGGCCATGCCGAATTAAGTCAATATGAGATATTGGACTTATTCGTTATTCAGTATATTTCGGGATCAAGAAATATAAATATTGAGCTAAGCAAGGGTGACGTAATCTATGCCTTGTGTTCAATAAAGATATCAGGACAAAGGAGTAATCGTACACATAGATATTATCATGGAAAAAGGTTTCGTCAGATCACTTGACATTCTTGTCACTTGGGTAGCAGTGATGTGTTGCTAGATACCGCTCACTGTTTATAATATTAAATATGGGATTTAATATTATTGCCAACGTTACAAGAACCTGTAGGGTCACACACAATAGAACGGTAAAAAGGAGAAATATAAGTAATACTTATATGATGGGGTGCGTTTAGCAATTGACGCTAATTAGTTAGCGGAAGCTGATGGGTTAATGGGCTTATGGAAGCTCAGGCTGATTTTGTGCAGCAAGGAGCTCTATAAATAGAAGCTCTAGTGCTGAAATCAAAAAGTGCTTTTTTCGTGTAACCCTAAAAGGCTAACCGAATTCCCTACTTCTCTCCCTAACCTCTGATCGCTTGGCTAACACCGGGAACCAGAGGAAGCCGTTCGTGTGGACGAGTAGAGGCTTTGCTTGCTTGCTCAGCTGTGATCAAAGGAACTGTTTCTGCACTACAAGAGGTAACAACTCTATCACTGATTCATGTGATATTCGTAATGATCCAAGGAAAGGAAATAAAAAATTTTAAACTTCCGCTGCACTTTTTCATGACGATTTTCCTTCATGTCGCACATGTCTCGTAACATTGCAATAATTATATAAAAAAGAATTAGATTGTTAATATTGTAGAATATTTATAGATATTAAATGAAAATTATGAGTATTAATGTTATGTTTCTATTAATTTTTTTTCTCTTATATAAACAAAAATTTGTTAAATAGTTGAGTCACACCAGTTATGGATTTTATTTGCATATATATGCGAAAACAAATTTTTATGTACATAAAATTTTGAAAACTCGTGACTATTTTCAAAATCAAAATTAATGTAGTGTTTCTATTAAATAACTTTTTATTTTATATGCAAATGACTGTTCAATGTTTGCACCGCACTTGTTGCAGATTTTATGTATTTATACCTGCATAAACAAATTTTTTTATACATATATGAGAAAGTCGATATGATAAAATTTTAAAAACTCAAAACTATTTTCAAAATCAAAATTAATGTAGTGTTTCTATTAAATACCTTTTGATTTTATATGCAAAACATTGTTCAATGTTTGCACCGCACCTGTTGCAGATTTTATGCACTTATATCTAAATAAACAAATTTTTATATACATGTATGATAAAGTTGATATGATAAAATTTTGGAATAACTATTTTCAAAATATCAACAATAATGTAGTGTGTCTATTAAATAAATTTTTATTTTACATTAAAAACACCGTTAAATATTTAAATCGCACTCGTTGAAGAATTTATATGCTTATATATGCAGAAGAAAATGTGTATGTATCGATATGATAAAATTTTGAAAACTCGTGACTATTTCTAAAATATCAACATTAATGTAGTGTTTCTATTGATAAAATTTGATTTTATATGCAAAACATTGTTCAATGTTTGCACCGCTCACGTTGCAGATTTTAAATGTTTATATCCGCAGAAACAAATTTTTATATACATATATAAGAAAGTCGATATGATAAAATTTTGGAAAGTCATGACTATTTTCAAAATATCAACATTAATGTAGTGTGTCTATTAAATAAATTAGTTTCATAGTTATCCGTGGAAATTGCTTACGCTTGTGATGAACATTATCCACAATTATTTTTTTAAAAAAACAAATAAATTAAATTTTGCAAAATGACCATTATGCACATAAAATTAAGGAGATCATGAGTTTTAATAAGATGATTATGAAATTTTGTTGTACTTCAATTTTTATATATTGTGATAATTAAATCGCACTCGTTGGGGAATTTATATGCTTATATATGCAAAAGAAAATTTGTATGTATCGATATGTGAAAATCGATATGATAAAATATTGAAAACTCGTGACCATTTTTAAAATATCAACATTAATGCAATGTTTCTATTGATTAAATTTTATTTTATATGCAAAACAGTGTTCAATGTTTGCACCGCTCCCGTTGCAGATTTAAAATATTTATATCTACAGAAACAAATTTTTATATACATATATGAGAAACTCGATATGATAAAATTTTGGAAAGTCATGACTATTTTCAAAATATCAACATTAATGTAGTGTGTCTAATAAATAAATTTTTGTGTTATATTTAAAACACCGTTAAATATTTAAACCGCACTCGTTGAGGATTTTATATGCTTATATATGCACAAGAAATTTTTTATGTACCGATATGTGATAGTCGATATGATAAAATTTTGTAAACTCATGACTATTTTCAAATATCGACATTAAAGAGATCATGAGTTTTAATAAGGACGATTATGAAATTTTGTTGTACTTTGATTTTTATATATTGTTAGTAGATGTTAGTAGATATGAATATTATCCGTAATTAATTTTTAAAAAAATAAATAAATTAGTTTCATAGTTATCCGTGGAAATTGCTTACACTTGTGATGAGTATCATCCGCAATTAATTTTTTAAAAAACTAATAAATTAAATTTTGCAAAATGACCATTATGCACATAAAATTAAGGAGATCATGAGTTTTAATAAGGACGATTATGAAATTTTGTTGTACTTCAATTTTTATATATTGTTAGTAGATATTTCACTCCCCTCCCTTGAGAGAAGCTTGAATTACATCCCTCTCCCCTCTTATGTTAAAAATATGTGAAAAATTACTAAAGTCGATTAAGTATGGTTATTTAAAAGTGAATTTTATACTCTAAATTATATAATTAATAACAAAATATTTAAATTTAATTATCATTGACATTTAAATTATAAAGAAACAAATTTAATTATTAAAGTGTAGTGCATATTTAATTATTAAGGGAGGAGGTTGTAATTCAAGAATTTTATAAGAAAGGGGAGTATAAATTTTACTTTTCAAGAAAGGGGGGTGTAAATTTTAACATAAGAGGGATGCGAGTGTAATTCAAGTTTCTCTTAGAGGAGAGGAGTGTAATTTACTCTTTTATAAAATACGCAAGGATCTTACCAACAAATTTCATCCCCTAAAAAAATAATCCTAAAAATCGCTTCAAAAAATATCCTAAAAAATATTGCTCAAACTTTCAAAACAATGTAATTAATCATTAAAAAGTTAAACATACATCTCTATTCAATGTAATAAAAACACAATTTCTCATACAAAAATTATTTCTTTACACTGGCTATACAATACCTTTAAACTCATCAGAATTTGACAAAATTTAAACTCATCATTAATACTCCCTCCGCTCCTAAATTATAAGCAAAAAAAATCATTTCACACTTATTAAGAAAACTAAAACATAGTAATTTGTAGTATAGTTTCTTGTGTTATCTTTGAAATAAGTTTCATAGAAAGATGTAAAAACAATTTTCATTGGTTATTAGTTATAGAGAAAATGAAAGGGAGAGTAAAATGAATACAATTTGCATTTAATTTCTCTTTGAAAAATATGATTTTTTTGAAATAACATAATTAAATATGATAAAATTAGTCTTTTTTACTTATAATTTAAGACAAAAAAAAATGAGTTTTTTTTTTTCTTATAATTTGGGACGGAGGGAACATATAGAATTGTTGATAGAGAGTTGGAGGGATCGTGTACAAAAGACACGTCTTGTAGTGGCACAAAATTTGTGAATCCCGTCACGTCTAGAAGTTGCATGCACAACCACGCACGCGTAAAGCTGCATGTCTATGATGCTGTCAATGCATGAGTAAATTCCTCCTAAAATCACACTTCCACAGTCAAAGACAAAGACAAAGTCATGCATGCATATATTATATCTAGCCTCTAACTAATCCAAACTAAGAGAATAGAACTATAGAAGAGATCAATCCAATCTATCCAGCAAAAATGTCAAGCAACAATGGCCAACCTCATGTGCCCGGCGAGCCTACTAAAACCACCACCTCTGTCCTTGAGACCACCACATCTACTATCCAAAGTTTTGGTCCCCTCAACAAAATCCATCAACACCTTTGCGCGTAAGCCTTAAGTTGATTAATTTTGTTGCCCTTAATTACAAACGTTCATGAAAAATATGTTGAATGTTTTGCCTGTAGGTTTCACTTTTACTCACATGACATGACAAGGCAAGTGGAGGCACATCACTATTGTGGACACCAAAACGAGGAGATGAGGCAGTGTCTTATTTACGACAGCTCTGACAAGAATGCCAAGCTTATAGGTCTTGAGTACATCATCTCTGAGAACTTGTTCCTGACTCTACCGGACGAAGAGAAGCGACTCTGGCATTCTCATTTGTTTGAGGTAAAGAGTGGTTTCCTCTTCATGCCAAATGTTCCTAAACCCATTGAGCACAAAGACATGGAGAAAGTTTGCAAGACTTATGGTAAAGTTTATCATTTCTGGCAAGTTGATAGAGGTGATAAACTTCCACTTGGGATACCTCAACTTATGATGGCTCTTACTAGAGATGGTCAACTCTATGATCACCTTGTACAAGGCTGTGTGGAACGTATGGGGGTAGACTTTGAGAAGGAGAGAAAGAACAGGGAGTATATGACTGGGCCAAAACATGGAATTCATCCATTGGCTAATGGTGGAGGTGAGGGTCTTGAGACAAGACTCAGGGAGGTCGAGCTTAACCATGATTCACCTCCTCCTTCTGCCACCAGGGTCTTTGTTTGAACATAGGACATAAACATTTTGTGCAATAATTTATAGGGGACACCCTTCTGAAGCCTTGCTACAATAAGGATACTAGTGTAATAATATAACCTTTCCTATCAGATTAATAACAATAATAATAGTTACTATCATTAGTGTTAGAATCTAAAGGGTGCTGGCATTTTTGAATTACTGAAATGAATTAAAGTAAATTGTCAATAAACGGAGTTATTACAATTGAAATTTTTGCGATAGGTTAAATGAATCACGACTAGGCATTTTATGTGAAAGCTGTGCAAAATCTTGTGATTATTATCGGGAGGAAAGTGCAATCAATCAGATTCAAGGAACACGCTCCAATACTCGTTGTATTGCCTTTTTGATACCTTCCTGGTCAAGGGATGTTTTCAGATGTATCTCCTGAACCTGGATGGATCACACAGGATATTTTCCTCAACAAATTAGAAAAGGATATTCATAAATAAAGAAAAAGGATAATGCTTTCACATTCTTTTTATATCTCTTTATAAAGACAACTAGGGACCCCAACATCATGAAGTGGATGTGATACATTTATAAATCTCACATTATCTTGTATATTTATTTAATAATGTGAAAATATGATCATGAAGTGACATTATTTATTCGTTTATTTGAAAGAAATTTACCTGTCTTCCAGCTCGAGCAAGGAGAGTAAACCTTTGGTCCATGGGAGGTGCCTAGGATGACCAAGGATTCAGATATCAGAAAAACCATTTTTTTTTATAAAAATAATAACAAGTCTGAAAACTCACATTAGAAAGCCAAAGCTGCAAGTCTTGTGAGACCACTCGTTTTTCAAACCCCTGACGGCTGATTCTTGCATCGTATATACTGTCACACAAAAGTCATCACTTGTCATATATACTTTATATTATTATGGATTTCAACAAGTTGAATTAGTTAGTTCAACATCTTATGTAACTCATTACATATTATACACAAGAATAACAAAATTTATGTGGCATCAATATTTAATTCTTTCAATGAATGTACAAGATTTGTTCGGCACGTAAACTCCTACCTTGTAATAAGGAAAACAAAGAAGGTGGAACTATATTATGATAGGAAAATATTCTACTAATTATTTTAAACTACATACATCACTGGTTTTGTAAGTAAAAGGATCAGAGCAGGTCTTAGGTTCAGTGACCAAAAAGAGCACCAATTATCAACAAAACTACATATTGTTGGGTGATTCAGACAATTCGGATGTAGACTGGTATCTAGAGTAGCCAATGAGTGTAATGATGAGTTAACAAAGAAAGCTCTCATTTACAATTATAGCATAGAGTATCAATTATTATTAATTGTTTTGTATTAGATTTCAACCATCTCCTTAGCTTGTAGGATAAGGAGAAATCTTCCAGCAGTAACAGGACTTATGTAATAGAGCAAGCAATTTCCAGAAAAACGGTAATCAAATGACATCATATAATCCCCTATCATAAATCATCTCTAAATACAAACCTTTTAATTCTAGTTCTATCTCTAAGAGTTTGTCTATAAATTTACTTGATCACCTTTTAACTCTAACTTATCTGATCTGTTCTCTTTACTGGACTTGATCTTTTCAACACTCGATCGACCCTAACACCGAGATTCCACCATCTTTTCATAATTTAGTCCTCCCCTGATTTTCTTTTGATGCATATACCTAATTTCATATTACCTTGTATGCCTACTAATCCCCATCATAACATGCCTATCTACCTTTTCTTGAACCTATTTGTTAACTCTTTCCCGCGCAGCAATCAAGGATGTCTTGTGTAATGGGATAAGGTGTCGTTTCTTTTTTATTAGAAAATTTCAGTTTCTGATATAGATCAAGCAGCTGTTTACATTTTTGAGCCACTTTGGCATTTGCTTTCGTTTTTCTGTATTGGAGGATTTCTTATCCTTAGGCATTATTACTATCTATCCTTTCTTTGTAATAATATATTATCATTTTATCAAAAGAAATATTGAAACCGTATGGGGCAAGGGATGGATGTATCTCTGATTTTGGGTATTCCAAGTAGTTAAATACTTCAAACAGTGATAGGAACATACCCATCTTCCTGCAATAGCTCTTCAAGAATTGTATCCAGCCCCGGTAGGGGATCGATGCGAATGCTAGTAGTACTGCCGAAAGAATCGGGAACAGCTGAACCATCCTGCAAAATGAAACTCGGAGTTACAAAAATGTTCATACACAGATACACGTACACGCTCATACACACATTTAGGTACTCACATCCCCACATATTCACAGACGTGTATTCAGATATTCATATTCATGCATATATAAATTCTAAATAGGAATGTAGCCCTAATTATAAGCATATTTTGGTAAAAAAAAGTGTCCATAAATACAAGCCCTCTTTCAAATTAGTAGGTGTGTTTATTATTTATTTTTCAAAACATAACACTAATTAATACTACTAATTTGTCTTTGAATATGACAAGTAAATATTAAATACATTTATACACCAAGGATAACATAGTAATTATTATACACAAAATGTCCATGTTAATTACACAATCAATTTTTCTTAATATATGTGAAATATGTAATGAGTACTTATAAAAAGGGACGGAGGGAGTACTATGTACACATTTAGTTTATACAAACCTGAGGTATTACTTTGTCCAGAGTTTCTAGCAGTGGATCTTCTTCTAGCTGTTTCATTGACAGTGCAATCCTTGATTTTACACTGCAAGATTAAATGGCAAAAAAGTCAACATGAATGTTGGATATAAAATCCATTCACATGCCTTCACCTAATAACTTTTTTGGGAGAGTTTATGACATGGTATTAGAGTCTCTGTAAACATAGAGTGTAGAGTTTGATCTTTGTCACCTCATTATTGTAAAGAAAAGTTAAATTTCAAAAAAAGTAAGATTTTGTATGCACTCAACAGCTTAGAAACCGAGAGTCGGTTCGAGACAGAGAAAATCACCTAGCTTCACTATATTTAAAGCCAAAAACATAGTTAATTACTATAAAGGAAATTGGGCAACCAACAAGCAATGATACTAAAACATATATTTAGTCTTCCAGCAAACATTTATAATAGAAATCTACTGCTCATAAAAAACAATAATAGACTATTACTTTAGAAGGCATAAATATTGGAAAACTCACGTATCAATATTGATAACTTTGACCCTCACTTCTTCACCTTCTCTTAAGAAGTCTCTTACATCTTGAACTAGATCCCACGACACTTCTGAGACATGTATTAGTCCGGTAAGGTGATAAAGACCTGCAGCATTCTGTGATGTCACTTGTGACTTTTCCATGATAAAGTGAAAAAGGATGCCAAAAACATACAAAGTTTGCATAGTAGTTACCGTCAGGGAAGCGCAGATGAACAAAAGCACCATAGTCCTCAACAGAACCTACTCTTGCTTCAAAAAGGTCCCCTATGTTGACATGTTTTGAATATTTAAACCATGAAGCTTCCTTTTCAGATAAGACCAATTTCCGTTTCTCCTCGTCTACTGTAATTACCTAAAGTCAAAAGAAAGTGCCGTCATTTATAAATTTAAGACAACCATTTGTTAAACCTAGCATGCAGGTTGAAAATATTATAACCTAATTCAGCATAAACAACGGATTATGGTACCAAAATGATGCAGGAAACACTAAATACTTCCTTTTAAGAGTTTGCTAGATTTCAAGGTTCAGATAGTGCTTGAAATGAGCTCAAATCATATGGCTCTTGCACCGCAAGAATATACATTAGTTTTCAAGATTCAGAGAGTAATGATTATTTTATGCCGAAGCTTCAGCAGGACTAATAGATAGAGAATCCGCAAATAGGGTTGGATTCACAGGAAAAAAAGTATATGGTAGTAAAATAATGTAAATACCTTCACTGATAAGATGGAACCGATCAACTCTCTTGGGATTTCTTGGATAGTTTTATCTGGTTCTGAACAGAAAAGGATCAAATTTGCAATAAGTCAGTAGTGGCAATTGCACCTACTATTATGATTAAATTGTAGAAACTCAAATATATCCACAGTCCACACAATTAAGTGACTGAATGGCATCGATATAGTATCATAGGTTGTGAAAACCAAAGCATTAATGAAGAACATATGGATAGATACCTCGACATGAATGCACGGGGCTCATCTGTGGGAATGGGAGAAAGCCCATGATAGAGTAAAACCGAATCAGCAGGCCTCCAGCATTAAAACCCTCAACCCTACCATTGTAAATGAGTCCACTGTCTTTATATGCGTTTGCAGCCTTCCAATCTGACGATCTCTACTTCATTGCATAAATTAAGTTTTAGAACACAACACATTTTAGAGGAGTTTAAACTTAAATTTAGATCAAGAGAGACACACTCTCGTGCAAGACCAAAGAGAATCACAAGCAATGTGAGCAAGGATTTACAATAAACTACCAATGTCGGAGTTCCGAACATGAACCAAAAAGTTCAACCATTTGTGCCAAGTGCCAACCCTCGTTGGCAAACACAACACATAATATAGTAGTGTAGTGACATTAATATTAGGTTTTTATATTAGATGTAGCTTATAATTACAAAACAGGCTTGCGTGAAAGTGACACACTCTTTATGAACTCTTTTCAGATTTTTATCTCTTCTTACTTGCAAAACTGGTAGTAGCTTTGTTTAGACTCAATTACTTGCTAAGTCACAAGTTACAACAAAATTCCCTTTATAATAAATACTGCAGCAAGCAATCACAGAGACTGGACAACTAACTAAGCGTATGTTTGGTTGAAATTGATTCTAGATGTGTATAATTGATTTTGACATGTTTGGTGGCTCTTGAGCAAAATTGATTCTAACTAGAAGCTACAAATTGGAGCTTCTGATTCTAAAATTGGTTTTTACACTCAAATTTATTGTTCAACTCATTTATCCATGAATGCATACAAACATAAATCACTATTTTACCTCGACTCATTTTTAGCCAGAATCAATTTTACACTTAAAATAAATTTTCCTCCCCGCATAACCAAAAACACACTAACATAACATATGTTATAAAGCATGCAAAAATAATAAGATTCTCCTAAGGGGTTGCTAACTGGTGCCCAGGGCATTAGTTTTATCAAGTAATAACTGCACCACATATTTTGTTGCTTAATCCCTAAATAGAAAGAAAGTTACTTAAAAAATAATACTCTCCGTCCCTATTTATAGGAGTAGTTTACAAAAAAATTTTGTCCTTAAATATAAGATCATATACAAATTCTTAGATGCATTGATTACTTTTTTTTCTTCAAATATACTCCTTATTAATACTATCAATCTGTCTTAGTATATGAAAAGTTAATATTAAATAGTATATATTTAATTAAGGGTAATCTAGTAATAGTCACACCAATTTGAGACAACTTTATTACTCCAAAACTTTTCTTAATACTCGTGATTTTTGTAAACTACTAGTGTGAAAAGGGACGGAGGGAGAAATAGTACTCCGTTGATAGGATTAAGAAAGAAAAAAGAAACGAATTGAAGAAAGACAGACCCTGGCTTGACGAAGAACCTCATGAGGGTCAGGAGCAGAAGGGCGTTGAAGAAGACCACTGTCGATTTCATCAATATGAGTATTATTACTACTACTACTACTAGATACCATGATTTTAGAATGATGATGATGATGACGATAGTGCCACTGGCAAGGTGGTGGTAACTTGTGGGGGCATTTAGGGAAATTGAAAGGATTGACGATGGAAGAAGAAGAAGAAGAAGGGTTGTGTTGTTGTAATTGTGAAGATGAGAGAAAGGAAATGGCACCGAAGGAACCTAGCGTTGCAGAGAAGATAATCATTTCGAGTTCAACAACGGAACCAATTCGCGTTTGTTGATGGTGAAGAAGAAGAGGATTGGATTGGATTTTGGATATATTATTATTTTGAAGCGAATCGATAGATAGAATTTACATTACACGTGTCATTTCTTCCACCCCAGATTTCTTTTCCCCTTTCATCTGCTGGAATCCAATACTCCGTCCCAAAATATAAGTAAAAATGAGTCAACATAAGTTGATGTATTTGATACAAATTTTGAACCAAATACATTAACTTTTGTTGACCAATTTTTGCTTATATTTTGGGACGCAGGGAGTATTCTGCTACTAGTGGTGTGTTGTACTTGTACTCTCTCGGTTTAGTTTCATTTTTTTAGGTGGACCGATGGTTTATGCTTACCTCGCGGTTTAATTTTAAATTACTAAAACTTTTTTTTAAGAATCAGAAAATTAACACAAAAAAATAAAGATGAATATAGTGAAAGGGACTGAACTCTCACAATATGTCAAATCAAGATTTGAATCTCGATTGAGAGAGATACACTTATTAGTATCTGACATGTCTCGAATAGAATTAAAAAAAAACATAAATACAATATGTTTTTAAAGATATCAATACTAATATAGCGTAAAATTAAAGGAATCATAACCTTGGTGATCGTAACTAAGTTGATAGTGATATTGCATTATATACGTAGAAGTAGAGATTTGAACTTTGAACACATCACTTGTTCACTTTAAAAAGGTGAGTTTCTAGCCATTAGATTATTTGACCCAAAAAATATCATAGTTGCTTATAATGGTTTATCTCGAATTTGCAGGTGAATGGTTTTGAATGACATGAAACCGATACTCGAACCAATTGTATCGATCATATTGTAAAAATATGTGCATTTTTGAAATATTCTTATGGAAATTTTTTCATTGAAAATAAAAGAATAATTCAAACCTAAAAGTTATATTGATTGAGAGTATTTTAGATATTATTACTGAAATACAATGAAAATAATTAAACTAAAATTTATTTTGAAACCATCTAATATGGGTGTTTATATATTCAAGACGGACAAGAGTATAAATACACTCAAAACAAAAGTTTTTTTTTATGTTAAACTAAATTTAAGGTGAAAGGATGATATCAAATTCTAAGATATGGAAGACCTTAGAATTCAAAGAACACTTATAAAAGAATTTAATTTACTTTTCTTCAAAAATACTAATAGAACTCCGAATTTAAAATTTCCGACATGTCTTTTTACCACTAAATCAAATTCAAGGAGTTACACCCAAAACAACAAATTTGACAATGCTTCATTTTCAAAAAGAGATAATAAAAAAAGGTTGTATAAGAAACAACACACTCTCGTACATGGTTAAAAGAATGGGTTAGGATCCTCTTCATTTATAAGTATTTTTATTCTTCCATTTAGAAAAAGAAGACACAACTTTAAAAAAAATATAAAATAATTAATAGTGGTTGAAGTCACTTAGTGTTGCTCACTATCTATCTTTATATTTATATCTCTATTTTTTTTGTTACAATTTATATCTCTCTATATGTATTATTTGTTACTCAAAAGAATAACCGGCAAAGATTAACAATAGAATCATATTGGCTAAATTACACAAAAGGTCCTTTAAGTTATTTAATTGTAATAAATTGGTCTTTAAGTTTCTTTCGTACCACTTAGGTCCTTTATGTTAATTAATTGTAACAAATTGGTCCTTTAAGTTTTTTCCGTACTAATTAAGTCCTTTAAGTTATTTAACTGTAACAATTTGGTGTATTTTAGATCTTAAAAATGTAAGTTATTCGGGCCTAAAAGTTACAATTATATAACTTAAAGGACCTAAGCGTTGCAAAAAATACTTAAAGGACCAACTTGTTACAATTAAATAACTTAAAAGACGTAAGTGGTACGAAAAAAACTTAAAGGACCAATTTATTACAATTAAATAACTTAAAGGACTCTAATTTAGCCAATCATATATTTAAACTTATTTTTCTATATAAAGAATATTTTAGATCCCAACTTAGAGCTAGTGTGAGCACAAATTATATCAACCCCTATTCATTGTATCTAAGCAATAGATTGCATATTGGAAAGATAACCCAAAATGAATTGCATATTTGAAATCAGTTTTCGGAGAGCTAAGAAATATTCGGAGAGCTAAGAATTGATTGATATGTTTAAGAAAAAAAATTACTCGAATTAATTTTACTAGTGCGTTTGGTTTTACTTTTAGATGTCTTAGAAGTGTTTTTCAAATGGCAAAAGCAATTCTAACTCTATTTACCAATTTTTTGAGAAATTCATTTTGGAGCAATTCTACTTGAAGCTTTTTATATAAGACACTCAGTGCACAAATTTAAAAGAAAAAGGTTGTGTTTACAAGATTAATTAATAATTAAATAGTGACATGATATTACAAGCATAGGCTACAAATGACTACGAGGACAAAGAAAATAAAGGGCTCACATTTCATGTATTGGCCACACTAAAAATAATCATGAACTTCTATATGATGATATTGCCTTTTCCTTAAATATTTGTCGGGAACCTGTCTTCGTATGAATTGATACAGTGACTCAAATGGCGAACAAGCTCGTTCACAGTCCCCCCAAGTCCTCAAAGTTGATATGATGCTCCTGTCCTCCTACTTGAATTTTTCTTCAAATCTTGTTTTTGTTAAACAGTACTTGCTTGAGCTATTCTTTTCTGGCCCCGAGCAGCAAGTAGCTCCGAATCCTGCGTATTGATGATAGTAATGTGATATATAATGATAGAAAAAAATATTCAAATCAACACAAGCATAAGTTGATAATGGTAGAACTAAGATATATTATCTTGATAGCTAAAATTTCATGGATTAGTAGTTCTTGAGTCGATATGAAAGTCCCTTCAACCAAATCTATTACTTTGGAGTTCAAACACCACATAATGTAGAACATGAAGTGGTTCTAACCCATTCTCAGAAATTCAGTTTGTAAGATAAGGGATGTCCACTTATAACCACTATTCAGGTTAGGTCAATATTCAGTATGGAAATTTCAACAATAATAATTCTTCATATCACATTATAATATAAATTGTGTTCAAAATTTAACATTTTTTGCTGACGAATTATGTAGATGCTTTTGTGACAGATTTACCTGTACAATAGCCTGTGCACAAAGCTTCCCAGAAAGAACAGCACCTTCCATGGAAGCTAAATATTTTTGTTTTGTGTAATCTCCAGCTAAATAGAAACCTTCTATAGGAGATCTTTGTAAGGGACGACACGGTTCACAATTTGGAACAGTTTTGTAAACCGACCTGAAACAATGTAGTCAGTTACATTAGGACTCAGAAGACAAAATAAAATGTCATAAGTTCAGTATATGTTTAGTAAAAGATGTTAAAAAGAAATAATCCAACTCAGTGGGACTCAAACCTTGGTGTTTTAACAACGTGGTACTTGATGATTTTTGCTTTGCTTTGGTCTGCAGAAATTTCATCAGGGAAGAGTTTGGCAAGTTCAGACATTGATGGCACCGATAATATCTTCGTCACTACGTGAAATCCATTCTTCGGCTGGTGCAAAAACCAGCTCCAACATAGACTGGTTTGGGTTATAGTATTCCTAAATATGATAGTGAAACACAGTTACCAAACAGCATTACAACGTTCAGTGATAACCAAACAAATAGTTAAATGCAGAAGAAATTCAGTCACCAATAACAAAACTGAAAGCATTTGTGTGGAGTTTACTGTTTATCCAGAAAACACCATCTCAAACTGATGCTGGTATCTCGATTTAACACAAACATATACGGGTATATGCTACCCTAGAGACCATTGAGGCTACAACTTTGGCATGGATAGAAGAAATACATCTGAACCAACAAATACATTTGAATGGCAGGTTTTTACCTTACAAGTTACTGACATGTCGGCATATACACTTAGAAGGGGACTTCTGCATGAAGCAAAATAGAAATTGTAGATGTGAGTTGATGAAAAGATGTATTTATAATTCAAAAGTGCTATCCGGAATGCAAAGAAGGAAAGAGGTCCTTTTCACACAACAAAAAAGAAGTGATCTTCAAAGCTAAAACTTGCAACATACACAACACAATTAAAAATCCTCTATCTTTTCTCCCTTCTAGGCATCACAAGTGTTTCAAAGTGAGAGGAAAACCTGCTAAAGAGAAGGTGATCATACGTGTTCTTCAGTTTTCTGTCAAACCTGCAAATTTGATACGTAAATAGTATGTCAGCATACTGGTGGAGCTGATAATATAATCCTCACTGACAAATATTACAAACTAATTTCGTTGTTATTCTGAATTTGGAGAAGATACATCAATATAATGAGAATTTTCTTTTAACAATAACAGAAGTATATTACTGCTTCAGTTGGTGGCAGCTGATTACTTTACATATTGAAATAGGTTTTTTCACAATTATCTTATTTTTACATTTACCAAAACTATTACCATCAGTCAAAGAATAATATAAATTATAACTTACCCATTTTTCATTAATAAAATTTAAGACCTATACCAGAACCACAGATTTCTATTCAAATTTTTTAGTAAACATGAGAGTTTATATATTAGGTAGAAAAATAAAATAATAATGACCACAATATTTAACAAAAAATTGGAGTATAACTTTTGCACAGACTTAGTTTTCAACATCAAAAGCCATTACTTACCATATGTGAACATTTATGACTGGAACTCCAACTAATTTCTCCAATCTCTGGAAATAAGGAACCCCTTTCCAGTTCTCAGGAAGAAGAAGCTTCAGAATATCCACTGTTTTAAGGGGGGGAAATCCTCAAAATTGTGAAGAAATGGAGACCAAGAATTCCGATGAACAATTAATTAATAGTGTGGAAGTCTTATAAACATACCTGGTGCAGCAGACACATAAGCATCCCCTTCAATCACCTTCCCATTAGTTAGTAAAAAGCTCTTCACTGTGTTATCATCGTTTAGCTCAATATTTTTAATGCGTGAATTAAGATGGACTTCACCACCCAAGGACTGAATATGATCAACAATTGGCATACAAAGTCTTTCAGGGGGGTTTCCGTCCAAAAAGGCCATCTTAGAACCATGCTTCTCCTATTGAAGAATTCAATAATATAATAGTTAGTCGAGAAGAAGAAGCACTTGATCCTATGTATCACAAAAACTGGATTTGAAATAGAATGAGTTTATTGATAATCTGATTATGTTCAAATGTAATATGAATGAAATGGCCTTGTTAAACAAACACTTATGTAGGCAGCATAATGTTTAAGAAACGGAAATGATCGCACCTGAAGAAATCGGTTTAAAGCAATCAAAATACATTGCATTGAAAGTTCATCAGGGTTGATGAAGTTTAGAGCCTTTGACATTGCTATGAACACTTCATCAGTTACACGTTCAGGAATGCCCTATAATATGGAATAAACAATGTGTTATACTCGAACTGTTTTTTTTTTTTTTTAATAATCTATTCTCAAACTATTTGCAATAAGTAGACCACTAGAAGATTGCAATATGTTCAGGCGAAATCAACCGAAGGTTGATAAATTTATTCTCAAAGTAAAAATTTAAAATAACAACAAAAACTACAGATGTCCTTTCTTTACTTCCCATTAGTGAAAATTATTAGGACAGACGTCATTGGAATAAGAGATAAAACAAAATACAAGAACAAAGCACACAATTTAATATTCTCCCACTCTTGGAAGTAAGGAAACTCTTTCTTTACAAAAAGATCTTTTAGTACATTATTTTTTTTTTTTGAGAAAAAACAACACCAGAGTTTTAGTGCATAATTTAATACAAATATAATATCATAGTTTGTTTTCGAGTTGAATCTATAAGTAGCATGAAAATAAAGTAATACGGAGCGTCATCTGAGATAATTTGAATTTTAATGATAAAAGGACTCTTTATTATCATCATCAAGTCACTGGAAATCCATCCTAAAACAACTCATCTCAGAATACTTATCAGTATCACTAAGATAATTAGGACTCCACTCCATTTACAAACTGACAAGATTCCTATCTGAAATTTTCAAGTCACAACAGGCCATGACCTTGACTGGTGATATAGCCAAGGAATATAAATCTATTGATGAACTGCCACAGTTATGGAATCAAGACAACTGCCATACCTGTTTTCTCATCCATTCTTTAACAGAAATACCATCTTGAGCCTCAACATACGCCTGTCCACCAAGCATAGCTGGAAGAAGTCCAATTGCAAATTTGATTTTCTCTGGCCAGGTCAGCATCTCATTATTCCTCAAGATTGCCCATATTCCTGTTATCACATTCACAGCATGCAACTTGTAAACATTTGTTTACATTAAGTAAGAAAATATGTTGGTTCTTTTTAAAAGATAGAAGCAAAATAAGAGCGTCAGAATATCGGAATCACTTTTAAACAACAAAACCTTTGATCCCCATTTGTGTTTTCATTTCACATAAAATTGAACCAATTTATCACATCTTGTTTCAATGATTATCAAATGTGTTAGAATATGTGAAAAAGAGATCTAGTAAGCTGTAATATCTTGATCATACCATAGAGCAATTTAATTATACTAAATTTTTTTTGAAGAAGTTATACTAAAATTTTAAATGGCACATCATATCAATCTATTCCTTTTTCTTCATTTATACTAAAAGACTACCGTATAGCTTCAAAATGCATTGAAATATATTCAAAAACAAATTTTAACAGGCATGCTGTGTTAAAACTTCCAAGGGTTATTCCTTAATCTGAACTCGGGCTTTTGAGGCACTGCCCAATGCCCATAACATAGGCACGAAAATTGCC
The DNA here is from genome assembly GCA_018208015.1 of Medicago ruthenica. Taxonomy (NCBI): domain Eukaryota; kingdom Viridiplantae; phylum Streptophyta; class Magnoliopsida; order Fabales; family Fabaceae; genus Medicago; species Medicago ruthenica. The sequence continues at coordinate 71,930,859 of CM031373.1, read as the reverse complement.
ACATACTATAAATGCAGTATACATTTTGCAGCAGACATGCAAATTCAAATACTGTACGTATTTCAAAAATAGAAGGTATTTCATGTGGATTAAAGAAACTTTCAACTTCAGGTAGCTTTACGAATATGCAACCACATACGTAAAGTCTTACATCTTACCATTTAACGGAGATGGAAGGACTTCAGGAAAATCAAATCGACTAAACTCTCCAGGCTTGCTTGGCATAGCAAAGATCATAGAATGCTCCTTCCATTGTAACCGATCATTAATACCGAGTTCTCCAAATAGGTTCTGCACATTAGGGTAAGCCCCAACTTTGGGAAAAAGAAAACGTAAAGTCAGAATAATTATAAATAAAAATTCAAATAATTAAAATGACCATATTGATTAAATACTAGCATTGAGTTCCAGTAAACCATTTATTTAGAATGAAAAACTAAAAAGAAATATCAAAATAGTTCAATACATGTGCCAAGGGCTAACTGGTCCACAAACACTGTTAGGAGAAGACCAAATTTCCCATTCATGCAAAAATCTTTTGAGATAGAAGCTTGGACAGAGCACAGGTTAACCCATGCCTTCTTTCTGAAATTTAGTTCTTAATTAGATGTGTGAGGCAGCAGGGATCAAAATCCCAATGAAGGCAAAAGGCATTGGACTTGATTGTTGGTATTGTGTCAAAGACCAAAACTACCGAGAGCATACACTAGTAGAAGGTCAAAGAATGGTTTTGTTATGTCATTATCTTTTTATCTCTATACTTTCTTTCTCCTGTGGTGTCTTTGGCAGCTTAAGGAGAATTCTTAATCCTCCAGTTTCACTTATTTATCTCTCTAAGCAATGGAAAAAGGTTTACTAAATGTGTATTATTAAATTGACAAATGTGTAGTAGAAAAAGTTAAGCTTGAGGTTGTAATGAACTTACAGAATATATGTAGGCCGGTCTCATACCAGTCTCCATCTTCATCTTTCCATGCAGCAACCTTAGAAAATAAGAAAATAGCATGAAAAACTTTAAACTTGAGCTATAACAAATAACCTGCGAGTACTGTTGAATCTTAAAAAAAAAAAATCGATGTAGAAGTTCAACATTACCACTCCAATGAGACAGAAAATTAATTCTTAAAACAAGAACTTGAATTATTAAATTATTTAGCAACAGACAAATAAGAACAGGTTTCTTATTTAACTAAACAGCAAGCTGAAATGATAAAAACAAGAAGCACAAAATAGAAGCCTATTGACAAATGAGATTAAATTAGTCGGAAAACCTTGCCACCTAAAACGTCTCTTGCCTCCAGCAATATAGGCTTGTGACCAGCATCTGCCAAATACTTTGCAGTTGACAAACCAGCCAGTCCTAGGATAATTTGAAATTCAAATCAATCCAAAAGAAAAAGAAAGAGACCAAAACTCGTACACAAATATTATAATCAATTTTTGCTTAAATATCCAACATGATAATATGGTACCTTTCATTTGAAATTATATAAAAAACTGAAAATGCTACAATAAATTCCATATTTTTTTCTTTATCGGCACAGGATCTCACACAATGTGATAAAGCCTTCACTCATTGTTGGATTGACTTATTTGAGTTCATCAACTTTATCTACTAACATAATAAATTGTGTGAGTGTTGGGCATAGCTAATGAAAACAACTTATAACATGTTCATAAGCTATTTTCAGCTTATTTCCATAAACACTCTGCTTATGAAACAGCTTATACATAAGAAAGGAACTCCAAACTCCTTTCATGCATAAAAAAACACATCTGCCTAAAACAGCAAGCAAGAAGCTCATAATATAAATAACAATCCTAACCCATTCTCACTTTCCACCTCTGTAGCACAGACACTTCTGATCAAATGCGTACCTTGACTTTGTGTCCAACACCGACACGACACCACACGTATGATTATATTCAATTATGTTTCTTTTTTTTTCAAATTACTACCGGTGCCAAGGTGTTATCCGGTATATGTACTTCATAGTTTCCACCACCATTAGAAAACAAAGCTCAACTACAAGTACTAATTAAAAAACACCCAATAGAACAAAAACAACAAATTTTGCAGCAAAGTTACAATTTTGATACAAAAAAACAAGATGGGTATATGTTACCTGCGCCAGCAATAACAACCTTCAAAGGTTTAGTAGGACGAGGAGAAGCACGAAAGGTAGAAGACAAGTAAGAGGCTTCAATGAAATTAACAGTATCATCAAGCTCAGGACGTGGATAATCAATGCAAACAACCTTCAAAGGAGAACCATGGTTCCTTAACCTGTTACACTTAGCAGCGCGAGTTGAAGGTGAAGCAAGATTGAACCTCAAGTTAAGACCCATTGACACGCTACTAGAAAATGATAATGAAATTGTGGTATATGAGTTCATAGAAGAAGAGGTTGATTTTGATATGGTTTTTGGCCCAATTTGCCAATTTAAATTTGGTGAAGATATAGAGCCATATAGAGCCATTTGAAAGATGAAAGATGAATTTTTGAAGGGAAAAATGAAATTGAAAAGAGTAATGGAAATTGATGATGATGGTGGAAAGTGTGAGGAAGAAATGAAGACAAGTTGGTGGAGAAGGCACCACGCCACTCTATAGGTTCATTTTAGATGTGTTGTGGTGGATGTGGATTTTTTTTTTAAAATGATTTAATTTAGAGACTAATTCATCGAGCTATATAAAACTATAATTGATGGAGAAGTTTTTTTTCAAGATATTTAACATATATTTAAATTCATAATCTCATGTGGAATCGTAAAAAATCATTTACTATCTCATCTGAGTGATATTGAGTTAGACGTGGGATTTTAAGCAGGATTAGATGTGGGTTATAATGTAATTATCGATTATTTGCTAATTATTAGTGATAAATGAATAAAATATTGGTGTGTAGGAATATTCTTGAGTGGAGGATGAGGAAGATTAGGACAAAAATCCATTGAAATGAATCACATGCTTTTCCAAGGGTGAGAGTCCATGATATTTTCGTTTGCCACCACTTTGTATTGTTTGTTTCCTATGGATATGGTTATAGGTAGGGACAAGTTTGAGACGTCATTCTAAACTCCATTCAATTTGTCTCAACATTGATTAAAACCAAATCTATTTATAAAAAAATATAATCTATATTTTTTTTATTAAGATTTATATATACAAAAAAGTACACATAAGATCTTTTACTCGTAACTGATTGATCAATGAGATTATATTAGATTGATTGAATATTGTGAAATGAAATGGAGTGATATATATATTTAAATTGTATTGTTTGAATTTTTACAAAATAAATAGAGTGACGTAAAACATGATGAGATCGATTTCATTCCATACCAATATCTCCTATATATTATTTTTCATTTCTTTCAATTTGGAGGGTATTCAAATACAATAGAACTGAGCATCTTCCTTAATTAATTCTTTTTTAGGTCAAGGCTGGTATGGGAGTAAACAATGCCGCCTACGGTACATTAGTAACTTTTCATGAGTTTGCACTATATCTACTTATATTGTATTTCATTCTATACTTGTGTCAAAGTCTCTATTATCTTTCGCTTTTCTCTTCCTCTTTCACCTTGAAAATCGAAACCAACTCTAACAACCTTACCAATTTTGTGAAATATTTCCCTCACTATTGTAATACCTTCTCCATATCCTGAGTGTCACCCTTCTCCATTCATCGTAGTTAGCAGAACATGATCTCTGCCACATGCTACCGTCACCGTGAGAACCACAAGAGAGACAACATTTGGAAGAACATAATAATCAAATGTTTAAAATATATGACCTGAAGACCATCACTATCGAATCCATAAAATTGTCTTCTCCGACCATTTAAAAACACCATTTTTAGAAGAGGAAAAATATTTTCAAATAATGAAAAAATGAAAAAGAAAGCAACATAGATTTTCAATTCAATCTTTAACTACGGGAGAAAAAATAAAGGCTTTACTTAACTAATTTAAGTGTTAAAGATTCAAGTTTTGATAGATCGAAGTGACAAAGTTTTTATTTTTTAGAACTTCACACATCCTTTAAACCTTTCAACCAACTTTTGGAATTTTAGGAATAGCAAGCAAACCTCATTGTTTCTTCGCAGAAGATGCAAACATATTATTGAACAAGCACAAAATATATTGAGAAACTATTTAGAAATTTCGATATATTAAGAGGTTATCGTGACTACTCGTTACACATTCAAAAATAAAAATAACTATTTGCCCTTCTTATACGGCGGTATATTTTGGTTGTTGTGATGAACCATCGTACGACAGTATTGGAAAATATGGTACAAGCATAATATCAACGAATAGATCTCTAATTAGATTCATAGTGTTGTAGTTTTTTTTTAGGATTTTATACTTTTTATTTTAATTTTAAAGTGCTTTTTAAATAAGGGTAAAATTAAAATTAATACTCCATCCGTCCTTAATTATAAGAATATTTATTAAAAAAATTGTCCCTGGGTATAAGACTGTCTATAAATTTTGAGATGCATTTATTACTTTTTCCAAACGTACCCCTATTAATACTATTTATCTTGAAATATGAAAAATTAACATTAAATATATCTATACACAAGGGACAATTTGGTAAAACAAACATACGTTTGTGACAAATTTATTATTCAACAACATTTCTTAATACTTGTATTTTTTATAAACTAGTCTTATAAAAAAGAACGGAGGAGTAAGTTATAATTTATTTCATTCCATCCGTTCTCCAAACAACAAAATGAGAATTTTGCTTCTTTTCATCATAAAATATCCAAATATTTGAATAAAATCTCTATTTCATTTTCCTTCGTTCGTTTTAAAATATCCAAACAAATTGACTCATCGTTTAGCTAATTGATCGTTGACAAATATTTGTCTCGTATACACAATTTGTACATTAAATTATAATTAGTTTATTTAAATTTTTTGTAGCAGATATTCAAGAGGTACACTACTAATAAAATATGATAGTTCTTCATTAGATATAGGTTTTAGAGTCTTTTGAGTTTGTTTGTTTCGGTTTAATATTGGTTTTAGAGTTATTTTGAATAAATTGTTGTTTTGAAATTCTTGAATCAATTAGGTTTGTTTGGTGTCAACTTCTCTCTAACTAGACAACTCTTGTAAAAAAAAATTTTCTAGTTTTCGGCTAGACTTGTTCATAAGCAATGAAAATTCACTATGAAACATATGGAGTGGTTAATGCAGTACCTGATGATTAAAGAAAACTAAGTTCATCTTTTGTTGCTCAAATTGCAAGGCAAGGAAGCTGGGCTCACAGTACGAGCCAGCGCATTTGAAAACATCAAAGTCTATCAAATCTCAAAATACCATGGTGATACATTCAAAAATATGAGATAAGTACACAATTCAATTATAATATTATTTAGTGCCTTATTTTATTTCTTTATCAACATCTTAATATATAGAGTCATAATTTCAACATCCATGAAGTTATAAAACGAAGAATATAAAAGATACAATTATTGGGTGCTAGTAAAAATTTAAATGGCAACTGGCGGTATAACAATAAGGTATTTTACATAGATTTTTTGCTAGCGTAGTAACTCACTCCTCCTTGCATGGCGTGTGTGTACTCTTTTGGGTGTGATACTCATATCATATCAAAAGGTGGCTCCAACCTAACATCTACACATATGTTGTCAATGCACTTATAAACTAAAGGAAACAAGTTGTAAATGTCCGGACAATCAGCTGCAGTTACACATTTAATTTTTACTACAATGAAAGAGAATAAAATATTAATTGTGAAATTAGATATAAGTAAGGCTTACGATAGAATTGATTGGCTTTACCTCAAGGAAGTGATGCTACAAATGGGATTTGACAGACAATGGATTCGATGGATCATGATGTGTGTCGAAACAGTGGACTACTCGGTCATTGTTAATAATGACATGGTGGGTCCGATTATACCTGGCAGGGGCTTGAGACAGGGGGACCCCGGGGACCCCCTGTCGCCTTATTATTTATTATTTGTGTTGAAGGCTTATCTGCTCTTATTCGCAAAGCTGAAAGACGCGGAGATCTCCACGGCATATCCATATGCACTTCTGCACCTACTATTTCTCACCTATTGTTTGCAGATGACTGTTTTTTATTTTTCAGGGCTGATGAGAAGGAGGCACAGGTGATGAAAAATATTCTACACACGTACGAGCTAGCATCTGGACAGGCTATTAGTCTTCCCAAATCTGAAGTTTTCTTTAGCAGTGCGGTTCCATCCCCCTTGAAGGACGTCATCACAAACATCTTAGGGGTGCGAGCGGTAATGGGAACAGGCAAATATCTCGGTCTTCCATCTATGGTGGGTCGCAGCAAAGAAGCAACGTTTGGTTTCATCAAGGATCATATTTGGCACAAGATCAATAGCTGGAGTAGCAAGTGCTTGTCCAAAGCTGGCAGAGAGGTAATGATCAAATCGGTCCTTCAATCTATACCATCTTACATTATGAGTGTCTTTCTACTTCCCAACAAGCTCGTCGATGCCATAGAGAAAATGATAAACGCTTTTTGGTGGGGTCATGGGGGTAACATGTGTCGTAGCCTTCATTGGCTGTCTTGGGAAAAACTGTCCGTTCATAAGAATTTTGGCGGTATGGGTTTTAAGAATTTGACCTCCTTCAATGTGTCTATGTTAGGTAAACAGGGGTGGCGGTTCCAAACTGATCCTACTAGTCTTGTTTCTCGTTTATTCAAGGCGAGATATTTCCCTAACACTGATTTTCTTGGGTCTAACATTGGTCACAATCCTAGTTATGTTTGGCGGAGCATTTTTAGTGCGAAAATTGTGGTTAAGCAGGGTGCGCGTTGGCGGATAGGCTCGGGAGCTTCTATACCTTTTTTGGGTGCTCCTTGGCTAAAAGATGGTTTGTCTTTGTCATCTACTAACCCAATTTTTGAGCCGTTGATGCAGGTTAAATTATGTGATTTTATTGACCAGGATTTGAAGGCTTGGAAAACTCCTCTCATATATAATCTTTTTGATGCACCTAACGCTCAGCTCATTCTTAATACACCGCTTCAGCCTCTTGTCACAGAAGATAAAATGGTTTGAAAAGGGGAAAAGAATGGTAAGTACTCTGTTCGAAGTGCTTACAGATTATGTGTGACTGAAATTGCAGACAACTCACACATGCATGTTCCGGGTCGCTGGAACCTCATTTGGAAGTTAAAAGTGCCTCCCAAAGTCAAGAATTTTCTTTGGCGTGTGTGTCGTGGATGTCTCCCAACGCGCGTCCGACTAAGCAATAGAGGTGTCTCGTGTCCTCTTGATTGTGTTCAGTGCAACAGTAATTATGAAGACAGCATCCATACTCTTATTGCATGTCCTAAAGCGGTCCAAGTGTGGCGTGATGTGAATTTATGGGACACAATTAATAGGGTGCTTCGTCAAGATTATAATATGCATGCCCTTATTTTTACTCTCTTGCAGCTTTTTCCTTCAGGTCAATGTGAACTTATGGCTACGATTATGTGGAGTCTTTGGAAGAGTCGTAACACAAAACTTTGGCAGCAACAGAATGAATCTAGTTCGCAAGTGCTCCAACGTGCAACCCATCTTTTGGATGAGTGGAGAGCGGCTCAACACATCAGGTCTCGTTGTCATGCCCCAGCCATCACTTCACATGTGCGGCCTACAAGGCAAGATGAGGAAAGATGGATGGCACCGGCATCGGGTAGGTACAAATGCAACATAGATGCATCATTCTCCACTACTCACAACAGGGTTGGTTTGGGTATGTGCCTTAGGGACGATACTGGTGCCTTTGTGCTTGCAAAAACAGATTGGTTTGCTCCTCTCTGTGATATTGATGTGGGGGAAGCCGTTGGGTTACACACAGCTTTGGAATGAGTGTCTAATCTCCAGTTTGACAATGTGGACTTCGCACTCGATTCCAAAAGAGTTGTTGACTGTGTTAACTCATGTAATGATGACAATAGCGAGTTTGGTTGTATTATTTCTGCTTGTAAACAGTTGTTAACTGATAGATTTCAGAACTCTCATGTTGAGTTCAACCGGAGGCAAGCGAATGGGGTCGCCCATGAGTTAGCTCAGGCAGCCCTATTTAATCCTAGCCCCCACATTTTCGATGATGTTCCTACATGTATTTGACATATTTTAGCTAATGAAATGCAATGATTTTCTTCCTTCAAAAAAAAATATATTAATTGTTACTGAAATAAGATAAAACATTGTGTGCAAACTACAAATTAAAGAATGAAATTTGAAAAGGGTGAAAAATGGCTTACTGTCATCATCCCCTCTGCCAACAAGAAACCGTGAAAGAAATAAAATCATAACATAAACAACATGAGAGTTCTAGCCATATTTGTTTTCTATGTTGTAACAAATAGAATATGATTTGGCCAATTTATAGTGTATCAAGGTCATGAAATATATATATATATATATATATATATATATATATATATATATATATATATATATATATATATATATATTAAACACCTAAGTAGATGAATGTGTTGTGTTTGCCCAATTTATCACACTTAGTAAAGGGGTAACATAAAAAAATGGAAATCGTTATAACTTATTTTTATTAGTTAGCTTTTCAACCTTTCATGATAGAAAGGGGTAAAGATAGAATTTGAAACTGTTCGACCGCGATGAATTTATTTGTACGAATAATGCACAATCAACATGACAACATAATGATGCATAAGTTGAACAGTTTGTAGGATATTTTCATATAAAACTAGGCAAATGTCCATGCTCTCGCTCGGGCTTGTTACATATATCATTGTTATGTTAAGTGTTATAAAAAATATTCGGTTAGAAAAAAATATATTTGATTAATTAAAAAAATATATCATAAGGTTTAATCTAAACAATTGAAGTTAACTAATATATAAACAGTAAATGACATGTTTTTCATTGCTCGATTAGAAAATTGCAACGTAACTGAATTGTATATGTGCAACAAATTCTTAGGATTAACATTTGCAAATTTGGAATGAATTCGACATTTGTTCACATATTTGTCTCGTATTTTTTATGTATTACAACAACATATTTGTCCAGTTTTTTTTATCAAAGACAAATATTTGACCCATGTTTTTTTAATATTTAATTGTTTATCTTATATTAATCACTGAAAATATTTGTCATGTATTTTTTATGTATCAATGAAAATATGTGTTTCGTGTTTTTTTATAATTATCAATTTCAAATATTTTTCCATACATTTTTTTATCAGGGATAAATAGTTATTCCATGTTTTTATGCTTATTGATGACAAATAAGTGTCCATGCTTTTTCATGCAATAGTGAAAATATTCATCCCATATTTTTTTAAAAATTATGGGTGAAAACTATTTGTCATATCTTTTTTATATTAATTAGTGACACATATTTGTTCAATATTTTATTTTGACGGACCGAGTCATGCTTGTTTGTGTAAATTGACAGTGAAATTTTAAGTTTGATTAATGAGTATTTTGATAATATAGGAAAGTTGATAACTATTTTTTAATGCATTGGTAGTAAAAATAATGTAGCATAATGTTTGAAATGCGAAAAAAAAAATGAGTTAGGTATCACATTTTATGGTTTTTATAATAAAATTAAATTAGTGTATTATTGAAGTTGCTTAGTGTTGGGTTTGTGTTTTGATGATGTTTATTAGCTAGATTTCTTTGATGATGTTTAAATAGTTTTAGTTTAAGCTTAAAACATGTTAAAGCACCTGACAATCATTGCCTCATTGTGTCATATGGTTCTTGTATGTCAAGTGTGTCTTTTTGTGTGCTTATCTTCATTGTTGAATGGCAAAACCTCTTTTCCAGGTCCTTGATTCGATTCACATTATTCTGAATCTTATCAATTTGTCTCTCTATCTTTGTTTCTTGTTGATCATGAGCTTTGATTCGAATCATTATTCTATGAATCGTATTAATCATGCATCAAATCAAAATGTCTTGATTCGTATCATTTATTGTCTCTGGTCTTGCATTTTGCATTTTTGAATCAATTCAAATATTCTTGATTCGTATCAATCTTCATATGGAAGATTTTGAATTGTATCAAGTATTCTTGATTCGTATCAATCTTAATAGCTTCATCTTTTTTTTGCCTGAATGAATCGTATCAAACATTCTTGATTCGTATCAATCTTCATCTGAAAACTTTTGAATCGTATCAAATATTCTTGATTCGTATCAAATTTTGGCAGCTTCAGATTTTTCTTCTTCACATGTTTGAATCGAATCAGACTTTTACTGAATCGATTCACTACGTTGTTTTTGCCTAAAATCTTGCACATATCACTCCTTCTTATATATAGCAATACCCATACTCATCTCAAACAATTGAATCAATTGCATCTATTCTCTCTAGAATCTTCAAACCTCTCTCTCCACTTGTTCTTCAGATTAAACACTTTTTCTAAGAATCATTGTGGTCTTTGAGTCATAGATTGATAGAGTGTTAGAGGGATTGTATTTTGATTGCTTTCAAGGATCTTGGATGGGAATCAAGGTTCCAAAGTGAATAGAGTGATTTCTTTCCACCTCCAAGGGTATCGGGGGTTCTTTCTAATCTTCTCAAGTTCAAGGGGATCCAAGCACCGGACAATACAAAGAAGAGTTTGAGGTGAAGAGCTTCAAGGATTGCATGGGTATTTGAGGATTCGAAGACTTGGAGAATCACCAATGTCAAGGGTTACTTGAAGATTGGGGGCTATGGTTGCATGTGAATTGAAGATTAGGGTAATTGAGGGAATTCTTGTAATCACAACATTTGTAATCAATTTCAACAATAGTGGAAGTCCTTGATAGAGACGTTTTCTATCAAGAAGAGTAGACGTACACCAAAACCAGGACAAAAAGGGGAAACTACTATAAATTATGGTTTCTTCTCTTCCCCTTTCCTCTTTTACTTTGTGTTAATTGATGTATATGAATTCTAATAATCGTAGAAAATTGATTTGAATATGATCATAATTTTAATTGTAAACCTAGTCTTAATTCATTGAATTAAGATTCTTCTCTAAATCAATTTAATCACAATTTAATTCAATCAAGTTTCAAGTCATTAGTTCATATACCTTGTGTTCATTAGCGATAGCTTGTTTTATTGCATTTATGTTTGGTTTGAGAATTGTCTAGTTTTGTAAATTGTGTTGTGAATTATTGATAGTTGATTGTATTAAGATTTAGCAATTGAATCTCTCAATTCAATAGTAAATCTTATCGTATTATCGTTGTCTTAATTTTTGTTATCAGTATCGTGTACAAATCCAATAAGTCAAACGTTTTTTCAAATACGCTTTTGCCAAACTCTCGATAATTTTGAAAAATGCTATTCACCCCCCTCTAACGCATATCCTTGTTTGCTATATAAACCAACAAGTATAATTATTCTTATTATTTATTTTGAAGATATAAAAAATATGTACCATGTGTATGAATTATGCGAGCCAACGACTTCTGTAGTGACTCATTTCCAAAATGGACAACGTTAAAAAAATTTAAGTGTGAAAAAAAATAAGTCAATCTATTATAATTATTCTTATTTGTGGTTATTGTATTATAATTGCTTTCATTTTTATGTCAATGGTATTAAAAAAAAATTCTTTAGTCACAAACATTCATCCCGTGTACGGTTTTAATAAAAAATTATAATAATTCTTTTTTTATTTAGAAAATATTAAAAAAAATAACTAATTGATTAGTGACGAACAATTGTTTCTTCTGTATGAAGTGTACTGTAATGCCCAAAATAAAGTTGTCTAGAATTTTTATTCGAGCGTTAAAATTTCATATTAGATACATTAAATTACAATACATAATCTGTCTGAATGAAAATATAACATAGACATGTCTCATACTGTCATAACAATACAAACGGATGCATACACAAGTACGTAAGTTGTTTGAATATACATGTGCTAACTAGCGAGTACATGATATCAAATAACATAATCTGAGTACAAATGACATAACATAAAGTACATAACACTAAAACATGGGACATGTCAGCATAGTCATTCAGCGGCTTTCTCCTTACCATTGCTACATGCCACCTGAGTATCTGAAAAAGAAATAAAATGATTGGGATAAGGCATAATGTCTCAGTGAGCTTCACCTATCCTAGGATACTAGTGGTCAGGGGGGAAACTAGGACCACAGTCTGCATACTAACATATTTCATGTCATATTATCATATTCATATCATATTTTAAGTTACAGTGTAACCAACAATTAATTTGGGTTCATTTTACAGAATGGCCGGATGGAGTAACCCTGAAACATTCTTCTAGCTGTCCGACAAAAATACCTGTCATATCAGGCCAATGCCGGGAACTCCTCTTACTATCATGTAGATTTTCTATCTGAGAAAAATCTCATCCAGCCTAATTTTGGAGCTTGCGAGGGACACAAATAATCTTAAATATTATCTGATATCTTATGCTATGTTCGTATAAATCATGCTTAGACATATATGTATCCCACTTTAGGTTAGTATTATTTCCACCATATCATATCATATTTCATTCACTCTAATGTTAATGCATTGCTATTAAGTTTGTACTGTCGCTATAGAATCCGAGACAGTTAGTTACACGACATAATGAAAATTTCAAACGGTTTACAAACATGACAACCGGTTACACAGGGAGGTGTAACCGGTTGCATATGCCTTGTCAAGTTCTGCAAGCAATTATAACTATTGACTTACCCTTATTCCTCGTACTAAAATTCCCTTTACTAGGAGAGAGATTTGTGGTCCCCGCAGTAACTCGTTTGTCACTTGGAATATGTGACCCACCCATACGTTTTTTCCTTGTCACAATCATCCATTCACCATGCACTTAATTGATGGAATCATCATCCTTCCTAGTTACTCGTGTGTCATCCTTATCGTTTGCCAATAATTTCTCCACATGTGTCAGTTACAGATTGCCCCACATTGGTAACCACCATTTGCGTCACCGTAACTACTTTAGTCCCCTCTTCATCCACCGGTTGACCCATACCATGTTGCAATGGTTTTGTTCCAGTTAACAAGGTTATAGATGTAGTCTGGGCACAATTACGAGTATAGTGCCTATAACAGCCACAAGAAGCACACATAATATGCAACCCTTCGTATTGAACCCTGTACCAATGACTGTTCACCCAAACCTTGTCAATGACTGGTTTTCTGAGATCAATTTCAACACATATGCGCGCAAACTTTCCACGTTCCACATTCAAAGTATTCTTGTCCACTCGAACTGGAGTTCCCACTGTTGAAGCAAGAGCCAAGAGGAAACTTTCATCATCATATAGCAAGTTTAGCCCTGGAAAACGGACCCAGACTAATGTTTTCTCTATTTTTGCCTCGGGAGCAGCAAACTCAGGATACCACTGAGAAACTGCTAAATAATGATCAAACACCATCCATGGCCCTTCTGTTACTATCTTCTGCCTATCACTTGGCATGTCACATTTCACCATGTAAAAACCTTGGTCAACATCCATGATTTCAAACTGACCTTGAAGCTTCCACATTTTCGTCAACCGTTCTTTAGGACATTGTAACCTACATTCTTCCCCAACCGTTTCACCACCAGTGTGTAACATTCCGCACAATACTTTAACAGACGCAGGGTAAATTAACTGATAAAATGGAGAAAACACAAGAATTATAAGGATAACATTTTAAGAGAAGTGACACTTTGGTAATTGGCACTTGTGTCTATTTAAGGGACAAAACCCTCATTTTTCTCTCATTTCTCCACCTCCTTCTCTCTCTAAAACTCAAACTCTCCTCCTTCTCTCACACCCTCAACCCCATCACCACAAATCCATTAATTCTTCTCAATCAATGTTACATGCAATTATATAATCTTGATCCTCATGGAAAACTAACCTAATAGCAAGCTTTAAACATGTCCTCCTTCTCCCAATCTTGCCTTGGCCGAACCCCCTTTCTTATTTCCCTAACCCTAACGTTCTTCCAAAATCAGCAATCCAGGCTTGTATGCTAAAATTTCACCTCCAATCACCTCTTTGAACTATTTGGAAGCTTGGGTACATGAGTATTAGAGGCTTGAGCTTGTAATTTTGGGATTTTGCTTGGAGCTTAAAAGGTAATCAAAATAAGTTATTTTAGGAGTTGGATTTTAAGTTGATGTTGTTTATTATTGACTGGGTGTTAGGTCACGAAATTAATGAATTAAAAGGAATGATTAAGGTGTTTGGATGTTGCTGCACGTTTTCTGCAGAATCTGAGCTTGTCCATGAAGGTCGTTGAGCGAGCATGAAGCCTCCCCCAGCGAGAAAGTGCAGAAGAAGGGTATGAGGTTGAAGCTTAAGCTGAATTTGCCGAAGTGCATGTTTGGACGATAAGGATTGGCAAAGTGTTAAGGTGAGTTCCTTTTAGCTTAGACTTCCCTTATGGGTCGTGTGAGAAGAATTTAGAAATAATTATGTATATTAGGTTCCCAAAATGTTAATGCAGGATCTTAATTGTGTTAAAAACTTGTGTTTTCCTTAAATATGATGTGAAACCAGAGTCATTGGTATGTTATCAGTAATATTGGACCTTGGGTACACAAGTTTTGAGAAAAACACGTTATGCAGAAGTTGTGTTTTGTTACGCTCGCTGAGCGAGGAGTAGAGCAATTTGCTACTGCCTGACTTCGCTGAGCGAAATTGAAGCTTTGCCAAGCGAGCCTTGCTCATTATGGGCTGGGTTTCGCTGAGCGAAATCTCACTTTGCTGAGCGAAGTTGTCCAGAATCTAACCCTCTTTATTAAAGTGACCCATGTAACATACCAATAGACCTACTATTATTTGAAATAAGTTTTAATAAGGGACAACAAGGATTAACACTTTTAGGGATGAGCATTAACATCGAGTGAGGGTTACTATTGCTTTATTAATTATTATTATGTACGGGTCTAGTTCCTAGACAACTCTAACCAGGATCAGACAGAACAGTTATAACAAGAATCATATTCAGGGCTTATAAAGATATACAGGCATATGTATATATATGTTGACGAGTTGTGGCTCAGGTACGCTCCAGATTCATTCTGGATAGGTCAGCCCGTCAGGGAACCTTCATGACGACTCATACATATATGTAAGTAAAAAAAATAAGACTATGCTATGACGTGCCTTTGGATGTTCACGCCAGTGGGACACTAAAGGTTCACGTATCAGTTAAGATGTGCTTTCCGTTGTTCACGTCAGTGGGACACGGGAAGTTCACGCAACAGATCTGAATTAATTAATATTAAAACATTTCAGATAAGTCGTGTCTCCTTGTTATTCATGCCAGTGGGATACAGAAGGTTCACGCCAGTGGGACGAGGCATTATAAATATGATTATAAATGTGTTAAGACTTATGTCAGTAATCAGATAGTAATCCTAGTTTCCCCTTGATCACTAAGTTATGCAGATAGTAATTTAGTTTTCCCTGATTACTCAGTGAAGCAGGCAAAAACCGTATAAACCCAGAATGAGTTGAGTTTAGAATATGGCAATCGTAGGTCTCCCCGAGGTTGCCAGCAACCTAGGATAGGTGGAACTCACTGAGACATTATGTCTCATCCCAATCCTTTTAATTCAGTTTCAGGTAAGCAAGTGGTTCAGGATGAAACTTAGCAGGAAGAAGCTGAGTGGAGTATATTGCTCGTTATGTACCAGTACAAGATGTTGCCAGCTGATATATATATATATATATATATATATGCTCTCACACACACATGTACACGTTAGATTTGTATTTCATTCAGTAGAATCTTGTTAATATTGAAAATTTTAATGTATCCAGTATTAAAATTAATACGCACAAATTTAGTATGGGTCTTACAACATCCGGATGGCACAAATCTTAAAAGTAACTTTCATCGAGAAACACCTTCGAAAGCAGTTTGTTGTCTCCCTCGTATTCAATTTTCACCAACCCTTTTTCAATAAGGTTGACCCGCTCCTTTGTTGGAGCCTTCGGTTGTCCCTCTGCCAAAATATCTTTAAAGGATACTTTCTTCTTCTGATTCCCGTCGATAGCCTATACTGATTGTTGTTTTCCACTGTTGTCCAGCGGCTTGTCCTTCACCTCCATGCTCTCGCGATGCGCCCGCAAACGTAAATCCTTTCAGAAAAGTGGGAGCACTCATCATGTCCGGCGGCTTGTTCAAGCAGTCGCCGCAAACGTAAACCCTTGGAAGCACGTCCGTGAAGTTAACCGCAAATATTACGATCGCAAAAACAATTACGATCGCAAAAACGCATCAAACTACGATAGCAAAATCGCAAAATCGCAAAAAGCTTGTTACTGACTTGTTAGGATATGTAATGAGTTAGTTTTAAGTAATATGAATTAATTTTTTTCAAAAAAAAAAGATAATAGGAATTAAATTATAAGTATCCAATTGGTTTTTTGTTTGACGGAAAAAATAAATCTAATCGGTTGCTTATGTTATTAGATACGTAACTTACTTTTGATTTTTTTTTTGTTGTTGTTCTTTTAACAACTAGTGTGTTAACTCGTGCAGACTATTATTTTTCGATCTCAAATTGTTTTATTTTTATTTATCGATGAAAATTATTTATCTCATGAATTTTTAAATATATCTGTGTTTTTTTGCCGCAATGATGACAAATATGTGTCCCATATTTTTTATGTTTATTAGTGATAAATATATCTCCCGTGTTTTTATGCATAAATGAAAAATATATTTAGGGGTTTCAGATCGTCGTTGGTGAATTACCGACGTGGATATCCTCTCACAGTCTTGGTATGAGTTGATTATGTTGTGGTCATTGGTTTCGTTCAACGTCGTTGTTGTCTTGCACGGCTCTAGCGTTGGCGCGGTTATGAGCTAGTTTTTTGTGGTGGATTATGTCAGATCGCGAGTTTCTCGATCTGGTTTTTGCTATGTTTTTTTCGTTTCTGTTTATTGGCTTTTGCTTTTGTTTTGTTCTGTAGAGATGAAGATGGGTGGTGGCTTTGTTCCGGCTCTGTGCTATGGTCTGAAAATCTTGAATCTGGTTTTGTGGATTGAAGATCTGGGTTCTTTAGTTCTGGTGTTGTTCTGTTGGATTCATATCTCGATTCAACATGACTGGTTTTATCGTGATGTTGCTCAAAAGGGCTAGGTGTGTAGATGCTCCGTGTTGACGGTAGTAGTCGTTCATTGTACCTAAAGGATTTTATCCACCATGGTTGCTTCCTGCGTCGTTGGTGGACTGTGATAAATTTATGTTATTTGTTCATCCCTCGATATGGACTGCGACTAAAGTTTCAAGACCACTCTGACTCTGTGGATTCGGTTGCTTTGGCTCGAAATGGTGTTTATTGTAACGCCCCGGATTTACTTGGAATTATTTTCAGTTATTTTAATTGATGATGCGACGTATGTGTGATGTCTTGTTGTGTTTGTGATGTTCTTGGTGTTTTGGTGCCTTGTTAGAGGGTAGTGACCTTAGATTATAAGGAATATGAGTTTGAGCGAATTAGATCCTTAGAAGGCATAACCCAAATGTGAGAAATATTGATATTTATTAGTATATTGGTGGTTGGGTTTATTTAATTGAATAAAGAAAAATTATAGTATTTAATTAAATAATAGTGTTAATAATTTAATTGGATTATTAGTAAATTAAACTAATTAATTAGAATTATAAAATAAGAAAGGGCATTTGTGGCATTTAGGATTTAGGGGTATGTTATGATGAGAAGAGGAATAAAAACATAACATATCGTGAAAACAAAATTGGGAGAAAACCAAAGAGCGAAGAACGAAGCTGAGGCAAGAGAGACCGGAAGGGATTCTACGGGAAGCGATCAATAGAGTTTAGAACCGGAAAACCTAAGGTAAGGGTGGGGTTCTTACATTCTAAGGGATTGCATAATGATGGGGTATGGTAGACTCTAGGTATATGTGATTGTATGGATTTTGACCCTTTTGTTCAATTCATGAGGTCTGTGATTTTGATGATGAAATTGGCATGATACATGCTGTTGTTGTGCATTATAATTGTGGTTTGTGATGATTGTTGTTGTTAATGTCATATTATGAATTGGATATGAATTATGTTGAGTTGTTGTTGTTGATTGTGATGATTTTGAATGAATGAGAAGTTTGAATAATATAAGTTGCTTTTCCTGAGTTTTCTTATCTCTGCCCCGAATTTTGAAATAAAAACTGGTATTGATCGGTACAGAATTGGTCTTAGGTGTAAACACAAAAGTTGTAGGTATGGATGTTAGTTTTCTAATGCCGTTGGTCTGACGTCAAAACGATTTATAGAACTTGAGTTATGGTCAAATTACTGCACATAGGTCACAGTGAATTTTTATGGACTTTCTGCACAACTTTTCCGAATTTTAAACGAAAACTGGTATTGATCGGTACAGAATTGGCCTTGGGTGTAAACATGAAGGTTTTAGATAATTTTGTTAGCTTTCCAGTGGCTTTGGTTTGACGTGAAAATGACTTTTAGTTTTTGAGTTATGATGAAAATACTCCAAGGAGGTCTTAGTGAAATTGTACGGTGACAACATTCTCTGTTTCATGTTTTTGCGTCTTTTTCACACGTCTCTGTTTTAAATTGGTCTTTGGTATAAACATGAAAGTTGTTGATAATTGTGATATCTTTCTAGTATCCTTGGTTTGACATGGAAATATGTTATGTATAATTTGTTATGGTTTTACAAAATTGTATGATGAATTGTTGATGTTTGAATACGATGTTATATGTAATTGTGAATTTGAATGACAGTTACAGTGATGTAGCCTTATATGGCAGCGATGTGGTTTATGTACGATGCTTGCATGTATTTTGTTGTTTCATTTTAGAAGTCTCATTCATTGCATCTTGTAACGATGGCCTGAAATTATGATAAAGCGACGTAGCCTTGTTTGGCAAAGTGACGTGGGGCTCCGGCCTGACATGCCCTATTTGGCATTATTTTGCGACGTTTGGTACCACATGCATATAGGTGAAGTCGGGTCTCATTGCATTATGTGTCGATGATAAATTGTTATAACCGTGACGTGTGGCGATGTTCATGATGTGCTTGATGTGATGATGTTTGAATATTGGTGATGATGATTGTTTGTGAAAATGATGTGTGAACATGAATAAAATGATTGGTGAGATAATGAAGTATGATCCTGTGCTTATGTTTTTACTTGCTCATTATTATGCTTTCGTTTAGATTGTTTGATATCTCACCCTTTTGTTTTTGTTGGTCCATTGTCTTTATATTGACAATGTGCAGATAACTCGAAGTAGCTTGCTGTGACGCTTAGACGAGGAGTACCTAGTGGTATATAGAATTGGGGTCGTGATGCTCTGATATTATGTAACACTGGGAATACGTTTGTCTTATGTTTTTGGGAGTTAACTTTATAAACTCCAATGCTGATTTTTATTAAAGTATTCACTTTATGTTGAGTTTTGAATTATGACGAATGTTTCGGCTTTTATGCCATAGTGCTGATTACGAGTTGATATTATAATTATTTTCCGCTGCTAATAAAGAGATTTTCAGACATGATGTTGTTATCTTGAGGAGCCTGTTTGTTAATAAGTATGTTTTATGTTTTCATGATTTTGTGACATCCCGTTATTTGTTAAATACTCTGATATATTATGTGCTTATTCGCGCGGGGAAATCGGGGTGTTACATTTATGGCTTGCTGATACTTTGAAGGGAGATGTTGGAACTTGGGTCGTTTATGTGTTAGCAGACGATCCATACGACTATTTAAATGCTTAGAATATTCACTCTACGTTTTTTTTTTGCAATTCGGTTCGGCGCCCCTACGTGGGTTCGCTAGATTGTCTGTGGTAGTGGTTGTTTAAGGTTGTTCTCTTTTATTACCACTTTTGTACTTAATTGTTGGGTTTTGTTTTTGTGGTTTACTGGGCCAGGTCCTTGCACCCCCCACCCTAGTCGTGTACTTCCTTCTCTTATTAATTTAATTTTTTACTTTGATTATAAAAAATGAAAAATATATTTATATTATTTTTTTTATATTTAATAACAAATTTTTTTTGCATTTTTTTATGTATCAATCACAAATTTGTCCCTTTTTTCTAGATTTACCGATGACAAATATTTCTCCCATATTTTTTTATGTATTAATGACTAATATTTTAACAGTGTTGTTTTTATTTTTATCAGTGAAAAATATTTGACTCATAATTTTTTATGTATCAATAATAAATATTTGTCTTACGTTTTTTTAAATTTATAATGACAAATATATGTTATGTGTTTATTATTGACTAATATATGTCTCATTTTAATATATATTTATCGGTGATAAAAACTTCATAAAAAAATTGTGATAAATAATTGTCCAGTACTTTTTTATGTATGAGTTATAAATATCTCCCCGTGTTTTTTAATATTTGTCTAGTATTTTCTTAATATTTATCAACTAACTAGACTTTCGACCCGTGCGACGCCCGGGTCTTATCGACTATCATGTAGTCCAATAATCATTAAATTGATTTAGTGAAGAATAAATAATGAATTAGAGGTAATAGTTAAGGTTTTAATAGAGAATGAGAAATTGGAGCTCATCTAAACATGTCACCTCATAACAATACTTGCATAAGAAAAACTCAAGCTTAATTTGAAATATAAGGTTTAAAGAAAAACTGCAAAGCCACATCATTATATATATGTTAATAACTTATTTGCCATGACCTGGAAGATTTTCCTATTTTTTAGGCCAAAATAAAAGACATGAGAATAGAGACTCCCCCTTATGGTGAATAGAGACTCCCCCTTACCTTTGGTGCAGAATTTGATATTCCTACGGTAAAATCTCTCTCCAGGTTCTTCTCACTTGTCTCCTTGCTTCTTCTCTCCACAACCCTAGTTTTCCTTTGATCTCTAATCTTTTCTTGTTTGTTGTAACCCTAATTCTCTAATGCTCTCCTCTATTTATAACCTTTTAACTGAGCTAGGTTTCTCTCATAACTATTTAACGGGTTTACTCTTCAATTTTAAAATATATTATTAAGTACAAAAATATATTAGATTTAGTACAAAAATATCTCAAATTGAGTACCAAAATATATCATATTCAATATAAAAATAGTATATTAGATTTAATTCAAAAATATCTCAAATTTATAACCTTTTAACTGAGCTAGGTTTCTCTCATAACTATTTAACGGGTTTACTCTTCAATTTTAAAATATATTATTAAGTACAAAAATATATTAGATTTAGTACAAAAATATCTCAAATTGAGTACCAAAATATATCATATTCAATATAAAAATAGTATATTAGATTTAATTCAAAAATATCTCAAATTGAGTACCAAAATATATCATATTCAGTATAAAAATATATTATTGAGTATTAAAATATATTTCATATATATCATATTCAATATAAAAATAGTATATTAGATTTAATTCAAAAATATCTCAAATTGAGTACCAAAATATATCATATTCAGTATAAAAATATATTATTGAGTATTAAAATATATTTCATATCACAAACCAAAATATATTAGATTGTGCATAAAAATATTTTAGCAAAACTTTTTTCATAAATTTCTTTCAAAAGAAAAGTTAGGGTTAGTCATTAGGGTTGTCAAGACTACCTAACATTTATATATATAAAGATTCATAAAGAAAGAATCTCATGCGCGTATAGGTTAGCTAACATTGGTTTAGGCCTTTATGTTTTTGTTTGTTCCCTTCTCTTCCTAATAACATTAACCTACATTATATAATGTCGCGGTGATTTTCGGAGATCAAGCTATTAATTAGCGTTGACTCGCAATTCTAAGATTCACCACCGATCTTTTATTTTTCCGAGGAAAAGGGAGAAAGTTCGAAAAAAAACCCTATTTATTAGAGATCAAGGTCCGGGGGTTGGTTACGCAAAGGGAAGGTATTAGCACCCTAAACGTCTATAGTACTCTATAGAAACCTCTTGTTTTTAATTATCTTTATGCTAAATTAATTATTTGTTTGTAAAATAAATGCCTAAGTGTGAAAAAAACTAAAGAGATGAGTCAAAAAGAAAGAAGATGTTTTTGTTATTTTGTTGATTTGGAAAGACAAAGTCTTTTGCCTACACACCCGAATGGGATCAAAATCATGTAGTTCGGGGTAAAAATGACGATTGATTTGTTTTGTATTTTGTATTGGTTTTTTAAAAAAGTTTTAAAGATAAAATAAAGGCCAAGTGGCAAAACGAGATTGGTTTGTGTTTTTTAATTTTGGAAAATGATTTAAATGTTATTAAAATGGATTAATGATTTTTTAAGAAAGTGAAAGAAAAAAAAGGAAGGTTTATTTAAGAAAAGATTTTTTGAATTTTGACTTATTTGCATGTTTTTGTTTTTTTTTATAATTAACTAAGACTAAAAAAGGTAACTAAAAGCTAAACGCGAGGAACTTCCGTGATGACGTTGGATCACCACGAAATCCTTTTGAAAATAAACTAGCCTAATATTTTTTGTATTTTTTGTAAAGCGAAAAAAAAAATAAGACATAATGCGGAATAAATAAAGTGTGGGTGTCAGTGCATATTCTCATTTATATTTTACATTGGTCCTAAATACATTCTAATAAAATAAAAACGGAATAATAAATAAATATAAAAATTGCAAATGCGATAAAATAAATATGATAACAATAGATAAAGGGATAAAAATGCATGAAATGCAAAAACAATAAGTAAATATGTTGCATACAAGAAATAAATAAAAATGCATGAAGTACTGAAATATAAAGGCTGTAAAAATAAAATGCATGGGAATGAATAGAAATTAAAATAAGAAAAATGAGGAATGATAAAAAGGAAAGGAAATAAAATTATTTTTCTGAAAATCTTTGTGAAAAACACTAGATGAAGTTTCAAAAAAAGGAACTTCCGTGATGACGATGGATCACCACGAAATCCTTTTGAAAATAAACTAGCCTAATATTTTTTGTATTTTTTGTAAAGCGAAAAAAAAAATAAGACATAATGCGGAATAAATAAAGTGTGGGTGTCAGTGCATATTCTCATTTATATTTTACATTGGTCCTAAATACATTCTAATAGAATAAAAACGGAATAATAAATAAATATAAAAATTGCAAATGCGATAAAATAAATATGATAACAATAGATAAAGGGATAAAAATGCATGAAATGCAAAAACAATAAGTAAATATGTTGCATACAAGAAATAAATAAAAATGCATGAAGTACTGAAATATAAAGGCTGTAAAAATAAAATGCATGGGAATGAATAGAAATTAAAATAAGAAAAATGAGGAATGATAAAAAGGAAAGGAAATAAAATTATTTTTCTGAAAATCTTTGTGAAAAACACTAGATGAAGTTTCAAAAAAACAATGTACCTTTGATTTTGATTTCTGTTTTCGGTTATGGGTGTTCTGGTTCGGATTGTTCTTGTCAGTGGATTTGAGGTGGTGGTTTATGGTTTTGATTTGCTGGGTTTGTGGTGGTTAGCGAAGCCGTGTGTGAGCGAGGTTTCGGTTTTGTTAGAATCGAAGGAAAAAAGGAAGAAAAGAGGTGGATTTTGGTATGTGGCCGCCGCGGCTTGGTAGTGTCAATTGGGGTTTCTGACTGATGATTCTCTTCAAAGGAGGTGCCTCCTTTATATAGCCTTCAGCAGCAACAAATATTTGAACCAAATATTCTTCAAAGATATATTTCCAAAATTCTTCTTTAGAAATATATTTCACCATAAAATATTTCTTCAGACTAAAACACATATTTGCATCAATTATTCTTTTTAGAAATATATTGAAGCAAATATTTTTCAGAAATATATTTTCCAAAGATCTCTTTTGAAAATATATTTCCAAAATTTTTCTTTAGAAATATACTTCACCATAAAATCTTTCTTCAGACTAAAACACATATTTGCATCAATTATTCTTTTCAAAAATATATTGAAGCAAATATTTTTTCAGAAATATATTTCCCAAAGATCTCTTTTGAAAATATATTTCCACAATTTTCTTTAGACTAAAACACATATTTGCATCAATTATTCTTTTCAGAAATATGTTGAAGCAAATATTTTTCCTAAATATATTGAAGCAAATATTTTTTCAGAAATATATTTCCCAAAGATCTCTTTTGAAAATATATTTCCACAATTTTCTTTAGACTAAAACACATATTTGCATCAATTATTCTTTTCAGAAATATGTTGAAGCAAATATTTTTCATAAATATATTTTCCAAAGATCTCTTTTGAAAATATGTTTCCAAAATTTTTCTTTAGAAATAAAACACATATTTGCATCAATTATTCTTTTCAGAAATATATTTTCCAAAGATCTCTGCAAATGAAAATATCCAATCTGAAAAATATATAATTAAATCTTCAAAAGACCAGGAAAATAAACAGCTCCCATGCTTCTGAAAGTACTTCTGAAGTAGGTGCTTATGAAGGTTCAGTTTCCGAAAAACCTCGGCTTAAAAGGAAAAGAAACGAAATGAAAATGGGTCAAAAATGAGGTATGACAGATGCCCCTGTTTAAGTTTCTTCGTTACGGAGATTTAAAAGTGAAATTTTAATTCGACGGGTCGAAGAGACTTAAATACAGAGTACACCATTTTTGACCAATTTCGACTGTAAAATGATATGGATGCAATGCTATGTATGCAAAGTTATAAATGCGATGCTATGCATGTAATGCTGTGAATGTTTGCGATGCAAGTATGAATGCAAGACGGCGAAGATGACTCGACTGGGGATAACAAAACAAAAGGATACCCGAGTCTGTTAAAAGAAACGGGGTCCGACTCCACTGGGGATAGATGTTTACTGGGGATAAATGTCAGTCGTTCAGGTTAATGCCGAACTGCCACTGACGATGAGCAAGAAATGGTAAATGCCAACTGTTCGGGTTATTGCCGAACTGCCATTGACGACAAGAAGTAAAGATAAATGTCAGCCGTTTGGGTT
The DNA here is from genome assembly GCA_018208015.1 of Medicago ruthenica. Taxonomy (NCBI): domain Eukaryota; kingdom Viridiplantae; phylum Streptophyta; class Magnoliopsida; order Fabales; family Fabaceae; genus Medicago; species Medicago ruthenica. The sequence continues at coordinate 71,905,886 of CM031373.1, read as the reverse complement.
ATTGCCGAACTAGTCAACTGACGACAAGAAACAAAGGTAAATGCCAGCTGTTCGGGTTATTGCCGAACTAGTCAACTGACGACAGGAAACAAATAGGATAAATGCCAGTTGTTCGGGTTATTGCCGAACTAGTTAACTGACGACAGGAAACAAAAAGGATAAATGCCAGCTGTTCGGGTTATTGCCGAACTAGTCAACTGACGACAGGAAACAAAAAGGATAAATGCCAGTTGTTCGGGTTTTTGCCGAACTAGTCAACTGACGACATGAAACAAAGAGGATAAATGCCAGCTGTTCGGGTTATTGCCGAACTAGTCAACTGACGACAGGAAACAAAAAGGATAAATGCCAGCTGTTCGGGTTATTGCCGAACTGGTCAACTGACGACAGGAAACAAAAAGGATAAATGCCAGCTGTTCGGGTTATTGCCGAACTAGTCAACTGACGACAGGAAACAAAAAGGATAAATGCCAGCTGTTTGGGTTATTGCCGAACTAGTCAACTGACGACAGGAAACAAAAAAGGATAAATGCCAGTTGTTCAGGTTATTGCCGGACTAGTCAACTGACGACAAGAAACAAAGATAAATGCCAGCTGTTCGGGTTATTGCCGGACTAGTCAACTGACGACAAGAAACAAAGATAAATGTCAGCTGTTCGGGTTATTGCCGAACTAGTCAACTGACGACAAAAGACTGGATAGGAAAATGCACAAGTTGTTCGTTAAAGAACTGCCACTTGGCGAAAAGAGGGTGACATCTTAGGACCAGACACACTGGGGATGACACTTGGGGAAAGGGAAAGTTACAAATTATTCATGATTGATTGAAATGAAAAGATAATTGAAGCAAGACTCATGATGGTTAATGCAACCATGTATGCATGATATTGTCTTTATTGTATATGCATGAATGTGTATATGCATGAATGTATGAATGCATGAATGACGACACGACTTGTATGACTGTATGGAGGATTGACTTGTATGATTGTATGAAGGATTGACTTGTATGATTGTATGAATGATAAACTTGATGAGACAAGATTGGACGGATAAAATGGAAAGTGACCCGACGTCGCATCGCAAACACTCGGCAATCTTCAATAGGGATGATGCCACTGGGGGCATATCAAAACAATGACGGGGTAAAGCCCGGCATATGCAACAACTGATGGGGAGTAAACACTTCCTGGGGAGAGCGTGTTAATCCGAAACTTGGTAGAAGAACTGGTGCTTCTGTGGTCATACTTATTTTTTTGTTTTTGTTGGTTTTCTTTTTTTTTTTTTTGAGTCCCTAATTTTTGCCTGGACCGCCTTTTCAGGTTTTCAGCCCACCGGGAATATATTCTTTTGTATGCCCCTAATTTTTGCCTGAACCGCCCTTTCGGGTTTTCGATCCACCGGGACACTCATTTTTGCCTAAGCCGCCCTTTCGGGTTTTCGACTTACCGAGCTCTTTTCTTTTTTCTTCTTTTTGTTCTTTTTTCTCTTTTTGTTTTTTTTTCTCTTTTTGTTTTTTTTTTTTGGCAATTGACCACGTTCAACCTGCAAAGTATCCGTTCTCAGGATAGCGGTTGACGCACCCTTCACTTATTCATGAGTTCAGAGAAAATGTGTTTGTTGTTTGTGCTTTTCAAAAAGACATGAAAAATATGTTTATGATTTTGAAAAATATTTTGTTTCAAATGCTACCATCAAAAATAGAAAAGGTTTTATAAGCTGAATAAATGAGAATTCCAAATGAAAAGGCAACAGGCTCAAATTTATTTAGGAGAGTGGTGACCCGCCAATGGCATGGCTCCACGGATCTTAAAAAGTTTGGAAAATGGTAAATATAAGGGGAAAGTACATTGAACACAATAACCGCTATTCTCCCAGACAATTTTGAATTCCACTATTTGGATGCTTCAGATTCAGAGTCTCTTTGACATTTAATGTGCCCCAAGCAAGCAGAGACCAGACCAATGCAGTTACTTTGTCTTTTGATCCTTAACTTTTGCATAGATCGCCCTTTCGGGTTTTCGACCTATCAGGATGATTATTTTCTGTTTTATGTCTCTAATTTTTTCCTGGACCGCCCTTTCGGGTTTTCGATCCACCGAGACGCTCATTTTTGCCTAAGCCGCCCTTTCGGGTTTTCGACTTATTGAGCTGTTCTTTTATTTTTTAGGCAAAGTATTTCTTGACTGCATCAGCATTCACAGGATGGGGAAACTCGTCACCATCCATAGTCGTAAGAGTTAATGCGCCACCTGAGAAAGCTCTCTTGACGACATATGGACCTTCATAGTTAGGCGTCCACTTGCCCCCTGGAATCCGATGGAAAAGATGGGATCTTCTCGAGCACGAGGTCTCCTTTTTGAAACACACAGGGACGAACCTTCTTGTCAAAAGCTTACTTCATCCTCTTTTGATATAACTGCTCATGGCACAAGGCCTTCATGCGTTTCTTTTCAATCAAATTTGAACTGATCATATTTGTTTTGACATCATTCAACCTCTGATAATTTGGCTTCCATTAGAACTTTCATACCGTATACCAAAGAGAACAGGGGTTGCCCCTGTTCAGGTACGCACTGAAGTATGATATCCGTGTAAAAGCATTCTGTAACATCTCATGCACGTCCTTGTAGGTGGTTACCATCTTCTGCACTATCTTTTTGATGTATTTTTTGCTTTGTTTTTTTTGCTTTTGTTTTCTTTTTCTTTTGATTTTTTTTTGTTTGATTTTTTTTTGCTTTTGATTTTTTGCTTTTGCTATTGTTTTTTGTTGTTGTTTTTTTTTGCAGCCTCGATGGCACCATTCATCTGAAATTTTATCAGGAATACCGTAGTGCTCAAGTTAATCACTTTCAGTGCTTCTTCATGTGGCTGAATGATGTTCTTTTTATATTCTAGTAACCGAGAGATCCCTTCGTCCTCCTCCTCTTCAGCTTCGTAAACAGGGAACTCAAAGTCGGGAGAGAGCATAGGGTTATAGTGTTCAACGGGTTTATTGATGTTCAGTCTACATATGGTTGATGATTGATTTTAGAAAATGAGTGGAGGAATGCAGACTTTTTGGAATTGATTGAAAACAGAAAAATAAAAATAAAATATTTTTGGGTTTTTTGTGTTACCATTTTCCAGAAAAAAAAAAGCAATAAATATAGATATCGGGATAAACCACATTTTCCATTAATAAAAGTAGTACTTGAAACAAAACAGCTCTACATGATTGCACTTTCGTCCTGGGCAAGACGAAAGGATCTTTTTGAAAAAAAACAGAAAAAAACAAAGACACATTACTTTGACGCATGAACTACTGAAGGGATGTCAACCGCGTCCTAGTTGCGAACAAGTTTTCCAGGTGTGACAAATGCAGGCACTGTCTCCTCAGGAACATCTTCTAAAACGGCATTGGCTTCTGGCGGGGCGTTGATGAACCCGGCACTACAAAAAGTGCTACTGATGGAACTTGACCCAACACCACTCTTTGAGGAACCTGCAAAAGAAGCAAATCCCAGTCCTTCACGGTTTTTACTTTCTGGTAACTGCACAACTTTTCCCCATCCTACACCTGTTCCTTCCTGCACCACTTTCTGTGCGCTCTTCCAAGTGGCAAAAGACACTTCACTCTTCTCTGGCTCCTTACCCTCTACAGTCAGGCCTTGGAAAGAGGTTCCTTCTGTTTAATCAGCACCAATGAAGGAAAAAGTTGACAAATGATTAACCAACAAAGCTTCTTCTCCACTCACAGTAACCAGCCTTCCATTTCTGACAAACTTCAGCTTTTGATGCAAGGTTGATGTCACGGCTCCAGCTTCATGGATCCACGGCCTGCCCAAAAGACAACTGTATGCAGCTCGGATGTCCATCACCTGGAATGTAATTTGGAAAACAGATGGTCCGATTGTAATAGGTAAGTCGACCTCCCCAATGACAGACTTCCTTGATCCATCAAATGCTTTGACAACCGCCCCGCTTCTTCTCATGGGAGGCCCCTGGTAGGAGAGTTGATCTAATGTTGTTTTGGCCATTACATTCAATGAGGAACCAGTGTCCACAAGTACATTTGACAAAGCATCAGACTTGCAGTTCACCGATATGTGTAACGCCAGATTGTGGTTTCTTCCCTCCTCAGGAAGCTCTTCATCGCTGAAGCTTAAATTATTGCATGCAGTAATGTTTCCTACTATACTGTCCAATTGATTAACAGTCACGTCCTTCTCCACAAAAGCTTGGTCTAACACCTTCATTAGAGCCTCACGGTGTGCTTCCGAGTTCAACAGCAAAGACAAGATAGATATCTTGGAGGGAGTTTGTAGCAGCTGGTCTACTACTTTATACTCGCTCTTCTGGATCAGTTTCAGAATTTCATCATGATCGAAATCCTTGCTGGTCCCACTAGATTGGCATATTTCCTTCTTTGTACCGGGGCCATTCAATGTCACCTGTTCAACTACCGGGTCATTCACTTTCTTTGCAAACAATGTGGGGATAACACGTCCATTCCTCAGAACCCTGCTGTCACTGGTAATGTTGTCCATAGAAGTCGCAGGAGTTAGAGAGGGCAAAGGCACCTCCTGCCCACCTTCCAACACCGTGGCACTATACTTGTAAGGGACCGCTTTTAGAGAAGCATACGGCACAGGTCTTGGCAAGCTAATCACCAGTGGAGTAGTAGCTGGTTTCCCACTGTTATAACTTATTTCCAACCGCTGGAACTCAGGGGTAATGACACACACTTCCTTGTCTTTCCTTGTGATGATTAATTCTCTGCTATTTATCAACCCTTGTATATCCTCTCGTACCTTCTGGCATCCTTTTACATTCACGGGACATACTTCACATGCTGCATGATCATGGTCAAACAGAGCTGCCTCGCACATCTTGATATGTATTGGGACAAGGGGAGTTCGAATATGCTGGACATCCAGGATGACACCGTCTTCATCACAATCTTGTATCATGTTGACAGTAGGTCCATGGTTCGGCAGAGGGTTTGCCTGAACATTAGGATTTTGATCTTTGAAAGATAGCAAGTTGGCCCGAACTAACTTTTGTACTTCAGTTAAGAGCAAGGCAATGCTCAACATCGTGTCCAGGCGCTCCTTGGTGAAAGACGCAAGTTAGGTCATGCCGGTACCAAGGGGGTAAAGTATCTGGTATACGGGGAGGTGCCTTGAGCTAGACAAGGTTTTTGGCGAGTAAAGCAGGGAGCAAGTCAGCATACTTTATCGGGATTGGGTCAAAAGTGGTTCTCTGACGGTTTTGTGGTTGATATGGTTGTTGAGGGGTTTGCGGGCGATTTTGTTGTTGTTGAGGGTATTGTGGTTGATGGTATTGTTGTGGGGGATATTGGTGGGGGTAATGTGGTCTTTGTTGGTGATATGCTGGGTTAGGGATAGTGGATGCGACATTCGCAATCTGGCCGTATGGGGTGTAATTCTGCTGGGGCTTACCATGGGCTATCATTCCCACATCTTGATCTTTCTTCTTCGCAAAGTGGCTTCCAAACTTCTTGGTATTACTTGCAGCAGGGGTACTTTCCACAGTCAAACGCCCCTCTCGGACACCTTCCTCTAATCGTACACCCATGTTGACCATTTCGGTGAAGTCTGTTGGTGCACTTGCAACCATTTTCTCGTAATAAAACTGACCCAGAGTCTTCAAAAATATTTTGGTCATTTCCCTTTCTTCCAATGGCAGGACAATCTGGGCAGCCACCTCCCTCCAACGCTGGGCGTACTCCTTGAACGTTTCCTTCTCTTTCTGTGTCATTGCACGGAGTTGATCACGATCTGGAGCTATGTCCAGATTGTACTTATACCGACGGATGAATGCTTCACCAAGATCATTGAAAGTACGGATGCTCGCACTGTCCAAATTCATATACCACTTCAGAGCAGCCCCAGTCAGGCTGTCCTGAAAGAAATGAATAAGCAACTTATGATTGTCAGTATACATGGAAATTTTTCGCGCGTACATCACCAAGTGACTGCGGGGACAAGTGTTTCCTTTATACTTTTCGAAATCTGGCACCTTGAACTTGTGGGGGATAGTAACATTTGGGACCAAGCATAATTCACGGGCATCCTTCCCGAACAAGTCTCTACCTCGGAGGGCTTCGACTTCCCTCTGCATACCATCAAACCTTTCTTGGAGTTCGTCCATCTTGTCCAGAGCTCCAATACTTTCAGCATGGTAGATTGGCTCAACCTCTTGTTGAATAGTGTGAATCAGCGGTGCTGAATAAGTCATTGCAGCTTGAGGGAGAGAAGCGCCGGGTTGTGGAACCGGTACTGACTGCTGGGCGAAGGGGAGTGGAACTTCAGATATAGCGGGCTGGAGACTTCCACAGACTGGAGGTGTAACGACCCTATTTTCGTATGTTATATTTTTATATATTTTATTTTATGGATTTGCATTTAAATATAGTTTCGCGTAATCTAGAAATAATTATTTGGCGCGAGGATAAGTTCGTAATCGAGTTTTTAAGGTTTTGGGCCAAGAGGATGAATAGTATTGGGCTTTTGGGGTTTATGAGTAGTAATGATCAAGTGGATATGATAGTAGTGAGCTTGGATTGGATTGAAAGGCTAGGATTAGTCCTTGAGAGTTAGTAAGGAATGGATGGCCAAGATTGTTTTGCTTGAATTATAAAAGATTAACACAAAGACTTTTTGAATCACTATTCATTGCTTTTTGGAGAAGAAGAAAACGTGGAAGAAGAGAAGGAGAGGAGCAAGAGAAAAACCTAGGGCAAGTGATTTAAAGCTTGAGTTGCTAGAGAACTTTGATTTCAAGGTAAGAGAGTTAGTATTACTTGATCACAAGTGATTAAGAGAAGGGGAGAATGTCTATTTCTCCATCCCAAACTTCTCCTTCACTTTGTCTAGGTTTTGATAGAAAGTTTTTATGGTTTAAAGATGTTAAATGAATCATGTTATGCTTATTTGATGCTAAGTGATGTTGCTAGCATGTTTTGTTGAAGTTATAGTGTTTTGAATGCAAAGGAAAAGTTATGGAAAAATAGTGTTTTTAACCCTAATTTCTTTGATAGATGTAATCCTTGCTTGTGATGGTTTATAAATGATGTTTTAGGAAGGAAAATTGTTTTTAACAAGTCCTGGAACTTTGGGTAACCTTGAATGGGCTAAAATGGTGGAAAATCACATTTTTACATGACTGTGTACTGATATGGTCGCTGTAGCGACGGACCGTCGCTTGTAGCGACCAGACAGGATAATTCCCTGCCTATCCGCGCTTGTAGCGACCACACTGGCGCTTGTAGCGACCAGGCTCGCTTGTAGCGACCAAGGGCTCGCTTGTAGCGACCAGCCCTGTACATGCCAACTTCGTTGAGCTGTTTTGAGGGTCCTGGTGCGCGCGGGGGTGACTTTTTGCTACTGCATTCTCATAATATGTTTTGGAAACCTTGCCCATCATTTTAATTCATTCTTAATACTTCCTAAAGATTATTTGTTTCAAGAAAAGCGTGAGTAAAACCCTAGCATGAGTGTGGGATTATCAAGTGTGTGGGTCTTCCTTTGAAACCCTTATGTGTGAGATTTGGATATGATTTGTTTGGTTTATTTGAAATTGTTGAACATGGTTGAGTATATAAATGTTATGGCTTATGATTTGGCCATGAGAGCCTAGTAGTTGTGTTTGTTGTTGTTGATGTTGTGATAATTATAAGAGTGCTGATAATTTAGTGGTTGTGTTTGTTGTTGTTGCTATTGTGATAATTATCAGAGTGCTGATAATTAGTTGTGTTAGTAAATATCATATATTTGCTAAGTGAATCATCATGCATTTCATGATTGTATGATATCAAGAGTGCTTGGTATATGAAATCCAAGAGTGCTTGGTTATCAAGAGTGCTTGATAAGGATATAAGTTTATCCAAAAATGATTTGGTACCACATGCATTAGTGAATGCATTTCGAGACATGCATCCTTTGTGACATTAGTGTTCATCTAGGAATTATGTGTGCATAATGGTTGTTAAGTGATATTATGTGTGCATAATGGTTGTGAGTGGTAATTGTATTTGATGATGTTTTGTGCGTTGTCAATTACGTGTTGTGTTTTGGTTATGTATAATAATGTGTTATTATACCTGTTTATTGGTTGTGATACTAACACTCTCTGTTATGTGTTATTTGCTGGATCTTTGGGGATCCAGATTATCAGGTTGGCGAGGCTATCGTTGAGGAATAGCCCTTTGCTGTTAGGAGCTTTCGTAGTGGTGAGGGCATAGCTTAGCCATCCTTACATTTTTGGTACTAGGTGTTGTATCCTAGTTAGAGTCTAGGGCTCTGATATTTGTAACACTATTTTGGGTATCTGAACGTTTATGTATAGATTTGGCAATGGTCTCTGTTGTAGAATTGCCTCTTTTGAAAATCTTATGTATATATATATTTTGTGTAATATATGCATGCTTGGTTATAAGCTGATTTTAAGCTGTGTTTGTTATTTTTCCGCTGCTGTTTGTGAATCAAATATATTTTGATCTGTGGATGTTTTATGAAAATGCGTTTTCATTAAGTTGTAACTTCCTATGTCCTTAACGTTTTGTTTTTATTAAAGTTAATAATCGGCGGTTAAGGGTTAGGGTGTTACAATAGTTGGTATCAGAGCAGGTCGATCCATTGGATCAATTAAGTTTAGTATACCCTTTGTGTAACATGTGTTTTCTTAAACACTTTGTTCTCACTTGTGTTATGTGGTGTTTGGTAGTGTGTGGATATGACGCAACGAGCACTTGCGGATGCGATGGAGCGGATGGCGGATGCCATGGCTCAGGATGCTGCTAGTAGGACTGCGGATAGAGTCGCACAACAAGCTAGAGGAGGCGGAGAAGATGAGCTGAGACTCGAGAGGTTTATGAACAACAAACCGCCTATCTTCAAGGGAGGATACGATCCAGATGGAGCTCAGACTTGGTTGGAAGGGATTGAGAGAATTTTCGGGACTATGCGTTGTCTGGATGCGCATAAGGTATTGCTGGGAGCGTATGTTCTCCATGATGAGGCTGATCATTGGTGGGGAAACGCTAGTCAGAGGTTAGGAGCTGGTGGAGCTTTAGTTACTTGGGCTCGTTTCCGGAGAGAGTTTTTAACCAAGTATTTTCCGGCAGACGAGAGGAACCGTAAGGTGATTGAGTTCATGGAGCTCAAGCAGGGGAGTTTATATGTTTCTGAATATGCGGCCAAGTTTGAAGATTTGTGTCGTTTTGCTCCTCATTACAACACGGTGGAAGCTGAGGAAGACAAGTGTGTAAAGTTTGAAAATGGGCTGAGGCCAGATATCAAGCAGTTGATTGGGTTTAGCGAGATCAGGAATTTTCCGATGTTGGTGAATAAGAGCCGAATATGTGATAAGGACGGTAAAGCTAAAGCTAATTACTACAAAGCCGCGAATGAGAAGAGGGGAAAGGACATGGCTAGAGGTAAACCGTATGGCAGAGGTGGGAAGAAACCAGATGAAGGTGGGAGTAGTGGTGGCAAGTTTGGAGGTAATAGAAATTGCTTTAAGTGTGGACAACCGGGGCATCGTATTTTTGAGTGCCCGAAGAATGATGGAAAATGTTTCAAGTGTGGTGATCCTAACCACAAAGCTGATCAGTGCAAGAAAGGTGTTGTGTGCTTCAACTGCAAAGAAGCGGGTCATAAGAGCAACGTGTGTAAGAAGCCTAGAGCGGCTGGAGGAAAAGTATTTGCTTTAGATGGTGGTGATGCGAAGGCGGACAACTTGATCAGAGGTACATGCTTTATCAATAATACTCCTTTGTCTGCTATTATTGATACGGGTGCTACCCATTCGTTTATTTCTATGGATTGCGTTAAGAGGTTGGGTCTTAAAGTAGAAAATATGATGGGACGCATGGTTATAGAAACGCCTGCAAGTGGTTCGGTATCGACTACTCTAGTCTGTGTTGATTGTCCAGTCACTATGTATGGTCGACACTTTGGTATGGATTTAGTCTGCATTCCGTTGAGCGGAATCGACGTTATCTTTGGTATGAACTGGTTAGAATTTAATCGGGTTCATATCAACTGTGGTAAGAAGACGGTTATGTTTCCAAGACCGGAGCCAGAGTTGTGTTCGAAGCTTATGTGTTGTCGAGAAGTGGTAAGATCAGTGAAGGCTCAAGAGGACGTGTTTGCTATGTTTGCTTCGTTGAGAGTGGAAGAGAAGATTGAGATTGATGCGTTGCCGGTGGTGCGTGATTTCACAGATGTTTTTCCAGATGACATTTTGGATTTACCACCCGAGAGAGAGGTTGAATTCGCAATTGACATAGTACCTGGCACTAGTCCAATATCAATGGCGCCGTATCGTATGTCAGCTGCTGAGCTAGAAAAGTTGAAGGAACAATTGGAAGAATTGTTAGAGAAAAAGTTTGTAAGACCGAGTGTATCGCCGTGGGGTGCGCCGGTTCTGTTGGTAAAGAAGAAAGATGGTAGTATGCGTCTGTGCATCGATTATCGTCAGTTGAATAAAGCAACTATCAAGAACAAGTATCCACTTCCGAGGATAGATGATTTGATGGATCAGTTAGTGGGAGCCTGTGTGTTCAGCAAGATTGATTTGAGATCGGGATATCACCAGATAAGAGTTAAGGCGGAGGATATACCGAAGACTGCTTTCAGGACAAGGTATGGTCACTACGAGTACGCTGTTATGCCATTTGGAGTTACTAATGCACCTGGAGTGTTTATGGAATATATGAATCGTATATTTCATTCCTTTTTGGATCGATTCGTGGTGGTCTTCATAGATGATATTTTGGTATACTCGAAGACGGAAGAGGAACATGCCGAGCATTTGAGGATTGTGTTGGAGGTGTTGCGCGAGAAGAAGCTTTATGCAAAATTTTCTAAGTGTGAATTTTGGTTGCGTAAAGTTAGCTTTTTGGGTCACGTCATTTCAAGTGGTGGTATAGCAGTGGATCCTGCTAAGGTAGAAGCCGTGCAAGATTGGGGAACGCCGGAGTCTGTTACTGAGATCCGAAGTTTTCTTGGTTTGGCCGGTTACTATCGGAGGTTCATCGAAGGATTTTCAAAGTTGGCGTTGCCGTTGACACAGTTGACTAGGAAGGGTCAAGCTTTCATTTGGGATGACAAGTGTGAGCAGAGTTTCCAAGAGCTGAAGAGGAGGTTGACATCTGCGCCTGTGCTAATTCTGCCAAATCCGAAGGAACCGTTCGTGGTTTATTGCGATGCGTCGAAGATGGGTCTAGGTGGTGTGTTGATGCAGAAAGGACAAGTCGTTGCTTATGCATCAAGACAGCTGAAGATTCATGAGAGGAACTATCCTACGCATGATTTGGAGCTAGCTGCTGTTGTGTTTGTTCTCAAGATTTGGAGGCACTACTTGTATGGGTCAAGATTCGAGGTTTTCAGCGATCACAAGAGTCTGAAATACTTGTTTGATCAGAAGGAGCTCAATATGAGGCAAAGAAGATGGTTAGAGTTTCTTAAGGATTATGATTTTGAGTTGAGTTATCACCCGGGTAAGGCTAATGTGGTAGCCGATGCGTTGAGTAGGAAGTCACTGCATATGTCTTCTCTGATGGCGAAGGAACTGAGATTGATTGAAGAGTTTAGAGACCTCAGTTTGGTTTGTGAAAGGACAACCAGAAGTGTGAAGCTAGGGATGTTGAGGTTGACGAATGATTTTCTTGAAGAGGTTGTGGAAAAGCAAAAGTCTGATGTGAGATTGATGAGGCTTAAGACGCTCATCGAACAAGGGAAAAAGGTAAACGTTGAGATCGATGAGAAAGGCGTGATGAGGTGTCAGGGAAGGTTATGTGTACCTGATGTGCCTGAATTGAAGCGGATGATCTTGGAGGAAGGTCACAGAAGCAACTTAAGTATTCATCCTGGTGTTACTAAGATGTATCAAGATCTGAGGAAAATGTTTTGGTGGCCAGGGATGAAGAAAGAGATCGCCGAGTTTGTTTTCGCGTGTTTGACTTGCCAGAAGTCCAAGGTGGAGCATCAGAAGCCGTCGGGGCTATTGCAACCTATGTTTATTCCAGAGTGGAAATGGGATAGTATTGCGATGGATTTTGTAAGCGGTTTGCCGAAGACGTCGAAAGGTAACAATATGATTTGGGTAGTTGTCGACAGGTTAACAAAGTCTGCTCATTTCATAGCCATCAAGACCGGTATGCTAGTACCGAAGTTGGCCGAGATTTATGTCGAGCAAATCGTGAGATTGCATGGAAGTCCGTCGAGTATTGTATCAGATCGAGATCCCCGTTTTACTTCAAGGTTTTGGGAGAGTTTGCAAGAGGCGTTGGGGACTAAGTTGCGGATGAGTTCTGCTTATCACCCGCAGACGGATGGTCAGTCGGAGAGGACGATTCAATCATTGGAGGATTTATTAAGATCGTGCATTTTGGAACAAGGAGTGAGTTGGGAAGCTTGCTTACCATTGATTGAGTTTACGTATAACAACAGTTTTCATTCGAGCATTGGTATGGCACCTTTTGAAGCGTTGTATGGGAGAAGATGTAGAACACCTTTGTGTTGGTTTGAATCGGGAGAAAGTGTGGTGCTTGGACCTGAGATTGTGCAACAAACGACCGAGAAGATCAAGATGATCCAAGAAAAGATGAGAGCGTCGCAGAGTCGCCAGAAAAGCTATGCCGACAAGAGAAGAAAGGATATAGAATTTCAAGAAGGAGATCATGTATTTCTAAGAGTTACATCGACTACGGGTATTGGACGGGCTTTGAAATCGAAGAAGTTAGCATCGAGGTTCATTGGTCCATATCAGATTTTGAAGAGGATTGGGAAGGTGGCGTATAGGATTGCGTTACCGCCGTCGTTGTCAAATCTACATGATGTTTTTCACGTGTCTCAATTAAGGAAATACGTATCGGATCCGTCACATGTGATTGAGTCGGACGAGATACAAGTGAGAGAGAATTTAACGGTTACAACGGTACCCTTAAGGATTGAAGGACAAGAGATGAAGAGGCTCAGGAACAAAGAGATTTCATCGGTGAAAGTCGTTTGGGGAGGCCCAGCCGGTGAATATGCGACGTGGGAGCTCGAGAGCAAGATGCGGGACTCCTATCCAGAGTTGTTTTCAGGTATTTTCGAGGGCGAAAATTCTTTTAGGGGGGTAGAGTTGTAACGACCCTATTTTCGTATGTTATATTTTTATATATTTTATTTTATGGATTTGCATTTAAATATAGTTTCGCGTAATCTAGAAATAATTATTTGGCGCGAGGATAAGTTCGTAATCGAGTTTTTAAGGTTTTGGGCCAAGAGGATGAATAGTATTGGGCTTTTGGGGTTTATGAGTAGTAATGATCAAGTGGATATGATAGTAGTGAGCTTGGATTGGATTGAAAGGCTAGGATTAGTCCTTGAGAGTTAGTAAGGAATGGATGGCCAAGATTGTTTTGCTTGAATTATAAAAGATTAACACAAAGACTTTTTGAATCACTATTCATTGCTTTTTGGAGAAGAAGAAAACGTGGAAGAAGAGAAGGAGAGGAGCAAGAGAAAAACCTAGGGCAAGTGATTTAAAGCTTGAGTTGCTAGAGAACTTTGATTTCAAGGTAAGAGAGTTAGTATTACTTGATCACAAGTGATTAAGAGAAGGGGAGAATGTCTATTTCTCCATCCCAAACTTCTCCTTCACTTTGTCTAGGTTTTGATAGAAAGTTTTTATGGTTTAAAGATGTTAAATGAATCATGTTATGCTTATTTGATGCTAAGTGATGTTGCTAGCATGTTTTGTTGAAGTTATAGTGTTTTGAATGCAAAGGAAAAGTTATGGAAAAATAGTGTTTTTAACCCTAATTTCTTTGATAGATGTAATCCTTGCTTGTGATGGTTTATAAATGATGTTTTAGGAAGGAAAATTGTTTTTAACAAGTCCTGGAACTTTGGGTAACCTTGAATGGGCTAAAATGGTGGAAAATCACATTTTTACATGACTGTGTACTGATATGGTCGCTGTAGCGACGGACCGTCGCTTGTAGCGACCAGACAGGATAATTCCCTGCCTATCCGCGCTTGTAGCGACCACACTGGCGCTTGTAGCGACCAGGCTCGCTTGTAGCGACCAAGGGCTCGCTTGTAGCGACCAGCCCTGTACATGCCAACTTCGTTGAGCTGTTTTGAGGGTCCTGGTGCGCGCGGGGGTGACTTTTTGCTACTGCATTCTCATAATATGTTTTGGAAACCTTGCCCATCATTTTAATTCATTCTTAATACTTCCTAAAGATTATTTGTTTCAAGAAAAGCGTGAGTAAAACCCTAGCATGAGTGTGGGATTATCAAGTGTGTGGGTCTTCCTTTGAAACCCTTATGTGTGAGATTTGGATATGATTTGTTTGGTTTATTTGAAATTGTTGAACATGGTTGAGTATATAAATGTTATGGCTTATGATTTGGCCATGAGAGCCTAGTAGTTGTGTTTGTTGTTGTTGATGTTGTGATAATTATAAGAGTGCTGATAATTTAGTGGTTGTGTTTGTTGTTGTTGCTATTGTGATAATTATCAGAGTGCTGATAATTAGTTGTGTTAGTAAATATCATATATTTGCTAAGTGAATCATCATGCATTTCATGATTGTATGATATCAAGAGTGCTTGGTATATGAAATCCAAGAGTGCTTGGTTATCAAGAGTGCTTGATAAGGATATAAGTTTATCCAAAAATGATTTGGTACCACATGCATTAGTGAATGCATTTCGAGACATGCATCCTTTGTGACATTAGTGTTCATCTAGGAATTATGTGTGCATAATGGTTGTTAAGTGATATTATGTGTGCATAATGGTTGTGAGTGGTAATTGTATTTGATGATGTTTTGTGCGTTGTCAATTACGTGTTGTGTTTTGGTTATGTATAATAATGTGTTATTATACCTGTTTATTGGTTGTGATACTAACACTCTCTGTTATGTGTTATTTGCTGGATCTTTGGGGATCCAGATTATCAGGTTGGCGAGGCTATCGTTGAGGAATAGCCCTTTGCTGTTAGGAGCTTTCGTAGTGGTGAGGGCATAGCTTAGCCATCCTTACATTTTTGGTACTAGGTGTTGTATCCTAGTTAGAGTCTAGGGCTCTGATATTTGTAACACTATTTTGGGTATCTGAACGTTTATGTATAGATTTGGCAATGGTCTCTGTTGTAGAATTGCCTCTTTTGAAAATCTTATGTATATATATATTTTGTGTAATATATGCATGCTTGGTTATAAGCTGATTTTAAGCTGTGTTTGTTATTTTTCCGCTGCTGTTTGTGAATCAAATATATTTTGATCTGTGGATGTTTTATGAAAATGCGTTTTCATTAAGTTGTAACTTCCTATGTCCTTAACGTTTTGTTTTTATTAAAGTTAATAATCGGCGGTTAAGGGTTAGGGTGTTACAGGAGGTGGCATTCCCCATGTACATCCTGGAGGCATAAAGAGAGGTGGAGAAGTCACCGTAGACAGCGGGGTTGTGCTTACAAAAGGCTGCTCTACAACAGCAGTGGCAGCTTGAGAATTCTGGGCTGACATGAGTGCATTCATCATGGTCGTCAACCTATCCATTCCCTCTCGTAAAGTGGCAACCTCCTCCCTGAGACTCTGATTTTCTTGCTCAATTAGATCCATCTTTTTCCGATTAGCCCTGGTGTTGTAAATGCGAGTTGGTTTGCGGAGAATTCGTCGGGCCACTTTCTTCGGACTCCCCTTGATTAACCTTTTATTGGTGAACAAAGTGTGAGACTCGATTTGGAAACTATGAATGCAGTATGATGCATGATTATGCTTATGCAAAAAAAGAAAATTTGTTATCGAAGGACTTTGTTGAAGTAATTGTAAACATCATGGTTTGAACATTTCATTTGAGCATTAAGACATAATAGTTCTTTTTTAGAAACCAAGCCAAGGGACCTATTCAAAAGTCCTTTAGTGGAAGCTAGTTTTTTTTAAAAAAAAATCTAAAGACTCCTAGCTTCCTTAAATTCAACAAATCAAGGCTCTTGAAGGTGTACTTCCTAGTGCTCCTCTATGATGTTCAAAAAACTTGTTTAAGTCCTTCGATAATTGGATGAAAAAGAAAAGAGTTTATGAATGAATGCATGCATGCATGGTTATGCTAAAGAACGGAGAAAACATGGTGAGGTTAAATCCATAATGTTGGAGTCGAGGGTAAATACGCCATTTGGTAAGGACTATGGTTTCACATGTACCTGTATCACGGGTTCTACCAAGTTCCCAAAGTCCTCAACTCCTTCCAAACATCGTCGAGTTGCGAGATTGACTCCCGATCCAATAATATTTGTAAGAAAGTCTCGTTTGAGTGTAGTATCGCGTATCAACTAATTCAAGATTACTCTTGGTTAGCCACCGCACTACGTCCTAAAAGGCCAAGATGGGTTAAAGGTAACTAAAGGTCCTCAACTTCATAGGTCACTTGAAAATATCAATGCCGAACACGACTTACTCATGCCAACATAGTAATACTTCCAAGATTCCTCCATTGAGTGGGGTTATCACATGTGCCACATCCGAAATTTACCCTCGGAAAGACACTTTGATTATACCACCGTCCTATCTTATGTTTCCCTCAAGTCCGGGTGTAGGACTTATCTCACCACTCACGTAAAAAGATAAACACTTAAGCATGTATTTACAATTACAAATAATAATAAAGCATACAGATAAAGAAAAACAAGATAGGTTTAACCCACTTAGGATTTTCATCCGCAGTGAAGTCGCCATTTCTGTCGCGGTGATTTTCGGAGATCAAGCTATTAATTAGCGTTGACTTGCAGTTCTAAGATTCACCACCGATCTTTTATTTTTCCGAGGAAAAGGGAGAAAGTTCGAAAAAAAACCCTATTTATTAGAGATCAAGTCCGGGGGTTGGTTACGCAAAGGGAAGGTATTAGCACCCTAAACGTCTATAGTACTCTATAGGAACCTCTTGTTTTTAATTATCTTTATGCTAAATTAATTATTTGTTTGTAAAATAAATGCCTAAGTGTGAAAAAACTAAAGAGATGAGTTAAAAAGAAAGAAGATGTTTTTGTTATTTTGTTGATTTGGAAAGACAAAGTCTTTTGCCTACACACCCGAATGGGATCAAAATCATGTAGTTCGGGGTAAAAATGACGATTGATTTGTTTTGTATTTTTTATTGGTTTTTTAAAAAAGTTTTAAAGATAAAATAAAGGCCAAGTGGCAAAACGAGATTGGTTTGTGTAACATCCCACCTAAGACTCGAATATTTGTTAATATTGAGACGATATATCAGACATGTTTGAGCAAAGGACAATTTGGTAAATTGTCAGTTAATGGGTTTATTTATGTGGCAAGGGTAATTTTCCGCTTGGATGTATCGATTAACAGTGTTGGAAACTTGTTAAGCAAGAATGGCAAACTTGTAATAAGTGGCATGGCGTTTTAGTAATTATTTGAAAAGGAGAGATTGTTTAAGAAGAAGAACAAGATATTTCTTGTTCATTCCTTTCCTCTTTCACTCACTCAATCAACTCTCATTCTCTCCCTCTTCCTCTCTCTTCACACGCCCCCATCTCTACTTCTCTCACTCATCAAGATTTCAATTCAATTCATGAGAGAAGTTTGGCAAAGCAAGCTTGTGTGGAAGGCTAGAGCAAAGGAAAGAAACAAGGAGTATTGAAGAAGAACCAAGAGAAGAGAATAGAGGAGTAAGCTTGGGTTATGATTGGAAGCTAGGATTTGAGGAAAAGTTGGCAAGCTAGCAATCAAGGTGAGTTCCATAGGGTTGTATAACCCATTTGAGTAGTTTTAATGCACTTTACAAGTTGGAACAAAGTTTGGAATTGTGCCCTAATTCTTGGTGTGATAATTCCTTGCTTAATCAAGTTATTTTCTACCCTTATGCCTTGTAAAATTCATATCCATAAGCTGTTATGAAGTTTGGAGATGTTTGGTATAGCCTAGGAAGTGAAATTATGAGTGCTGCTGAAGCCAAAATCGTGCTCCGATTTATGGGCATCGTGCTACGATTTTATGTCCTGATTTTTCATGGAACTTTCGCATAAAATCGTGCTCCGATCCTTTCCCATCGTGCTACGATTTTGGCCTACCTCAGCTTTTTGTTCATGAGCTTTGGATTGGAGCTAAGGTAGGATGAGTAATAGGCATGGCATTAGGAGATGAATACTTATGCCCTAAGTTATATAGACACATAAAAGGATTAGTAATGGGGATTATCTCTTGTAAGTGAAATCCCTACATTCACTTAAGTTCATGTGAGCCAAGATTGATTCAGAATTCAAGCTTAGAACCTTTTATAGGTTAATTAATTAAGAGTGATTAATTAAGAGTGCGTTAGTTACGCACAAGAATGAGAATTAACGAGAACGATGTATTGCTCTAAGAAAGAAACCTCTTCATAGGTTAGGCATTTAAGAATGATTAACTAAGAATGCATTAATATGCCAAGGCTAGAGAAAGTATTAGAAGTACTTACAATTACTTAAGATGAGAATTAATGTTTAAGTTAAGAACCTATTTATAGGTTACGTTTTAAGAACGAATACTCAAAGAATGCATCAGATGTGCATAAGTTATAATTATAAGTTATACATATACATATAAGAATTATTAAGATATTAAGCCGTGGCCTTCGTCGTTCACGCTAGTGGGACACGAATGGTTCACCCAAGGTAAAGACTAAGATTAATATTATTTAAGTCGTGACTTTCATCGTTCACGCTAGTGGGACATGAAAGGTTCATGCATAAGTTTAAAGAATATTATTCGCGTCTCTCATCGTTCACGCTAGTGGGACATGGGAGGTATACGCATAAGTTAAACTTATTAAGTCGTGTCTTCTGTTGTTCACGCTAGTGGGACACAGGAGGTTCACGCTAGTGGGACGTGTTATTCCGCAAGGATGACCGCACGACGACAAGAGGAGTCCGGTGTTAGCCTGATATGATAGGAATTTTCACCGGTTAGAAGGGAGATGTACTTCGGGGTTACTCCACCCGGATGCACTCCGTAAAATGAACCCAGATAATTATTGTTTGTTCAACGCTGACTTACTAACTTTATAATTAAGAATGATGAATGTAATACTTATGAATTATTATGAGAAAATGAATAAGTTATTTATAGGTATTGAGAAAACAGGACAATTAGTTCCTAGTGAACCAGAAGTGATCATAAGATATTTCCCCTTGATCACTAAGTACAAGATAAGTCAAGTTAGCCTATGATGAGATAAGATTAAGATATGCAGCGATCCTAGTTCTTCCCCCTGATCGCGAAATAAGTAAAGATGAGACTTGGCGATCATAGGTATCCCCAAGATCGCCGAGGTAGGCACGGCGACCCTAGGTTCCCCGAGGTTGCCAACAGTAGGTAGGGTAGGAGCTCACTGAGACATTATGTCTCATCCCTATCCTTCTGGTGCAGGTTTCAGGTTACCAAGTGGTTTTCAGATGAAGATCTTCAGGAAGACGCTGGATGGAGTGCAGTTGCTCGTTGCGGAGAAGCTCAGAAGGTTATCAGGATATGTTTATGTATTTATAAATGACATTTGGATATTTATGTAAACGAGCAATTTGTACTAATTCAGTGGTTTGTATATATATTATTGTAAATTTTAAATGTATCCAGTATCAGTTTAACGCACATGCTAATATACTAGTTAAAGTTAGTATGGGTGTTACAGTTTGTGTTTTTTAATTTTGGAAAATGATTTAAATGTTATTAAAATGGATTAATGATTTTTTAAGAAAGTGAAAGAAAAAAAGGGCACTTGATTGAAAATCAAGGTTTATTTAAGAAATTTTTTTTTTGAATTTTGACTTATTTGCATGTTTTTGTTTTTTTTTATAATTAACTAAGACTTAAAAAGGTAACTAAAAGCTAAACGCGAGGAACTTCCGTGATGACGTTGGATCACCACGAAATCCTTTTGAAAATAAACTAGCCTAATATTTTTTGTATTTTTTGTAAAGCGAAAAAAAAAATAAGACATAATGCGGAATAAATAAAGTGTGGGTGTCAGTACATATTCTCATTTATATTTTACATTGGTCCTAAATACATTCTAATAGAATAAAAACGGAATAATAAATAAATATAAAAATTGCAAATGCGATAAAATAAATATGATAACAATAGATAAAGGGATAAAAATGCATGAAATGCAAAAACAATAAGTAAATATGTTGCATACAAGAAATAAATAAAAATGCATGAAGTACTGAAATATAAAGGCTGTAAAAATAAAATGCATGGGAATGAATAGAAATTAAAATAAGAAAAATGAGGAATGATAAAAAGGAAAGGA
The DNA here is from genome assembly GCA_018208015.1 of Medicago ruthenica. Taxonomy (NCBI): domain Eukaryota; kingdom Viridiplantae; phylum Streptophyta; class Magnoliopsida; order Fabales; family Fabaceae; genus Medicago; species Medicago ruthenica. Next base: position 71,885,574 of record CM031373.1, on the reverse strand, counting down.
AATAAAATTATTTTTCTGAAAATCTTTGTGAAAAACACTAGATGAAGTTTCAAAAAAACAACGTACCTTTGATTTTGATTTCTGTTTTCGGTTATGGGTGTTCTGGTTCGGATTGTTCTTGTCAGTGGATTTGAGGTGGTGGTTTATGGTTTTGATTTGCTGGGTTTGTGGTGGTTAGCAAAGCCATGTGTGAGTGAGGTTTCGGTTTTGTTAGAATCGAAGGAAAAAAAGGAAGAAAAGAGGTGGATTTTGGTATGTGGCCGCCGCGGCTTGGTAGTGTCAATTGGGGTTTCTGACTGATGATTCTCTTCAAAGGAGGTGCCTCCTTTATATAGCCTTCAGCAGCAACAAATATTTGAACCAAATATTCTTCAAAGATATATTTCCAAAATTCTTCTTTAGAAATATATTTCACCATAAAATATTTCTTCAGACTAAAACACATATTTGCATCAATTATTCTTTTCAGAAATATATTGAAGCAAATATTTTTCAGAAATATATTTTCCAAAGATCTCTTTTGAAAATATATTTCCAAAATTTTTCTTTAGAAATATACTTCACCATAAAATCTTTCTTCAGACTAAAACGCATATTTGCATCAATTATTCTTTTCAAAAATATATTGAAGCAAATATTTTTTCAGAAATATATTTCCCAAAGATCTCTTTTGAAAATATATTTCCACAATTTTCTTTAGACTAAAACACATATTTGCATCAATTATTCTTTTTAGAAATATGTTGAAGCAAATATTTTTCCTAAATATATTGAAGCAAATATTTTTTCAGAAATATATTTCCTAAAGATCTCTTTTGAAAATATATTTCCACAATTTTCTTTAGACTAAAACACATATTTGCATCAATTATTCTTTTCAGAAATATGTTGAAGCAAATATTTTTCATAAATATATTTTCCAAAGATCTCTTTTGAAAATATGTTTCCAAAATTTTTCTTTAGAAATAAAACACATATTTGCATCAATTATTCTTTTCAGAAATATATTGAAGCAAATATTTTTTCAGAAATATATTTTCCAAAGATCTCTGCAAATGAAAATATCCAATCTGAAAAATATATAATTAAATCTTCAAAAGACCAGGAAAATAAACAGCTCCCATGCTTCTGAAAGTACTTCTGAAGTAGGTGCTTATGAAGGTTCAGTTCCGAAAAACCTCGGCTTAAAAGGAAAAGAAACGAAATGAAAATGGGTAAAAAATGGGGTATGACACATAAGAAATAAGTTAGGCTTGCAAAACTTTGGGTTTATGTCTTTTTGAAAATGTGTTGCCTAGTTTTCTTTTTCTTTCTTCGTATTTCTTAATGAAATTGGGTAATGCATCTAACATCACTTTTGTTTAAAAAAAAAAATATTTACCAACAACAAATATTTTTTCCCGTGCTTTTTTAGCATCAAGTGATTAATAGTTGTGCCATATTTCTTTTTAATATTTATCATTGAGAAGTATTTGTCCTTTATTTTTTATGTATTAATGAAAAATAATAGTCTCTGTTCTTTTCAACGATATATATTGTTTCACATTTTTTTGTGTATTAGGGAAAAATATTACACATGTGTTTTTTATTTATCTATAACAAATATATGTCCCGTGTTTTTTTACACGTAAGAGAAAAATATTTGTTTTGTTTTTTTAATATTTATCAGTGATGAATATTTGTCGTGTATTTTTTAAAGTAGTTAAAATGAATATTTGCGTTGTATTTTTTTTATATTTATCTCTTTTTTTTATGTATGAACAAACAATATTTATGTAAATGCCAATTTCAAAGCAATTTTAATGTGAATTTATTAAGTTTAAGTCAACGCTATTTGAATGACTTGCAATAAGAAAAAATCCATTTGAATGACTTCATCTAACAAAAAAATTTCGAGCAAATTTAATGTGAATTTATTGAGTATGAGTCAATGATATTTGAATGGCTTACTATTAGAAATAAATTAATTTGAATGGTTTCCTCAAACAAACAAAAAATGGTTTCAATAGTTTGCAAAATATATGACAAGTGGCATTGGCTTTGATAGAAAATTGTAGATTGCCATGTGAATTGCCTATTTAGACTATGTTAAAATTTATTTATAGGAGATGTTGTTTTTAATCTTATGGATTTATTGTTTTTTGTTTTGTTTTTAAAGCTGATACACATAAGATAACATTTTTGTTTTTAATCTTATGAAAAATCGAAAATAATCTATTTAATTGAAATTGAATTGAAAAAAAAAACTGAAATGAAATAAATTGAAAATAAAATTTAATTAATTTTCTGACCAAAAAATAAAATATTAATTCATTAATATGTAAAATACATATTAAATTGATTAATTTAAATTGTCTTAATTGATCATTTGGTCCCTTAACTTTTTTGTCGTTTACCATTTTGGTCATCTATGTTAGTTTTTAACCATAGACTTTACAAAATCTATTAATTTTAACCTTTTGATTTCTTTTTTAAAAGAAGACCGGTAGATAATGCTGGTCTATTGTATCTTAAAGTGAACCATCAACACCTAATTTTTTCTTCTTTTTTTCATCTTCCTCCTTCTTCATCGCATCATCATCATAAACCACATACCATCACCATATTTATTAAAAAAACCTATAAAATCATTTATAAAAATAACACCAAAAAATCTAAGTTTTACGTTTTCTTCTTCATTCCTAAATCAAACCCAAAAAAACCAATCATGAATCAGCAACATTCATGAATCACAAACCCATAAAAAAATCATGAATTGGCCTAGTCTATCTTCAAAGAAAAAACAAACCCAGAAAAAATCTTCATTACCAACAACATGAATCAGCAACAAACAAACCATCAACAATCATGAATCATCATTTAAATTCATAAAAATTGTCAGCACAAACAAACCTGTAAATTACCATGAATGAGCATTTAAATCCATGAATCGATTAAAACCATAAAAAATTATCGATTTCTCTTCTAAACCATAAAGACATTATCTTCATTTTTTCTGAACCCAAAACACATATTCCTCTCGTCTTCAATTCCAAAGAAAAAATGGGTTTGTGAGCTTTGTTGAAGATGGTAATGGTTCCTATATCTCTTAACAAAAATTAAACCCAGGAATTCCAGAAATTAAACCAAGAAATTCAATCTAGCTTCCTCTATCTCAGAATCCCAAAAATTAAACCCAGAAATTCAATTGACTACCTTTAGAAACACAACAATTATGAACTTTAAATGGGTTTTGAATTTTAAATGGGTTTTGAGAAATTGATTTTGTTTTGTTGATGATGAATAGAGTGAGAGGGTGTACGATTTTTTTGTGTTCCGGTAAGTTTTATTGTGTTTTTGGTGAGAATAGATGAGATGAATTTGGGTTTGATTTTATGTGTTGTTGTTGCTGTACAATTTTATTTTAGATGATTGGGTTTGATTTGAGGATTAATTAGTGATTTAAAGATTAATTAATTAAAAATAATGAATGGGAGTCTTATATTTTTGATTTTCTGGTTTATTTTTTTAAGATGATAAATAAAGATGAATGAAAGTTTTATTTGGGGATGAAGAAGAACGACAGGGAAGAAGATGGAGGAAAAAAAATTAGGTGTTTGTGGTTTATTATAAGCTACAATATATCCCTCCATGATCCAACAATCTCCATTTAATAAAAAGATCAAACGGTTAAAAATAAAATATTTAATAAGATCTATGGTGGACCACCTATAAAGTTGGTTCACATTAGACATTTAAGGTTAAAAACTAACGGAGATGACCAAAATGGTAAACGACAAAAGATTTATGGGACCAATTTGAAACACTTAATAGTTAGGGGAGCAAAATGAAAAAATAAAATAAGTTAAGAGACCGGATGATCAATTAAGCCATTTAAATTATTAAGTATCTTAAATATTAATTGATACACATTTTATTATGAATTATGAATGTCCTTTTATGTCGTTATACTTAGTTTAACCACTGATTTTATCAAACACTGTAATTAACTTATCAACTATCAGTCAAAAGCTATCAGCTATAAGTTAGTTTATCAGCTAACTGTTATTTTTACTAAACAGAACCTACATGTACACTCTACCAACAATCTTTAATGACTCATTTATAGAATAACAACATGAAAGTAATGAATTACCCAAAAATTATAATTTGTGTATTATAATTAAACTCTTTTTATGTCGAAGATATTTAAAGAACGCTTAATTTAAGTAATTCTTTAATCACGACAATTTATCTCTCGTATGATGAGTTAGGTGTCACAATTTAGCTAATTATTTAGGGCTTAAATATGCACTTGATCCCTGTAAATATGGTTTGTTTGACTTTTGGTCATTGTAAAAAAAATTAAAAAGGCCTATGCAAAATTGCAAGGACCAAAAGTCAAACGAGTCATATTTGCAGGGATCAGATGCATATTTAAACCATTATTTAGTCACAAACGAACATTATCATCTATGATTTTTAGAATAAAATCAAGTTGCTATATATAATCATTCTTATTTTTGCTTAGAAGATATAAAAAAATGATAAATTTAACTAATTGATTAGTGAAAAACAAATATGTATCATGTGTATGAACTGTGTGTGCCAACGACTTCTTTGATAACTCATTTATAAAAAAAACAATATTAAAATACTGAAGCGTTAAAAAAATCGAGTTAGTTCCTTAAAAAAAATCGAGTTAGTCTATTATAATTATTCTTATTTATGGTTAATGTATTATAATTGTTTTCATTTTTATGTCGATGACATTAAAAAAGACTAATTTAAAATAATTATTTAGTCACAAACATTCATCCAGTGTATGATTTTTATAATAAATTATAATAGTATATTATATTATTCTTATTTTTATTTAAAATATATAAAAAAACTCAACTAATTGATTAGTGTCGAACAATTGTTTTCTTGTATCCATCAACAACCCTCTTTAATAACCCGTTTAGAGAATAACAAACTTTTCTTTGACAAGTAGAGAATAACAACTCAAAAGTAATGGAGTGTGCAAAAGTTATAATTAGTGTATTACAATACTCCTCTTTTTTATGTCTATGATATTTTAAAAAAATATTTATTTTAAGTAATTCTTAAATATTTTTTTATGTCATTGATAATATAATATAAAAACTTATATTTAAATAATTGATTAACTCATTTGGATTGGCATAGTGGTGTTGACTTGAAACTTTGGAGTGTGCTTCTTGAAGGTCTCAAATTCGATTCTCCCGGATGCTAATTTCGATGGACTAATTTAGCTTTTTCGAAGAAAAAAAGATTATTACATGACAAAGAGTTGTTCCCAATGTATGAATTGTACTCTCCAATGTCAATCTTTATTGACTCATTTTCAAAAAAAAAAAAGGAAAATTGTCTTCTCCAACCATTTAAAAACACCATTTTTAGAAGAAGAAAAATATTTTCAAATAATGAAAAAAATAAAAAAGGAAAGCAACATAGATGTTCAATTCAGTCTTTAACAAATGGGTTTGCTGGTCCTGATACTGCTGCTGCATTGTCCGCTGCTGCTGCATCATCTGAGCCAAAAAGTTAGCATTAGGATCTCCATCTTCTTCGCTAGCCTAATTAACTCTAGGCCTTCCTGGTCCTCTTCGTCTCCCAGACATCCTGTCCTAACTGTCATATACAAGTCAAGTTGATCAAGTTTAACCAGATATAATAATCAGAATAAATATTTTGGATCCAAATGGTCCATCTACTTGGATTGTATTTAATGACCCAAGGCACGATCTGAATTGACCTGCTCTGATACCAAACTGTAACGCTCATAATGAGATTGTCTAGAACTCTCATATAAGTGTTAAATTTCGTACTGAATACATTAAATTACAATACTAAATTTAAGTCTGAAATACGCTGATAACATACATATGTCTCAAATACATGTCATAACATCGTAGTTGTCTGAATGATAATAGTACTAACTGACGAGTACATAATATCTAACATAGTCTGAGTACAAGGCACAACATGAACATGTAATCTGAGTAAAACTAAAATTAATAAGTTATAATCTATTCCATTCCATCTGTTTTTCAAACAACAAAATGAGAATTTTGCAACATTTCATCTTAAAATATCAAAATAATTGAATGAAATCTCTATTTCATTTTGCCCCGTTCATTTTAAAATATCCAAACAAATTGTCTGATCTTTTTCTAATTGATCGATGACAAATATTTGTCTCGTATACACAATTTGTAGATTAAATTATAATTAGTTTATTTATATTTTTTGTATAAGTATTCAAGAGGTACACTACTAATAAAATATATGACAGTTCTCCATTAGATATACTCCCTCCATAACTTTTTATAAGCAAATTTGACCAATTCACATTTTTTAAGGAATGTGGTTTGTGTTATTTAATTTAAGTTAAATAACCTATTTTGCCCTCATTAATTGTGGTGTACAACATTATATTTTCAAGGTGTTGTTGTTAAACGTGTGTGCATTTAAAAAATTAAAGTAAGGGTATTTCAGGTATATTATCCTTAAATATGACAAAAAAAGTCAATTTTGCTTATAATTAGTTACAACTGAAATAGTTGAATTTTGCTTATATTTTGTTATGGAGGGAGTAGGTTTTAAAGTCTTTTGAGTTTGTTTGTTTCAGTTTAATGTTGGTTTTAGAGTTATTTTGAATAAATTGTTGTTTAGAAATTCTTGAATCAATTAGGTTTGTTCGCATTCAATTTTTGTATAACCAACAATTCTTGTAATGTTGTTTTATTTATGGTTTTCTGCTTGATAGGTTGTTCATAAGCAGTGAAAATTCACTATGGAAGATATAGAGTGGTTACTGCAGGTACCTGATGATGAAATAAAACTAAGTTCATCTTTTGTTGCGCAAATCGCATGGTTACTGCAGGTACCTGAAGAGAATAAAATAATGTTACTAAAACGATATAAAACATTATGCGCGAACTACAAAATAAAGAAGGAAATTTGAAAATGGTTTAAAAAAATGCATACTGTTACCCCCCTTGGTAACACCCCCCTTGGTAACAAGAAATAAGGAAAGAAATAAAATCACAGCATAAACAAACTTTAGAGTTCTAGCCATATTTTTTTCTATGTTGTAACAAATAGAATATGATTTGGTCAATTTATAGTGTATTAAGGTCATGCAATAGTAAAGGATTTAAGATACACAGCGGAATAATATATATATATATATATATATATATATATATATATATATATATATATTATTCCGCTGTGTATCTTATTCCGCAGATTAGGTAGTAGTTCGAGATTAGGAAGTAGTTCAAGGAATTCACCTTTAATCACTTTACCTACTAGTGAACAACTATCAGTTATAGATCAAGATAATTATCAAAATAGTGAATTAGAAATACAAGAATTAGAAAACAGATTAACAAACTGGTCTATGCCAGAAATTAATTACAATAAAGTTTACCAGGTTGGTAAATTTGATTATAAAAGTAAAAAGATTATTAAAACTACAGAAATGGCTAAATCCATTAGTAGTAAGATGGAAACCATTAATATTCTAGATAGTAAATTACTAGAAGAACATTATAACGAAGGACATAGATATATACATCTAGGATTAATACAAGTTGCTATTAAACCATTACATAGATTAGGACTTAATACTCCTATATTATTAATCCTAAGAGATAAAAGAATTGCTAAATTTAAAGATTCTATTATAGCTATTATTGAATCAAATCTTAATGATGGTCCTGTTTATTTTAATTGTCATCCTAACTTTTCCATGAGTTTAGGTGACGAAAATACTAAAAATTCATTACTGGTCCATGTGCAAGGACTTGAAGATACCTTCAACCCAGGTGTGACAAATTTAGATGTTATTAGTAGAATGACTTACAAAGTCTCTACAGTAAATTATAATTTTAAATCGTTAAGATCTACCTCAAGAAATGAAACATGTATTATTGAGGCTAATCTTAAGAAAGTAGATGTTACAACGCCTAAAATTCTTAAAACGTCTGAAATTTTAGAAAGATTACCACATGAATGGATATTAAAAGACATAGTTCCACCTCAAAAGATAGAAGCTAGAGCTATTAGACATATTATCCAAGATACAGATGGAACTATCTCCATCTCCATGAATAGAAGTCAATTCGTGAGATTTGACAGTTTAAGTAGTCTAGGATCAACTTCTGATGCTAGATCTTCAGTTGATATACCTTTTAGATCAAACTTATCAGGTGTGGATTTTACCCCACCATTACCTAGACCAATATATAGATATATATATAGAACACTTAAGTAGATGAATATGTTATGTTTGCCCCTTTATCACACTTAGTAAAGGGGTAACATTAAAAAAATTGGTAATCATTATAACTTACTTTTTTTTTTAACCTTTCATGATAGAAAGGGGTAAACAAAAAAAAAAGAATTTGAAATTGTTCAACCACGATGAATTTATTTATACGAATAATGCACCATTCAACATGACAACATAATTATGCTAGTTGAACAATTTGTAGGATATTTTTATATAAAATTATTTGATCATAGGCAATGAGTATCAAATTTTTGTTGTTGCATGTTTTTTCGGACATTATTATTCACTTCATTTCATTAGGGATGCCAAAGCAGAGCCCACCCTGCTTAAGTCTGCCAAAAACATGATCAGACGAACCAAGTCAATTTAGACGGCTGAGTCTGAAATCCTACCTCACCTCGCTTAGTGGTGGGCCGGTCCGTCAACCAAAAAAAATAATTTTTAATGCACTTTTTTGACAATTTTGTTGCTATAAAAAATATAGTTTTTTTTTAAAAAATAAATAAAATTGGCAACAAATAAAATTATGGTAAAAAAAAGCTTATGACACAAATTTGAGTTATTAGGTCGCTCCACTTAAAATTTTGTCTGACCCATTGAACATAAAATAAGTTGACAAGTTGGCGGGCCGCCCCGTGTAACTTCTTCTTTAATTAAACTTAAATTAAATAAATAAAATTTATAATTTTTGAAAATTCATGATTTGTACGTTGAATAAGTTGTACCTGATGACAAGTTAAAATTTTATCGACAAGGGCAATTAAAACGCTCTACTGGTCTTGCAAGATATTGCCTGTCATGGAAATAAGGTAGATAGGTACAACTTTCGAATGGAGCTTTCATAAGTATGTAAATACTTTCAAAAGAAAAGGAGATATAACATATCAGTATATCACAGTTTTCAAATCCAATGAAAAACGACAATGCCCATAAACATACAAATAACCAAATACAACTCAACAATCAACTCTAAAGATAATAACATACCATGTGGGTTAAACCATCTAGTTTTCAATTGCCTCCAATAAAACTCGCATGGTCTCACATCACTTGGCCAATCCGCGTAGGTAGCTACTAACACAACAAATAAGATAAACCAAAGAAGAGAAATATGAAGGTAAGATATTGTATCAGTAAAAGTAGAAAGGGGTCACACAAACAAACAATAATATATACACACATAAAAATTAACATTTAAAAAATAGTATATTTTTTAAGGAAAAGTAGTTTGACTCGATGCATGCTGACATCTAATCCTAACACTGCTTCATGAAGACTATTGTTGTCAAAGTTCGTCGATATGACAATCAAGTCGCACAACTCATAATTAAAGACAACCCAAAAACCAACCCATCATATCTCCAATCCCCTTTTCTTCATCATCTTCATCAAACAGAACCCTAATCGAAAAGCATCCATGGTCCAGTAAAACCTAGATCCACAAATTTATGAAGGAAACCCAAATTTTTAGGGTCATCGTAAGAAACCAAATTCTCAATCATTTTGCTTGAACCTTAACTCCAAAATACATTTGCAATTCTTCTTCATTAATTCTTCATCGTAAGCATCCATAGTTCATCGTAATATATATAATAATGAACATAAATCTACCAAATTCAAAACCTCTTTTTTTAAAAAAAAAAATCAATTTTTCAGCAAAAGATGTAAAATTTAATCAAAATACCCAATACCCAATCAGTTTTTTCAACAAATAAAATATTCAATTTAAACTCCTTCCTAATTCAATCGGTGTTTTCATGTTTGGTTTCCTTAAAGGGACTAAAACAAAAAGTATATCTTTAAGAACCAAAAACATATTTAACCCTAAAGAAAATATAGTATTTTGGTTAGATTTTTCTCTTTCTAATTTTACGCTTTGTATAAACTATTTTATACACAATTTAATTCTTATTTATTTAATTCAGTAAACAATTTTACAAATATCTATACTTTTAGATAAAAGTATCATAAATTTTGGTGTAAATTTTTTTCTTCCGATATTAACATTCGCTTAGACTTTTGTTTTTAACATTATATCCTTACCAAGCAGATAACTTCTTTTTTAAATAATCGAATAAAATTTTAATACTTATTATTTATCAATAGAAACTAAAAGACGGGCACATGTGGTGCCCTCTGGGTATTTGCTTCATTTGGTATTTGTTATTGAATTAAACCGGGACCCATACAACAAAGAAGATAACTATGCTAATGAACAAATTTATAGTAATTGAACAATAAATAAATGAATTAAAGGATAGCTCACAAAATATGTGGTAATTTTTTCAACAAGTTATTACAGGATAGCTCAAGAAATATGTGATAAAATAAGCCTTAGAAATCTCGGAAACTCATTTTTGGATCCATCATTTTTGCATTCCCACGTCCTCTGCCCCGATATCTTTGAGTTCTTCCTCCTTTACCTCTTCCCCGTGAACTTTTGAAGCCTCTCCCATGTTTCATCTCCACAAGGGAATGTAGTAATACATCACAAAGAATGCAACCACGGTGCAACGTAGACCCATCTGCCAGAGGAGTTGTGTTCTTGTTGAAGTCCACTTCTAAGATTGAAGAGTCACATTCAGGGCACCGTTCTTTAGTTGTCGAGATTCTATGAGCACCCTGTGCAAGAAAAACTAGGCAATTGCACATATTGCAACAAAGTCGCCATTTGGGAGCACTAACAGGGTCTAAGACAAGTGTCCCACTGCACTCTGGGCAAGCACATACACCCTTGGAAACTAAAGAATTTGGGCAAGTGGGATGGGGGCATAGGTTGCATGGCATGCCAGCTCCCTTGCCAGTCTTGCTAGAAGTACTAGTTTTAGCTGAATTGATGAGTGCGTCCATACCTTCAAATGGGGGATTGCTGTAGCAGTAAGGGCATAGTGGGAATGATTTACCCTCTGGGCCAGGCATGGAGCAGATCAAAAGCTCAAAATTGTCTAAAGGACAAGTCAGTTCCTTGTACAGCTGCAGAGACAGATCATACATATGAGGATAACAGGACATCACACAATATAATAAAGCAATAAAGACATTCTCAAATGCATGATGAACACGCTGAATATCAAACGGGAAGATACCATGATGCCCTCCCAATCACTTTTAACCTTCCAAAGTAATGTTGCAAATCAGGTATTACTCAATCCACATGAGCAAAGTTCTTAGACATCAAATTACAGATACCCAATGTATTTTCATTATTATCTTTGTTCCATACAGCTGTGAGAGTATCCCAAGTAGTAAAACAAATGATTACTAGTTCAGTCAAAGCTAGTAAGGAATGAAAGATGAAAAGGCATGGTGCAAGCCCTCTGGGTCATGCCCAAACAAACAAGAGAAGTCGATGGTGCTTGCTAGTACATGTAATGATGGTCATAACAATCTTAAATCACTGACAATCTTAAGTCACTGGCATGGCCCGGCTGTTCAATGCAACTCAAAAACTATAACAAAGATTCTGATAATGAAAAATGGCAAACTCTAACAGCCTACTTTAGTGATAATATACGTGCAGATCAGAAATCTTTGAGTGCTTAAAATATCAGGGTTTTGTACGACTTTTTTTAATGGCATTTTATACGATATTCTTGTCAAGGCAAAAGGCTCAGATGGTTGAAAGCAAGTTAAGCCTATACAAAACTGATGTAGTGCAAGAGAGATAGTAAACTTTTACTGCACAATGAACAGGGACAAGGTCAATCGAGAGGAGAGAAAATGAAAAGGACAAATTATAAACATAAAGAGAGGAAATCATTACTCTTCAGCATAAGGAGAGGGAAGAAAAAGGAAGAGTACTGAACTTAATTGGTCATGATACTAATTTGTATTTTCTTTTGATAGAAACCATTCACAGTTTCCTACAGCTGAACTGTTTTACAAGGGACAACAGGTGAAAACAGCAGGCTTATTGTTTAGAACTGTGTGTAAACATAGGGTTTAAATATTAAGGAAGTTTGATAGTTTAGGTTAAAGTATTTAGAAAATGTCTCATACCTGGGTTGTATTTTAGTTATTTAGAATATCTTATATTATCGCTTAGGATTAGTATTCATATATATATATATATATATATATAGACACACACACACACACACACTTATATTCCATGATTTGTTTCTTTATTTAATCAGAACTAGGAGTCTAGCAATCATTATGATTAGTTTCCTTTTCTAATTAGAACTAGGATTATATTTATATAAACAAGGGTTGGTGCTTAGTCTATTGTATCAAACCGTAATTTAAATCTATTAGACTTTCTTTTCCCTCCTGCCTTATCTAAAAACACAATAATTTCAACAGTTTAAAATGTCAAAATATCATGTATGATGAGAAGAGACAGAGAGGAAAAGGCAGGATAAGCTGGAAATCAGATTCTGATACTAATGAACAGGTTATATGATTACTACCTTTATTGTACCCTTCTGTGGAAGATCATAAACCTCCTCACATGTACCACAATACAAACGTGATGGCTGAACATATATATACTTCATATATCGCAAGCATTTACCACATTTACTTATACTACGCCCTGAATCAACAAGTGCAGAAAATTGTACTTCAAATAATGCATCCATGGCTTCAATCTGAGCCAGGTAAGAGAAACAAAATTAGTAGATGAACAATGTAGAATAAATGAATCAGCAACTTATTTGCAAACATCATGGTGACTCATGGCCTACTAAATTTGGAGATGAAAGAATATATAAGGAAGGTATGGAACATCTCCTGATCAAATAAACCCAACATGCAGCAGCTCATAGATACTAAAAAGTTCGTCCATGCAATCTCCTGGACCCCAGATAATTCAACAGTAATATTCTTTCAAAACTTAGTCCTAAAATATAACAATTATTCTGTTATCCTAAAGCAATGATTTAAACATGAATATTCAAGCATATGCAACTGATGTCATACATCAATAATTAATACTTGTATTCTTAGAAAGTACCCTGGACCCCTGTTCGAACAGATACAATTTTACAGTGAAACATTTTTTTTACGGTTACAGTGAAACTTGAAAAGCAATTTTAAAATGAGTCATGTTTGGAAATTTTCCCAAAAAAATTGTTCAAAATCATAATGCAATTATATATAATGTTGTTGGCTTGAAAAAATTGAACAAGAAAGTTATTACGCATGCTGAAAAATTTGGAGTAGCGTCATAATAGATAGGCATAAATATGATTTTAGTCCTTGCAATTATAGTGTTTTTTGGTTTTAGTCACCACAAGTTTTTTTGTCTGGATTCAATCCCTGGAAATTCAAAAACTATTTTTTGTAGTCCCTAACGTCATACGTGGCCCAATATAATTATGCCATGTGGCCCAATAAGGTGACTTTAGGGACTAAAAACAATTGTTATTGAATTTGCAAGGATGGACCCCAAACAAAAAACTTACAGTGAATAAAACTAAAAACCGCTACAATTGCAGGGACTAAAATCATATTTAAACCTAATAAATACTAACTTACAAAGTATGCTCCATAGCACACTAACTATAAACTTAGATTTAAAATATATAGATATGAATTTTTTACTATCCGTAGGCAGAATAGTTAAAAGTTAAACACAAGTGTGTTTTTATTAATAAAAAATTTGACAGAAATACAGGCCTACAGGTGTCAAAAATAAAAAGTAAAAGATGGAAACAACAGGAAAATAATAGACAACACAAACATGTATAAAACATGCCTAATCCAATTATAGCCCTATCTAACTGAAAACAAGAATATGAATTCATTTTAAATTTTTAACCAAACAAGTTCAAAAACCAAATGATGTTCAGATTGGGATTGGAAACAAACTTAAATCGAGAAAAATTATTTAGTTGAGATAAAATAAACAAATGAAAACTTGTCATGCTGTGAAAACTAAGGAATCATATCATATAGATACAGATGATGCCCAAAAACAAGCACTAAAAAGTAGATAGCCAACCTTCTTGACAAAGTAACAAAACTTCTGTTTGAATTGTTCAATTACATGCTGCACTACACGATGATGATCTACCTGACCCTTAGCAATAAGAGTAATTTGTTGCTCAATAAAGCTACGGATATCGGGCAGGCAGAGGTCTGGATCAATTGATTGATAACCTCTTACTAAAGTTATACCTAATGTGGTTGGGGAAAGCTTCCGGCCAGCTTGTACCTGCAATTCGATGAAGTGAATATCCAAGCATTGTAGAAAATGATAAACAAACTACAGCTCTATGTCGACTACCTACCTGCACATAATTCCGTTCACATATATTGTTAATATGTACAGGAATTGATGCATCTGTTCCTATTCCATTCTTCTCCATTAGAGAGATCAGCTCACTTTCAGTAAGAAAATCTGGAGGTGTGGTACTCCCCTGTGAAATTTATGGTGTTAGCTATCAGTATTGCATACAAAAATTATGTGACATGAGGTTTATCATTTGGTTATATATTTGAATATATGATCCAACCCAGACATTTATTATTATTAATGACCCGTGAACAGAACCCTTGATGGTTTACCCAATGCTTCCACCAACACCAGTTACACCACCCCCAAAAAAAGACAAAACAAGATTAGTGACAAGTAGTCAGGACAAATCCAAAAAACTGTATACAGAAACTGAATTTGAGGCAGGAGGCTCCACACTTACTTCATAGAGCTCAACTTTTGATACTTTTATTTTCTGCCCTTCTTCAAACGATGGAAGACTTTTATCATTTATTGACAGCCAAGGCATAATAGCTGTAAAGCCTTTGGTGATAACATGCTGCCCTGTACAATGAAAGGACTCTCCACCAACTAAAAACTCAACCTTTTTCCTGGAAGTAGGACAATAGTGTATAAGAAAACTAATTGTTTATCCAATTCATGCAATATAACAAAGCATCTACTGTTGATTATTTGCGAAGGTTTAAACAAAGAGTAAGCTTAAATGGAAAAATGCAAACGTTATGCCAATATAATACCAAACAATTATAATAACAAAAAATTTGGCGGAAGCCACGTCCGGTATCCTCTATCATATGCACTTATGCAGCAGTACTACAAGAGGAAACTTGGAGAGAGGAAATTCCAATAGGTTCCAGAGCATACATATCATGAACTTATGAAGAGATATTAAGTTGGTACATCATGTTTGACATCAATACTAAGTATTAGTAATTTAGTATTGCTTGCCATTATCATAATGGTTAAATATGATAACCCAGAGAGACCACAATAAGCATAAACAAACTAGACTGTCTCTGATTACAATGGACATTTGTGGAATAACTGAATGAACCAAAATCAGAAAACGAAATAATCAAGAAGTGTTGTTAAGAAAGTATAGATTTTACCTTAAATACTTGCAGTCCGGAGACACTGTCCCTATGAAGTATTGGCAGATATATTGGTACAGCTTCCAAGCATCATTACCTAGCATATCCTCTGATGCAGATCTCATTGGAGTAATGGGAGGATGGTCACCCACATCTGTTCCCGATCGAGGTTTCTGATAACCACTGGCGAGTAGCCCTTCTACGTAGTTACCCCAAGTTGGGTTATTTCTTTGTGCAGAGAGAGCACCACGAAAGTCAAATGACGGAGGATATGCAGTGCTTTCTGTTCGTGGATAGCTTAAGAAGCATCATACAGAAACCAATCAAATATTATTTCGTGCGTTTATGAAAATCTTGTGTTATCTTAATATAATAGACTAACAAATTATGTTAAAACCTGATGAAGCCTTGAGTATACAATCGTTCGGCTAGTTGCATAGCCATCTGAGGACCAAATCCTAGAGCACTTGAAGCAACCTGAAGAGAACAAACATTGTAATCAAGTTATTTTATAAAATATGTGTACTAAAAAGAAAGGTAGATATAGAATAACTATTTCCATTCTCTTAGAAAATGAAGTCAAACTCCTTTGTTTCATTTTTAGCATCACATCAGAGGGAAAAAGAACCATTTTAGGTTAAAAATGCTACTACAGAAAGAAAAAAATTTATAAAATAAAAAAGATAAGATATTCTCCATTTCAGTGACCATTTGACAATAGAAAAAGAAAACCCCAAAAACCTATGCTGACTCCAAAATCTCAAGCAACCTTACTCATATACCTATTCCCTTACCACGGATGAATGTCACCAATGTAGCCAAGATCGAGTCCCAGGTCGTAGGATCACACGATCTTACGTGCCACAGCACCTCGACTGTGCTTCGACTTTACTCTAGTTCGGTTTTGCTCTGTTTCCTCTGTTTTTTGACATTTTTCCTTTGTTTCATGTTTTTTGCTGTTTTTACTTTGTTTCCTCTGTTTTTCTCTATTTTGTTGCTTGGTTCCTCTGTTTTTCCTCTATTATCTCAAATTTTATGCTTGGTTCCTCTGTTTTCCCTCGATTTTCTCTATCTATTTCTCTCAACTCTATCAACAACCTACCAATCCTACTTACGAACCGTGTTACGTTCCCCGTGTTTACGTTCTTTCACTGGCCGACCGATCCTACGTAGGATCTGGATCCTGACTACATTGAATGTCACAGTAAAAAAGTATTTAGACTTTCACTTCCTGACCCATAATATGTATTCCCAAATAGCAGTTAGCTTTGAGGGATATATATATATATATATTATTGAATTTTGCATCTAATAGACAGTTAAACTGTTGCTTTACTTGTTAAATAATTGACCACTATCTTCCCCATTTGGTCACCAACCTTCAGAAGATTCACTGTATTCAGACCAACAGGGCGACCTTTGGTTTCCGGTTTTTCTGATATATTAGTCACTTCCACAATTCCATCGTCAGCAACCAGCTTCTGAAACATCATAGCAACCTGAAAAGGCATAAAAGTATCAAATCGACGTCTTTTGTAAGTTCAAGATAAAAAAACCAATACTTCGATCGAATAGAAATATTCACATTTATGTCAAACAATTTGCTGCGTTGCCATTCTAGCAGAATTTCATAGCCACTTTGAATTATGTAAGGGTGCAAACTCCAAAACTTTTCTGGCTTGAAAGTATTTATTTGCAAATACCGTTGCACACAAAATCCTAAAGTTGGAGTCTGACAGGGTCCATAGCTGAAATATAAAAGCAATAATTATTAATGCTATGTATGCTTAATCAATATGATATAATGACAAGTACGTTGGTTGATCAGACATTTTGTGAAAGGTGATCATTCATTCCTACAATTAAATAGAGTTGAGAAGCCAATAAATCTGGCACAGTAAGACATTGCATCTTGCATTACCTGTTGGCAATGCATATCCAGTCTAGCAACCTAACAAATCCCAATTCCCAAACGTAAATTGAAACATGAGCGGCAGAACAGAACAAAGCACGGCAAGACTATAGTAAAGGCATAATTACTGATTTATTACCAAGGGACCACCACCTACTTTAGTTAAAAACAGATAAAGGATGAAATTAGGATACCATGTCATATTGCTAATTGTCCCACAAGCTCGAGCTAAAAGAAAATGGATTCATGATAATTACCAAGCTAATCTCAACCACTAGTATAGTTGCGAGAACCGAAAGCTGGTCAGTCGAAATATTTTTTTTTTGGAACTAGCAGAATCAAAATGAAGCCTCAAGCCTGGTGATCTCAACATACTTGGAAGTTTATTGTGTTTAAGAAGTCCTCAACTATGTGAGATTGCTCTAGTTACAAGCCTAAAACTAAGCAAACCCTCATTCAAATCACACCAACTCACTAATATTAGTTTTGACACTATTATCGAAGCAGGGAACACACACACAAACACACATGAAGCATTAAGCAGTGAATTTTTATTCAACACATTGTTAATATGGGATGTGCACAGGTTGCATTGTTTTTACGTTATAACAAATCGTCTTTCATAAAAAAAAAAAAATTAAAACTAAGCCTATGTTTGGCTGCGCGGTGCCATTTCCACATCAAGCCAAAATCATGGTAGGAACTCACTTTTGTAGTGAAGCTACATATAGTAGCTTTTCCAAATCACGGCAATTTTTGCCTTGGGATGTGAGAAAACTTATTCCACCGCACATCCAAACAAGCTATAATTAGGAAAATGGTGAAACAGAAAATACAAGACAGAAGAGAGCAGAAAACTAACGAGATGACTCTGGCATCTAGGTTCCCATATTTTCCCTGGAAAAAACTCGTCTGAAATCGAGTAAAGGCAACTCCAACTTTCAAATCTATCTCTTGCCTAGCATCTACAGCCATTGCTTCGTCCCTGTTGGGTCTGACAAGGTTGTCTAGAGCATTCAGAACATCTTTCTCAGTAACAGAAGAAAACCGTGCACGATAGACTTCATTTATATTGAAACCGGTTGATTCTATAACTGCAACAGCATTCAATATTACAAAACAGTTAAAAATATATTTTTGGGGGAACAACAAACTTTGGTGTGCTAGTATATGTTAGTGTTTGTTAATTGTTACATTGTTTGAAATTTGATATAAATCATTTAAAAAAACACTAAAAGAGAAGGAAAGATTTTGTGTATAGCAATGTATCTTAGTTTAAGACAGGGTCAAGTGCTTACATAGGGAAGGGAAATTTAGGTATTGAGAAGGCCAATTGTAGGTCATACAGAAAAGGCACTGACAATAAGTGGAAAATTAATTCCTTGACACAAAAACAAATTGCAATTTGGCACACAAGGCTAATGTTAGCCGAAAAATCCCCTTTTACTACCTAGAAGAGTATCTAAAACAAAAAGGATAAAACTTATGGGTGACGGTCTTTTACTTTCTTTTTTGTGAAGATTACCGACAGCTAGTAGCATATTTGTTTGAAGGGCTAAAGTTTGTTTTCTCAAGAACCGAATCAAAATCTAGATCATCAAAATAATAATTTTGCATTACAATAACAGAGCACAGAAAGGTTACACTCATAAAAGTATCAAGAAAAAATAAAGAACAACAATGATGGTGACTATGTTAAAAGGAAAAAAAGACAAAGATTACCCTCAAAACATATATTTTCTCCTTCACGGTCACAATCCAACCACAATACCAAATAACGACATCCACGAGCTTCTTGATGTAAATGTTTACAAATATGCGCCTGAATGTAACATGTGATGTTAATAACTTCGAACAATCACTGGGAAAAATATCAAATGTAGATAACACATCTCCACATGCAGTCAAACTCAATTATAAGCAGCTAGCATAAATGGACTAACACTTTCCAATATGGGGGCGGGAGGGGGAGAGAGAGAGTTTAGGTTATTATTTAGATGTATTCAGGCTTTTAGACACCAGACAAAAAGCATTTAAAACGGTATTAACCATCAAGTCTTTTTACAGCACTGAAATACCGGGTGGTAAAATAAACAATACAAAAGTTTAAGAAAATTAGATCTTTGCTAAGAATCGAGATTAAGTGAAACTTTGAAATGGTACCTTCTTTGACCAAGTAAAACTATGCTCTATAGAATAAGTAGATCAAGTATATTTAAATCCAAAGTATGGTTCATTATTAACACAAAATTGTAAAAGTATATGTATCGTCCATATTTAAAGGCAAATATGTTCACATATGTTGCAGTATGATAAGATTGTCAGTCAGGGAATCAGAGAAATGCAGCTCGTGTATTGTGTTAGCATCAGTTAGATCTGTATTATTGTACCAGATTTCAGAAAACAGAACAGTCAATCCATTGCAGCTCTGAAAGATTTATAGTAGTTTATAAAATCTTGATACTGTTTTGAATACAGATTCGGAAATCACAGTTCAAAATATCTTTCTACTCTCTCTTAACCTTTTCCCCATTCGTTGTTTTCTTGCATCTAACATGATCAACTTCCAATAGCGGTTATTGGTTTCAATTCAATGATTTTCAAAACTACCTCGACTCTGCTTCTAAACACAAAATGTTTACAGTTTATAAACTTCTTCAAATTTTTCTTCATCCAGCTGATGATCACAAAAGGTCAAAAGGACCTCTGTTACCCGTTAGTTCTAACTTTTTTTTTTTTTGTATGTGTGCACAGAGCAGTACATCATTGAGTTGTGCAGTTAGCATTAGCCCCCCAACAACTTGAGATAGAGTGGTTTATGAATTTACCATCGGAAACCACAAAAATTCATGATAACAACCAAAAAAAAGTTCCAGAACATTCTTCCAAACAAATTTCTAGAAATATTCAAACGGTCTGTAAAAAAAGTATCCTAAACATTCTTTGGGAAATACATAAGACATATCACAGACAAAAATATTCTTCTAATGACCATATAAAGCATCACAAAATGGGGTCTCAGTTAAAAAAAATATATATAAATACAGTCTAATAGCTCTAATAAATGATGCATAAATGATTCTCTTAAAAGATATAGAGTAACTCAAACCGAGAGGATTATTATAACAAAATACCTTTGGATTTGATTCATTCTTTATAACCTGAGCTTGAAAAAGATCCAAGGGATCTGTGGCCGCCCAATCTTGATATTTACCAGGAAAATCTACACTAGATCATCAACAAAAGAAAGAAAAACTGCAGTGAATACTCAAACCAATCAGCAATAGACATGCTAGTATCAAAAGAGATCAAATAGAGTGGTTTGCACTATAAACTATCGTTTGTTTTTCAAAAATGTAAGTACATAACAAGACAATTGCTGCTTGCTACATTTCCAAAAAAAAAAATTAATTTTACCATAAACCATACAGATGTTCATGTCGAACAACTCCGGTGATTTAACAACCACCGGTGCACTATTTTTCCTTCCATGAACAGACTAAACAACATCTTAACATAAAATTTCTTCCTTTGCCTAAATACTACATTTACTGACATTTAATCAAACGCAGCTGCGACAAAAAGGATGATAGATGACAAATGGAGCATAAAATACTTGAGTGCATAAATAAGTGATATTTTCTTCGGGAAAAAAACCTGAATACATGTCCAATAACTGACGTGACTTTAAATCGCGCAGGCGCTCTAAGAAACTTCCCCTCAAATTCGTGAACTTCAGTACTTCCTCTTCGTGTATTCATCTGTTCATACAAATAAATGTGTTTCAAAAAATCAAATGAACAGCATAAGTGAATGGATTATCAAGCAAAGCAATGAAATTAAACATGAAATTAAATGCATACCTTGCCGTGGGAGAGAACGGTGGCGATGGAGAGAGCGATGCTAGGCTTCTCAGCGACCATCAGAACTTTCGGAAGCGCCATGTTTGAGAAGGGGTGCGTGCTACTAAGGTGTTTGTGAAAAGTACCCACTGTAGTATCGTCTCGTCTTCAAATTCAAACTGGAAAGTTTAAGTTACTACTGCGTGGAGGGGTAATCAGGGTTTTATTGTGTAAGTTTTGTTCAAGGATGAGTTGAGTTCCAAATATCATCAATTCACTTTTTTCAATTAAATTATGAAAAATGACTACATTATTTTTCTTTTAAATTTTGTTATATTTGTCAACTCTATTGAATCATGTTGATAAACAAAATTGTGTATTGTGAGATTAGTAGTTTGTTCAACTTATTTGAGTTAAGAAATTAAAGAAGTTGAGTGATTAAATATTTAGAAAAAAAAAATGATAATTTAGGGACTTACATTTTCCTTAAAAAAACAACTTACTTTTATTGTAAAAAAGTTTATATTACACTTAATCTTATTTTTATTAAATGAAGTTTCTTGAATCATATGTAAACTTGTTGCGAAATCATCAAAATATTTTTTTTTGCATCTACAATCAACTAAAGAAGTGAATATAAACAAAAAAGTACTTCTCCCAGTCACTATTATAAGCAAAAGTCCACTTTTTAGTTTCATTCAATAAATTATGTATGTGGTCAATATAGAATATATACATCATTTATTGAATAAACCTAAAAAATGAATTTTTGTTTATAATAGTCATCGGAGGGAGTATAATTCAAAATGGATTGTCCTTCGACACTTCATACCTACATCTAGAGTCCCTCGACACAAGAATTTAATACTCAATATGCTATTTCAAAAAATTGCAAACCCTCTCAATTACAATCGCATTTTTTTTTACAAACCCTCATAATTTACTATCGGATTAGATCATAACTCCCGATCAGATCGGATCATACGTGTATAAAATCTTTCAAATTTATATGATCATAACTCCCAATCGTGCAAAATCTATCAAGAGTTAGGACTGAATTGTTTTTTGAATCGGAGCGTAAATAAGCTTATTTCAAAGTTTGAGCAATATGAGGAATCTATAGAGCAGTCACCAAAGGAAAATACGGTTTGACTTATTCACAACGATATTCTCAAGGAAAATAAATTCTCTTTTTGTCATTGTTTATGTTTATATTTATTCTAATAAGCTATGCAATATATTGTTTAAAAACGGGCATTTGATAGAACCTTACCTTTTGTATCCCTTTTAGTTGTGTTCAGGTCTAATTAATCCCACTCATTTTCGAGGGAAAAGGAAAATACGGTTTGACTTGCTATCAAAGAAGGAAGGGGCTGCTTCTAACATGCTGGACCATTTGTTTCATATTTCCGGCAGCAAAAGTAAAAGTAAACAATATTTAGAAATGCATATGCTACACTGAAAGAGTACAAAAAATTTATTAATAATACTTTATCAAAATGGAATCAAGAATAACAGAAAAAATGTGTGACAGAAGGCCTACTGTTTCCTCATAGTTCATCAATGTCAATAGCCCACAACTGAGGATCTTTGATTCTTCAAAGACATACAACACTTTGTAATCGACAATCCGCCGTTCAGATTAGGCTTTACAGACATATGGGGGATACAAACTCATTTATGCCCTCACAAAGAGTAAGAACGAAAGAATACAATCATTTCATCAAAACATATCAACAAAGTAAATACAAAAAGGACATAATGATGATTTATATATTGCATCTGTCATAACTAGAGAACCAGGATGGTTCTGCCAATTTTGCGAGCTCACCATCTTCTGCAATATTATTAAAAGGCTCAAACTCACTAACACAGTGTGGCTCCTTTGAGTCATCATCATAATTGGGCGTGACAACATCGTCATAAACTGGTGGTACCGATTTCTTCTGCAAACGTGCTTCTGAAACAAGCTCATTAAGTGATACAATCTCCTTCTCATGTTTTTTCTTCAACTTATCAATTTGTTGGTAAGCCTTTGCAGCTTCCTGCTCTGCATCCATAGCCCGTTTCTGCAAATGATATGTAAAAGTTAAGCTCAAATGAAAATAACCCAGCTCTTTAAATAAAAGTCACCATTACTAGCAAAAACTAATATACAAATAACAACACAAGAGAAACTGTATATGTTCAATAGTCACCAATGGGAAGGAAATAACAACTCCGAAGTTATATGTTCAAAGGAAACAGACATCTTTGAAGAAAACAATAATGCTGGAGAAGTAGATAAAAAGTAGGAAGGTGGAAGGAGCAAATAATCGGAAAGCACCAAATAGTAGTGAAAGTATATGAACTGAAGGAGCCACTTTTTTTTGGACGAATTTATTCCACTTGATTGATAACACGAAATGGAAGTAAAATTGATCTGTTACTAACCTGTGCATTAATGACAGATTCTTCAGCTTCTTTAAGACGGAAAAGCAGTTCACCTGCAGCTTGCACTGCTTCTGCAGTATCCTTCAACTGGGCTTGGAGCCCTCTATTTTCGTCCCTAAAGAATCGCCTTTCTTTTTCCCTTTCTGCTTTTAATGCTGAAATTTCTGCAGCAAGGGCATTTATAAACTTGGACTCTGCGCCTCTTACCCCAGCTCTGGAAGCTGCTTTCTTGACATCCTCAATTCCTTCCTGAATCCTTCTATGCCTTGCAAGCAATTGGACGTGCTTCTCTTCCAAGTCTGCATACTGTTCTAAAAGTCGTGCATGGCCTTCTATAGCCGTATGCATGGCTTCCTGAAGCTCCTTATTACACTCCCTCTCAGCATCTAATTCGTGTTTCCTCTTTTCAGCTAACGACCTGTTAGCTTCAAGATCGGCTCTCAGTTCTTCAGAAAGAGAAATCCACCTGCTTTCTGCCTCATTCCATTTAATTCTTTCTTGTTCAAGTTTTACTTCAAAACTGTCTTTGACTGATGCATGAATTTCATTTGTCTCATTCCTCTCCTCCGTTGACTCTGGAATGGCAGTAAGAGTTGTGGCTGCCAAACTGGGTTCCGATGAACCAGTCAATTGCAGTAATGGATACTGCTTCCTTGCTGTGGATGAAGAATCAATATAAAATTGAAGCTGGCTTCTTAAACTGTGTACTTCATCCATCAATACTTCCCTCTCTCCCAATTTGTAGAAATTTTGATACTCTTGTAGTTCATCTTGCAATCTTTTTAACTCTATATCCATCTTCAAAACTTCTGGATGATTCTCGTACTTCTCCTTTAAAATCTGTTGATAATAATCAACTGATAAGCATCTATCAAGTCATAAATGGGAAAGATTAAAAGAACATATTTCTACCTTGTGTTCATGGGTAAGGGCTACCAGCTCTTCATCCATGAACTCCTCGGTGGGTAAGACACCATCCATAAGGCTCTCAAGGCGAAGAATTTTTTCATCCCTTGTCTGTGCAATTATGGCATTGCATTCCCTCTCATTCTTGTATTGTTGTACCTACAAACAGCATGGGGAGACAGTCACAAATCACAATGACAAAGAAAGAAAACAATAAGATGGTTGTTGGTAGACAAAGGGAGTCTACCAAGCGATTAAGCTGCGTTATTTCAGAATTTTGCTTTGCACAAAACTCCTCGAGTGCCATTTCTCTCCTTATCGATCCAGCCAAGACCTTCTCTACTGCCTATAACACAAAAACAAGGAATTCTAATCAATAATTAATATAAAGAATAAGTTATATTGAAAAATGCACCTGCACTCTCACACTTACTTTGAGAACTTGCATCTTTGGCTTATCGGCAGACCCGGAACATTCAACAGGTACTAACTGTAGATTTGAGTTACTGTCAGTCTCATTGACATCAAGTTGTGCTCTATTTTTACAATCACTACAGGTGAACAAAATAGAATCTTCTTCAACATTGTCATCAAGAATGGTCTGTACGCCTACATCAATTTTGTCAACTGGGACAGTTAGTCTGGATTCTCTTGGTCGCAAGGAAAACCTATATGATGACTGCCTCAAAGCTGCACTACGATGACTATCTATAATTTCAAGACCATGGCGAATGCTTGCTGCTAAATTTTCAGTTTTTGTAAGGAAACTTGGACCGGTCTGACTAGAAAAGGCAGTACACGAGCTTTCCAGATTGCTAGTTTTTATGCCCAATTCACTTTTGACATGAACGTCATTCTCAGAAGGAGACACCCCAGATGATGTCCTAAGACTTTTCCTGCTGGTGCTGATTCTAGGAGAAACACTAGGAGTTGGGGATTTCAGGTTTGGGGATATTTCCCACGCAACTATGCTAAGGCCACCAGGTGAGACACAATTCATTGTGGCACTGGGAGAATCATTGGAGGGATCAAGGGCTGAAAAACCAGTGAAATCTCTGATGTCAGATTCACCCACAGAACAGGATGATTCTTTATTCTGAAGTTTACTGCCAGAAACACTAGGATTAATTTTCTCCTCACTGGGTTGAACCAAATCCATATCATCAATGTTCATCTTGTTGTCATTTTCTGATACAACATCTTCCTCTTCAATCTCCATTTCCTCATCACCATCTTCATCAACACGGCATAATGGTGGCGGTCTATTAAGGCTAGACTGTAATATGTTCAAGCTTTTTCGGACCCAAGCTGCTGAATGACCTCCACTTGGGTCCAATGGATTGTAACCATTTTCTTTAATTCGATGCAGTTCATCCTGTAGATATTTTACACTTCTGAGTTATTCAAATGAATTTCAATTTTCATAGAATGGCAAAATCAAAACATGACTGAGAATACAGGAATAGAATATACCCTTAGTTGCCGTATCACTTGCCGCAAGTGGTTCACATTATCCTGTGTAACTTCGTTAACAACTGCCTTGTTCTTGATGGCTTTGGCACGTTGTGCAAATCTCAATGTACTGAAAGTTTCACTCCTACAACTGGAATACCAGGTCATGTAAAAAATCATAATACAAAAGGATTACTGAGGAAAACATTTAAAATGACTGGTGGATTACATACTACCTTTGTGCAGGTGAAATAGCACAAACCATTGCTAATTTAGCATTTCCTCCAAGAGACTCCTGCAACAAAAATGTCAATCTGGAATCTCTATATGGTATGTGCCGCTGCTTTCCTGTTTGAGAGACTTCCGCAAGAATGTTTATCAAATTCCTACAGTTCAATTTAACCTCGGTAAGAACCAGCTCCAATAGATATCATTGATTACAAAAATCACCCACATATTCTGCCATAATATAGTTTGGTCACTTTTCCACGTTTTCCTCTTTTAAAATCCCTTGTTATTATTTTAGTTTCAAACTGTAACAATCAGGTTTGAATCGTCCTTATCAACATTTATTCAGGCTTTTCCTTCAGGATGACATGTTATTAGGTTTATTTGTGGGTCTCGTGGTGGTTTGTGAATTTTTATTGAAGATTCAAAAAATGTTATTAGGCGTTTTCTGTGTTTCTGGCTAAAGCTTCATTCACTTGGCCTTTTACAAGTCCAATTCACATCCCAAAATCACTTTTTGTAATTATCTTCAACACTAAATGCATGCTAAACCCTACCCAAGCTGTGAGAGTGATCTATTAATATTGCCAGCCTCCTTCAAACGCTCTCCGGCAGCACCTGTTGATTTTTGTCGTTCTGACCCAGCCAGATCTACAAGATTGATTCTACTAGTTTTAAATCTGCTCACACCATCTGCTGCACTCTGCAAATATGAATTTACTTTAAAACCCCTTCCAGAAATATTTGTCAAAAACAATAACTGAACATATCAATTTAAAGCTCAACTTTAGGCAGAGTAATATCTCCAAAATATAAGTTCTTACGGAAACGGTTAACAAGATAAACAAAATTTCAGAATGGATAGATTTTCTTAACCGAATTCCTCTATAATATGATAACAGGAGTTTGCTGATGTTACGAAAATTAAATGAATTGACATAATCTGCATGCCACAAGGGAAGAATGCATCACCTTGCATCGAGACTCGACAACACAAGTAAAAACAGTATGTGAGCGGGAACTTTCAGAATTTATGCTGGTTGCACCTATTCTCCTGTTTGATAATCCCTGCACAATGAAGGGTGGATTGTAGTAAAACAAGTGAAGGAGTAAATGACACGCGCTCACTGAGAATTTAATTTTAAAATCATTTGGATTCATATAACTGGGTCTACATAGCACAAAAAACCATACAATTTTTTGGCAATTACTCCCTCCGTTTCAAAATACATGTCCATTTTGGAGAAATATTTTGTTTCAAAGACAAGGGTATAATAGGAACTTTTGTGTCAAACTAGCTTGTCCTTGGTTACTGCAATTTCTCAAAAATGGACATGTATTTTGAAACGGAGGGAGTAATAAGCATCATGAATAGGTGCTTTCCACTGAGTTATATGGGTTTCAGAGTATGAAAAGTTGACCTGCTGCATAATAGCAGGATAAAACTAGTTTGACATACGACGCACAAAGTTATGTCATAAGATAGTGATAATATTTGTATTCACACAATGACTGGGAAAATATATGATATATGATGAATCACACCTTCAGTAGAAGCTGAGTAACATCTTTCATTGTAGACACCTGCTCCTCTGTCAGATTTTCTACATACACACCTGATTTGACATCTTCTCTAATCTGGATAAAGAGCAAAAGATCAGTTTAAGTAGAAAGCAGTGAAACATGAAAAACAATCACACAATAATTAAAAAACCTGTAGTGTTATATCTTACCTGAAGGTTCCTTTGACTCGGATCCAAAAGATCTGTGATTTGCTCATTGTAAATCTGGCAAAAACAATTTATCTGTTAAGCTAACCAAAATGATAAGGTCGGACATTGAAAGAAATAATTTAGAGCGAATCAACCAACCTCAAGAAAAGAGCATTGGCATTGATAATTAAGCTGTTCGTCAGAATGCTTAATTTGCTCCTGTGTAGTAAATACAACACAATAAACAACACGAAACACTGCAAACGATCTTCAAATAATTCAACAATCAATAGAATCAACGCTTACTTCATTTATACGTGCAAAAAGTAGTTCAAAAACACGCGGTGTTAGCCCTTGCTGCTCTTTCGCTACATTTCCTTCTACCAAAGAATTGGCAGGACCCCACATTGTATACGTCTTCCCACTCCCAGTCTAACAATTTCAAAAAAAAAAGTCAATATACAGCATCAAATATAACATAAACAGCACAATAACATCAAAATAAGAAAATAAATAAATGATGAGAAAAACAAACCTGTCCATATGCAAATACTGAACTATTGAAACCAGCCAAACAATTTTCAACCAAAGGAACCCCAACATGCTCAAAAATATCAAGCTGAAAAACGGAATCAGAAAGTGCATTAATTATTAAATTAAACACACTGAAAATTAAGTATATCCTCTCATTACTATCGTAAGCAAAAAACCAGTTCATTAAATAACTGATGTATCCGATTAATATATTGATCAATACATAAGTTATTCAATGAATCTAAAAAGTGGTTTTCTGCTTATAAAAGTGACTGGAGCGTGTAATTAGTAATTCTGAATCAGATTAAGCAGAAACTAAAATAGAAACCATAAATACCTGAGTAGCTTCGACGTCGGCAACGGAATCAAACGTAAAGGTGTGGCCATTAATGGATAAAGAATCACCGGAAATTTTCTGAACTATAGGATTTGCTTCTCCTTGGTCATTAGCATTGCACAACGGTCGCATCCGAACAATAACCTGTAAAATACGAAGATATACAAAATTAGAAACGAGATGAGAAATGAACAAGATCTGAAACCCTAGGAATTGGGGGAAATTCTTACCTTGACACCGGAATCGGAAGTTGCCGGCGGGAGAGAATTATTGTCGGCGGCGAGGGTGTCTAAGGCGAGCTTGCGTTTGAGAGGGTTGGAGGAAGGAGGTCTTGGGGGTAAGGGAGACTTTAATTTGGGATGGGAAGGGGAAGAGGGGATAATGGGGTTTGGATCTGTGTTTTCTTTGGAGTGTTTGGTGCGGGAGGGTCTGGATTTGGCGGAGGAGGTAGTGCTAGGGCTTGATGAAGATGGAAGCTCTGTTGCGGCGTCGCGAGCGGTGGCGTTTCTTGGAAGCATGAAGTGCTTCATTTTGGCGATAGAGAGAGTGATGAGAGAAAGAAGGGGGGGTAAGAAGATAGAAAGAGGAAGTTTGAAGTAGCCGTTGGGGGGAAAGAAAGAAAGAGAAATGGATTTTGAATGAGGGGGAACTGTGGTTGACCTTGAGGAGAGAGAAACTAGACCTTTTTGAATTTTTATCGGATCTGGATCTTGTTGCTTATTTGGGTTTTCGACTCTCCAAACCCAAGTCAAAAAAGTGCGATGGATCCCATTGTGGAGGGGCAACCACAATTCCACACACAACGTCAATATTTCGACCTCGAGCCACGTTTTGTATGTCTTGTGTAAGGTCTTTACGATTTGTCATTTGTAGATAAGACCTTTAGGTTTTGTTTGCGAGTTTTGAGAAGAGGGGAAGGAAATGCCTACGAGGGAAAGGGAAGGGAGTGGAGGGAAGGGGAAAGGGAGGGAAAGCATTCCCCTTGTTTGGGAGTTAAAAAACCAACAAGGAAATAAAATGGATGACTTATGTGATAATTTTACTATTTTACCTTTTTTTTTTAGGAATACTCCTTGTCTTCTTAAATAATTTGACTTTCTTTTATCAATATTATAACAAATCTTAAAAATATGGAAAAAAAAATTAAATATCTAGTTTTTTTTATAATTTTATTAAAAAATTGATACAATAATAACAAATTAATTTCACTATATATATATATATATATATATATATATATATATATATATATATATTTACATATTATATTTCCTATTAATAATTCATTTATTTTGGGTATAAATTTCGTTATTAATTTTAAAAAGGTTAAAATTGTCAATTTGTATGTTTAACCCCCCAAAACCCCCCAATATGAGGGAACTCTAAAATTGGACCAAATAAGCCCTTCAAAACCCTTCAAAACCTTTCCTTGTTTTTTTTAAACTCTCAAACAAGGGTTTATCTCCCCACAAGCCTTCCCTTCCCCTCCCCTCCCCTCCCCTCCAAAACCCAACTCCCAAACAAAGCCTTAAAGATGGAGAAGTGTGTGTTATTTATAAACTATTGATTCTAAAATAATTTAAAATTTTCGGTGTAGAGGAACACTAATCAACCATAATCTTTGATAATTAAAAAAATTATTTTTATTATAACTAGTTTTAAAATCGCACACATAAATTGATAATGATTTATTGTGGTGTATCATATTTAATCAGTAAATTAATTTAAGGGTTAACTAAGTAAATATTCCTATAAATATCAAGAATTTCATTTTTAGTCCGCACAAAAAAATCCCATTATTAACAATAATTTCTCTCTTGTAAAAAAAAACAATAATTTCTCGTTTCCCAGTTAAAACTTATAAAAAAAAGCATTGGATTGTCTTTAAAAAATTGAATATTTAAAATAAATTAATATGGATTGTTCTTTTCTATTATTTTATCCTCTCCAAAAGTTCATTTATCATATATGACAATTTTGCTTAGATGATTCGGTGGAAGCTGATGATTGTTCAATTGGTTGGTTTATCATTCTATGTGCAGATATCATGAAATTTTAACAAGACTTATGAATTTGCTATAATGGAATTCGCAACGGACTTTTTTCTGTTACAATTGGCACAGGATATGGAAAAGATAGAAATGGAGGGGTTGGCACAACACCCAAACTTGTTTTCATGATAAAATCAAAGGGAATGATCATGTTGAGAACCATAGTAGAGTCTAATAAATAGAAAAATAAATTAATAGAAAGATAAACTTTAGAATTGAATGAATGAAAAAAAGTTGATTACACACAATTAGTGCAGGTTACACTATGGCCCCTTTGGATAAATGGCTTATATAAATGCTTATAGCATGAGAGCTTACATCATAAGCTCTTATACTTGATAAAAAATCTCGTATTTTGATATGTATATTATAAAGTGTTTACATAAATTCAAGTGTTTGGATGTGTCATCGCATAAGTAATTATAAAATGTTCATAGAATTTTAAAATTTGATTTAAAATATTAAAGAAAGTGGCATAAATTCTAAAATTTGGGTTCGCAAATCTGTTTATCTTTGCACACATTCCGCTATCAAAATGACGTGTAAAAGATTAGAATATAAAAAAGATAAGCGTGTTTATCAACCAAAAAAGGGAAAAAATATAAA
The DNA here is from genome assembly GCA_018208015.1 of Medicago ruthenica. NCBI lineage: Eukaryota > Viridiplantae > Streptophyta > Magnoliopsida > Fabales > Fabaceae > Medicago > Medicago ruthenica. The sequence continues at coordinate 71,853,942 of CM031373.1, read as the reverse complement.
TGTATAAAAAAAATACAAGTTTAGAAGGAAAAAGACATCCGAGAATCGTAGTCGTTGTGTATTGGTATAAGCTCCACGAAGCTCATGGGTACAGGCTAATATTGTGAGCTTATTAAAACAAAACATAAGCAACTTATGAAATTGTGATAAGCCATATTTATTAATTTATCCAAACATGTTAGAAAATAAATTCTAAATAAGTCAATCCAAACAAGCTTTGTATACAGGGATCATAATTAAACTTACAAACTTCAACTAATTCGCAACTAATATTTACCAACTTGTAACTATACATATAACAATCACATAATTTCACAAGTATACAAATGTAATTTTCATCCAAAATATTATTCTCTTTACTACTTTTGGCATGACATATATTTATAGGAAAAGAATTATCAACATTGTTTGACTTGCAATAGAAGAAAATACAATGTATTAATTTAGAATACTTCTTTCTTGCATATGGATTATTTCTTTCTCATCAAAGCTTCATCTTCATTTTTTTTCAAGCTTTGTGTTCTGGAGCGAGCAAATAAAACTAGGCCCATTTACTTAGGCCAAATACAAACTGACCCAGATCCAGCATCTGGTAAATTACTCGCAACACACCCCCTCCCCGCGAGGGGGGTGCTCGGAGCAAACAGAGACTGATTCAAACAGTTTGTAACATCTCTCTCACACGTTCCCGCGAATCTCTCCTCGGCTAGTAGCTCAATTGGTAGTGGGAATGCAAGGAACTTGTACTTAAGCCTCAGGTACGGAGTTCGATTCCCACGGAAGGCAAAAAACTCCACATGGGGGGTGGAGAAGGTCGTGAGTACATCGCGGCGGGGCCAGCCCAGTGTGGGGTGTGGTGAGCCGCCGGATGTTACACGACGCATCGTCAACCAAGCCCTAGGGTTACGTAGAAATGCTCGTAACCTTCGGAAATGAGGAGGCTAGAAAAATAATCAAGATCCCATTCCTGGCGATCGATTTCCCTTCCCTCTATAACTGCATTATAAGGAGAACGGGATTAGCAGGATTGGAAGCAACATGTTCAACCGCTCATTTGAAGTTGAAATACCATGTGACAAACGACATCGTCGCCACTCTGCACGGAGACATCAAAGCTGCCAGAAGATGTTTCCTCCAGGCGAACAAGAACTAGAGCTCGATTTCCTCGTCGAAACAATCCTCTAAGGATGACGAGAAAGTTGTTGCGAGCACTCTGGACACTAACGTGGCCGAGCTCGACTCCAGGTTCAGCAAATCTGACCTCAAGGAGTAGAAGAAGGAGAAGAAAGACCCGCTCAGCGCTGAGATCTTAAGGCTCGTAACTGACGGTGATTTCGAGCTGATTCCTTTTGGAGATGATCCTTCAAGGAACTTCAAAATCGGAAAGGATCTTCCAAACTTCGTGCAAGCCCAACTGATCGCTTGCTTGAGAGAGAATGTTGATTTGTTCACTTGGAGTGCAGCTGACATGCCTGGAATCGACCCTAGCATCGCATGCCATCATCTGATAGTTAGTCCT